>CM077162.1:133883037-134194073 GCA_039583875.1 Platanthera guangdongensis | reverse complement strand
CAGCACTTTTCCTACAATGTCAGCCAAAACTGGTAGGCAGCGAACATTTGCTTCTTCAACCAACTTATTAGTGTTGCTCCGAAAAACCAATTAGCTTCAGCATATCACCAAACTCTTCAGAATTGCTATAGATTATTGAAACAAATCTCAGAAGCCCGATAGTAGGGAAACAATGTCTCGTTATCCATCATCCTCAGAAGTAGTAATGTATATACCCATTCTCGTATTTCAGTTGAGTGCAATTTAATTCTACGGGTCATGAAATCCTTTAGATTCAGTTCCTCTAGCAGTTCCAAGATGTAGAGGAAAATGGGATCAGAATGTTGAAAAGAGTCAAAGTTCATATCGAATCCCGTATCAAATTTCATCGCTGCTAACGCTCCTGCGGGAATCGCCATTGATGACCTATAAGAAAGACACAGAGAAAAACGACGATCAAGAGCAAAAGAACTAAAAGCGCGGGATGGAGGTCGAAGAAAACCTAGATATAAGATTTTTAGAACATGAATCGACAATCTCCGTTCCACGAAAAGGAAAAATTCTTCGAACTGAGCTCGACGAAATAAATTATAGACAGATAATTCGTCGATCTCATCCAGAAGAATCGAAAACAGTTCATAGAACTCCGTTCGACGAAACGTCTTCTGAAGCAAAGTTCGTCGATCTCCGGTCGACGAATGTTGTTTCCACACATAGAGAATTCGTCGATCTCCGGTCGACGAGAATCTCTCAAACTTTCCCTAATTCGTCGAACTCCGTTCGACGAACTTTGTAAAATTCGTCGAATGCAGACAGAAGTTAGGTTAACTCTTCTCCATTAATCATTCCCAGTTGATTTATAAAGAACAGATTGCTTTTCTCATCCAAAGGCTTTGTGAAAATGTCTGCTCTCTGTAAATCAATAGGAATATGGATTAAGTTAATTTTCTTTTTGTCTACATTATCTCTAATGGAATGATGTCTTATTTCAATATGTTTAGTCCTAGAATGATGAACTAGATTCTGTGCTATGCCAATAGTACTAGTATTATCACAAAATAATTTTGAATTATTTAAGTTGACACCATAGTCTAGGAGTTTGTTTTGTATCCATAGCATTTGTGAACAGTAGCTGCCAGCAGCCATGTATTCTGCTTCTGTAGTTGATGTAGACACAGATGTCTACTTTTTACAAAACCAGGAGACAAGTCTCACACCAAGGAACTGACAAGTTCCAGAGGTACTTTTCCTATCCACTCTACATCTAGCATAGTCAGCATCTGAGTATCCAGTTAACTCAAATTCTGACTCTACAGGATACCAGAGTCCCAGACTAGGGCAACTCTTTATATATCTCAAAATTCTTTTTAGGAAAATAAGGTGAGATTCTTTAGGGTTCACTTGGAACCTAGCACAAAGGCATGTGGCAAACATTATATCAGGTCTGCTAGCTGTTAGGTATAATAGGGATCCAACAATTGCCCTATAATTTTTCTGATCTACAGGTTTTCCTGCTACATCAGAATCCATAACAGCATTTGTAGCCATAGGGGTTTTCATTCCTGAAGCATCACCCATCCCAAACTTCTTGATAAGCTCTTTAGCATACTTAGCTTGGGAGAGGAAGATACCATCAGGGAGCTGCTTCACTTGGAGACCAAGGAAGTAGGAAAGCTCACCCATGCCACTCATCTCAAATTTAGAATTCATGAGGTCAGCAAACCTCTTCCACAACTTGGGATCAGTAGACCCAAAAATAATGTCATCCAAATATATTTGTACTAACAATATTTGGTCCTTATGATGTCTAGTGAAAAGGGTTTTATCTATGGTTCCTCTTGTAAATTTATGCTCTAAAAGAAAGCTTGTTAGGGTCTCATACCAAGCTCTTGGAGCTTGCTTTAAAACAAAGAGAGCTTTATGCAATTTAAAAACAAAAGAGGGATAAGTTGGAGAGATAAAACCTGGAGGTTGTTCTACATAAAACTCTTCTTGAAGTACTCCATTCAGAAATGCACTTTTGACATCCATTTGTTAAACCTTGAATCTCTTGTGAGCTGTATAGGCAAGGAATATTCTTATGTCCTCCAACCTTGCAACAGGGGCAAAGGTTTGGTCATGGTCAATTCCTTCTTCTTGCATGTAGCCTTGAGCAACAAGCCTAGCCTTGTTCTTCACAATGTTACATTGAGCATCCATCTTATTCCTGTAGACCCATTTGGTACCAATAACTAGGTAGTTATGGGGTCTTGGAACCAAATCACAAACTCTACATCTCTCAAACTGATTTAGTTCCTCTTGCATTGCAATGATCCGGTAGGGATATTGCTCTGCTTCATGGATGGTGAGAGGTTCAATTTGAGAGGGAAAACATGCATGCATCAAGTCTTGGTTGAGTTGATGCCTTGTATGTACACCTGTTGAAATGTCTCCAATCACTTGAGATCTGGGGTGATCTCTAAGTGTGACAAGATCAGTTGGTGGAGTTGGTTGAATAACAGCTTCTGTAGTTAATTCCTCTTGGGGAATGGTACTAGCTGTTGAGCGAAGTTCAGCCACTTCCTCTTGAATGTCTTCTTCACTTTCTTCAATAACCTGTGGAGTAGGATGGTTTGATACCTCTTGGGTAAGGTTTACTCCATCGATGAACTCACACAGTTGTTGAACCTGCAAGAAGCAATTGGTAGAAATTTCTTTCTCCTTATATGACATGTTAGCTTCATCAAAAGATACATGAACAGATTCTTCAATTTTAAGGGTGGATTTATTAAAAACCCTATAGGCCTTGCTTACTTGGGAATATCCTAGAAAAATCCCTTCTTCAGCCTTAGCCTCAAACTTTCTAATGTATCTCTTGTTATTAGTATGAATATAACAAATGCAACCAAAAACTTTAAAATATGTGATTTTAGGTTTCTTCCCTTTAAGTAATTCATAGGGGGTCTTATTTTTCAGTTTATGTATAAGTCTTCTATTCAGGACATAGTTGGCAGTATTTACAGCTTCTGCCCAAAAGGATAGAGGCATGTAAGCATCTGCCAATAATGTACCTACAGATTCAATGAGTGTCCTATTTTCCTTTCAGCAACCCCATTTTGTTGGGGAGTTCTAGGAGCTGAGAAGCACTGCCTGATACCTTCCTTCTCATAGAACTCATGCATAAGAAGAGACTCAAACTTTGTGCCATGATCACTTCTGATCAATGCAACATGAGTAGAGAACTCAATCTGTATGATCCTGAGAAAATCTGTAAGAACTTTGAATGTATCTGACTTAGCTCTCAGAAAGTCTACCCAACTGAATCTAGAGAAATCATCAACAATCACTAAAGTATAAGACTTCCCTCCTAGGCTTTGTACTGCAATGGGTCCAAATAGATCCACATGAAGCAAATACAATATTCTAGGTGAATCACTTTTATTAATGGCTTTCCTTCTTGTAGGGTCACAAGGTAAACCTCTAACAAGGTTGTCTTTAGATAACCTAGATATATTCTTAAGATTTACATGTCCTAATCTTTTATGCCATAACTCATTTTGATTACTAGTAACATTCAGTAAGCAGATATCAGTTGTGGCAGAGATAAAATCTACTAAATATATGTTACCTTGTCTAAGTCCAATTAAAACAGTTTTGTTATTATTATCAATAATAGAACATGAAGTAGAGTTAAAATGTACCTGATAACCTTCATCACATAATTGACTTATAGATATAAGGTTATGTTTGAGTACTCTTACATATGTCACTTTCTTGAAAGTCACTGATCCAATCTTCACTATCCCATATCCTTCTGATTGACCACTATTAGAATCTCCAAAAATCACCTTTGGTCCTAGCTTGGGCTTGTAATTGGATAGATTGCCCTTGCTGCCTATCATGTGTTTAGAGCATTCACTGTCCAAGTACCAAGTTTGACTCACCCTTGGACAGCTCTTCACCTGTACCTGTAAAGAAAAACAAAATTCAATTGTTCTTGACCCAGGTTACCTTAGGTCCTTTATTTGGTTGAAAAGTAAAGCTGGAAATAACTGATAAAGCAGGTTGAGACTTATAACCTAAGGGGTGATATCTCCTAGGTGGAATTATCCAATCAGCTACTGGATTAAATGTCTTATTAGTTGGTTTAAAATTTTTGTAAGAGAAATGATTTAGGTTTGGTCTTTCTAGGTTCGACGAATTGTTGTAAGTTCGTCGACCAGAGTTCGACGGATAGGGTTGAGATCGTCGATCTCTGCTCAGAGAATAACAGTAGTCATTTTCTGTGCCCCAAGATCGTCAACCTCTGCTCGACGAACCATACACAGTTCATCGATCGCAGTTAGACGAATTGTTATATCTGAGGTTTGCGTTCAGTGTTCATCGATCTGGGTTCGACGAACTGGCTACATTTCGTCGATCTGAGTTCGACGAATGCTGCTGAACTTTATTTTTATTTGCTATTTTCAGATTTCTGTTTCTCTTATCTATGGGTCTAGGATTGTTTTCTAGCATTGGTTTGTTTATTAACTTTTCTTTTCCCTTTGCAGATATAAACTTGATAGAGGTTGAAAGAATATTTTTCTTAATTATGGGGGATAAACTTGATGAAGCACCCAAGTCCAGCTTGACATTTAATCTGGCATTCACTGTGCTTGTAATGTCCATCAGCTTGAGGCTTCTCCCATTTAGAGATTGCTCAAGTTGTTTGGCCTCAC
The DNA here is from genome assembly GCA_039583875.1 of Platanthera guangdongensis. Taxonomy (NCBI): domain Eukaryota; kingdom Viridiplantae; phylum Streptophyta; class Magnoliopsida; order Asparagales; family Orchidaceae; genus Platanthera; species Platanthera guangdongensis. The sequence goes on along the minus strand of CM077162.1, from coordinate 134,189,397 downwards.
ATAATTCAGATTTTAGTTTAATTATTTGTTCATTAGCTAAGGTTAGTTGGTCTGTTAGCTTTATATTTTCTGAATTAACTGATTCAAGATTTCCTTAACTTTCTCTAAGAGTTTTTATTTCTTTTTCTGAATTGATTAAGTCTAAACACATAGATTTGAATTCAGCTTTAAATAAATCAGAAATAAAGTCAAAGCTAGAGATAACCTGATCTGCCTCTAAGTCTGAGGTAGGTTCTTCTTCTGATCCAGAACAGCTCCTAGAGGCATCAATTGCCATTAGGCACACCTCCTTGGATCTTGCTTCTTCCTCTTCTTCACTTGAACTGGAAGAAGATGTTTCTTCTTCTGTGTCACTCCATGTCTCAGCAACAAATCCCTTATCCTTCTTTTTATATTTGCTGGAGGAGGGTCTGCTGCTGTGCTTTCTCCTGGAATCCTTCTCTCTGCTCTTGTCCTTCTTCTGATTTTCTGGACATTTTGAAATGTAATGTCCAGGCTTTCTACAACCAAAGCACACCACCTCCTTGGTTGGTGTCTTGTCATACTTGGGCTTATCATCCTGTCTGGATGATTTCCTTCTGAAGTCCTTCCTTTCCATCTTGTAGAACCTTTTGGCAAAGAGGCTCATGAGTTCTTCATTTGAAGTTGTTGTCTCACTTTCTTCAGATGCTTTTAAGGCTATGCTGTGCTCCTTTCTAACTGGAGTTGTTGCCTTCTGTTCTGCTGCTTCTCTGGATTTTCTCAGCTGCTCATAGGATTTTAACTTGCCTAGTAGAGACTCAGTTGAGATCTCATTGAGGCTTCTGGCTTCTTTGATTGGCAAGATTCTGGAATCCCAAGAGCTAGGGAAGCACATCAATATCTTTCCATTCATCTCTGTCAAGGTGATGTCCTTGTCCAATGTTTTGAGCTCATTGATGATTGAACTCAGTCTGTTGTACATGTCAGCCACTGATTCTGTCTCATCCTTTTTAAAGTTTTCATACAGTGAAATGAGACTGGATCACCTGTCTTTTCTCTCATCTGTTGAGCTAGCCACCATTTGGTTGAGGGAATCCCAAATGGCCTTAGCTGAGGTGCACTCAGCCACTTTCTGGAATATATTATCTGACATAGTCTGGGCTAAGATATTCATTGCCTTAGCATCAGCCATCTTGGCTTTCTTGTAGGCTTCATTATTCTCTGGAGGAGGCACTGCAGTCAAGTTGGTAGAAGTGTTGGTAGAAGCTGCAGGTGCTGGAGGTACACCTGACAAAATAACATAAAAATATCCTCATCAATAGAATTCATGTATAATCTGATTCTTGCCTTCCAGATGGCAAACCTGTTAAGATTGCACACTAGAGGTCTGATGCTTGCATAGTCTTTTTTTTGGGCCATGTCTGTGAAGAAACAACAAATTTAAAACAAACATATCTAACTAGAAGGTTCTTTGTAGTTCAGGTGTTAGCCTGTGCAACCACAAAGGTGTGGTATTTTAACCAACCTCCCTCTGATATCAATTGAAAGTGCAGGTTAGATCTGAAATACTCTAAAGGGGGGGTGAATAGAGTATAGTGCTCACTAAAAACTTTTTACAACTTTTGTTGTATTTCTAAGTGAACAAATCAATAAGTAAATAAAATTAAGCACAGCAAACTAAGCAATCACAAAGCATAACCAAAACACAAAGAAAAGGGCAAACAGACGGCACAAGAATTTTTATAGTGGTTCCCCAACCTGGGTACATCCACTCTTCTACCACCCTGGTAGGAATTCATTGAGGTTTTTGATCAGGTGCCTGACACCAATGAGCTTTTGTTCAGGTGCTCAAAAACCAAACCTCAAGTCTTTTGGAAGGATACTTGCAAGCAGAATAATTTTGAAGGGATTTAAAACCGTGTACAGGAATTGGAAGTAAAGAGATGGTGTCTTCTCTGTCAACAGTCAGAGAGAAGACTTGTGGATTGATGGTAGCAGATGTAGCTCCCCCTGAGATATTGAATTAATCAGGAATGCTGGAGCACTGCTTCAGGGTGATAGGTCTTCAATGACCTAGAATTCCTGGACCAGGATTAGCTTCAGGAACTTCTTTGATAGATAGAAATTTGTTGTCCTTTGAAGTATTCCAGTAGAGTTGAAGGAAAGAAGAAGACTCTTGATTGAATTTGATTGTTCTTCTTCTTCTTCTTGAATATCTTCTCTAGTCAGGCTGATTGCAGTAGAAATTTTTATTTTTGTGAGTTTGTTCTTCTGTGCAATCTAAGTGTGTCAATCTGATTTTTCTCTATTGATTGCTTTCTGTGTGACTGACTGTGTTGTTCTGTTACTGATTGATTCTTTTCTTTTCTTGTCTATCTCCTTTTCTGACTGAGAACATTCAAAATTTGAATGTTTGAGCAGTGATTGCAGTCGGCCTTGGAAAGAAACGACAATCAATGATTTCCCCAACTGTCCCATGAAAAAATGGCATGTAATCGTCCATAGTCAATGCGCGTTCCAACGGTAACATTCCAAGAAGATCTAGCATTAATAACTCCGTATTCATCGCCAAGAAACAGGACGGGAAACTGGAAGAAGACCTAGTCTGGATTCGTCGAACGAAGAACACAATTCGTCGAGCTGAGCTAGAGTTCGTCGAGCTGAGCTTGAGAGAGTTCGTCGAGCTGAGCTTGAGTTCGTCGACCAGACAATCTTCACTGTAAGGCAGTATTCGTCGAGTAGAGAACTGCATTCGTCGACCAGAGAAGCTGACTTCATCGACCTGAGAAGCTGAGAACTTGAGGTACAAGTTCGTCGAGCTCAGAATCTAATTCGTCGACCAAAGATTGAAGCAGGACTTAGAAAAATTCTGAAGTTGTCCTGAATTTGGCTTGATGTAGAAACTCAGTCTTCGTCGAACAGAGAACCAAGATCGTCGAGCTCAGCACTAAGAATTGTCTCATGATCGTCGAGCGTAGAACTTCTTTCATCGAGATGAGTTCGACGAACGTCGAACTCATTTAACTTAGTCTTGAAATACTCTAAGTCTGAAGTCTCTGAGGGTCTTGAAGATAGCTGGTCCATCTGGAGTTGACCCTAAGGACTTGGCCTAGACTCTAGGACACAAAACTTTACCCTGGCTATACATGATGGGTCACATCCTAAGTTAGTGAACCTAGCCCAAATCAACTAGGGATCCAACAGAGCGCGGAACACGGGCATGTCGGGTTGGCTGATACGGGCGTGTCAAGTCGTGTCGAGAAAAGTCGTGCGCGAAACGTCGAGCGCAGAACACGGGCGTGTCGGGTTGGCTGACACGGGCGTGTCTTGTCGGTTCAACGAACGTCGAGCGGAAAATCATCGAATTGGCTGACACGGGTCAGGTCACTGGGCATGTCATTGGACACGGGCGTGATGTCGGGCGTGTCATATGATTTCGTCAAAAATTTGCTGATTCAATGGAATTTGATGGGTCACGGCCTGGGCACGGGCGTGGCCAACAGTACACGGGCGTGACTTGGCTTTTTTTTTTTGCAAATTTTGGAATTTTTTGAAAAATAAAATAAATTAAGTTAGCAAAATATTTACTATAAAAGGAGCAATTTATTACAAAATATTAAGTAAAAATAACAAAAATAGAGTAAAACGACTTATTTAATGTACATCAAAATAGGAATATATACAACTCATCAATATAGTAGGGACCCAACAATGCCCCTATATAATTTCTGGTCCACAGGTTTCCCATGTGGATCAGAGTCTACTACAGCATTTGTAGCCATAGGTGTTTTCTTTACTGAGACATCAGTCATCCCAAACTTTTTGATAAGCTATTTTGCATATTTAGCTTGGGAGATGAAGATGCCATCAGGGAGCTGCTTCACTTGGAGACCAAGGAAGTAGGAGAGCTCACCCATGCTACTCATTTCAAATTTTGAATGCATGAGGTCAGAGAACCTCTTGCATAATTTGAAATCAGTGGATCCAAATATGATGTCATCCACATATATTTGCACTAACAATATTTGATCCTCATGATGTCTCGTGAAAAGTGTTCTATCTAATATGCCTCTGATGAATTTATGCTCTATCAAAAAGCTAGCTAGGGTCTCATACCAAGCTCTTGGAGCTTGCTTGAGACCATAAAGTGCTTTATGCAATTTGAAAACATGATAAGGGTGAGTTGGAGAGACAAAATCTGGAAGTTGTTCAACATAAACCTCTTCTTTAAGTACTCCATTCAGGAATGCACTCTTCACATCTATCTAATACACCTTGAATTTTTTGTATGCTACACAGGATAGAAAAATTCTGATGTCCTCCAACCTTACAACTCGTGTAAATGTTTGGTCATAGTCAATCCCTTCCTCTTGCCTATAACCTTGAGCAACAAGCCTAGCCTTGTTCCTCACTATCACTCCTTGGGCATCCAGTTTGTTTTTGTATATCCATTTGGTTCCACTGACTGCATAGTCTTGCGGTCTTGGAACCAAATCCCAAACTCTATATCTCTCAATTTAATTTAATTCCTCCTGCATTGCAATGATCTACTGGGGATCTTGCTCAGCATCATGGATGGATAGAGGTTCAACCTGAGAGAGAAAACAATCATGCATCAAATCTTGGTTGAGTTGATGCCTGGTCTGTACACCTGCTGATATGTCTCCAATCACTTGAGATCTAGGGTGATCCCTAAGTTTGACTAAATCAGTGGGTGGAGTTAGTTGTGCAACAGCATCTTGGATTAATTCCTCTTGTGGAATTGTGTTTACTGTTGGAGGAAGTTCAATTCCTTCAATGCTTTCATCTTCACTCTCTTCATTAACTTGTGGAGAAGGATGTGTTGGAACCTTTTGGGTAAGGTTTAGTTCATCCAATCTCTCACACAAGTGAGGTACCTGGAAAGGGCTATTGGTAGAAATCTCTTTCTCCTTGCAAGACATGTTAGTTTCATCTAAAGAAACATGAATGGACTCTTCAATTTTTAACGATGATTTATTAAAAACGGTATATGCTTTGCTTACTTATGAATATCCCTGAAAAATTCCTTCTTCAGTCTTAGCCTCAAACTTTCTAATATATCTTTTGTTGTTATTGTGAATATAACATATACAGCTAAATACTTTAAAATAGTTGATTTTATGTTTCTTCCCTTTAAGTAATTCATAGGGAGTCCTATTCTTCAGTTAATGTATCAGGCTTCTATTAAGGACATAATTTGCAGTGTTTATAGCCTCTGCCCAAAAGGTTAGTGGCATGTAAGCATCTGCAAGCAATGTACCTACAGCTTCAATGAGTGTGCCATTTTCCTTTTAGCTACCCCATTTTGTTGAGGAGTTCTAGGAGCTGAGAAGCATTGCCTGATACCTTCCTTCTCACAGAACTCATGCATAAGAAGAGACTCAAACTCTGTGCCATGATCACTTCTGATCAATGCAACATGTGTAGAGAACTCAATCTGTATGGTCCTGAGAAAATCTATAAGAACCTTGAAGGTATCTGACTTAGATCTCAGAAAGGATACCCAAGTGAACCTAGAGAAGTCATCCATAACGACTAAGGTGTAGGATTTCCCTCCTAGGCTTTGTACAGTAATGGGTCCAAAGAGATCCATATGTAGCAAATACAAAATCATAGGTGAATCACTTTCATTAACAGATTTAAAGCTTGATTTAGTTTGCTTGCCTAGTTGACAAGCCCTGCAAAGGCTTTCCTTCTTGTAGGGTGTAGAAGGTAAACCTCTAACAAGGTTGTCTTTTGATAGCCTAGCAATGTTTTTCAAGTTTACATAACCTAGCCTTTTATGCAATTAATCATTCTGATTACTAGTAATATTAAGTAAGCACATATCAGAATTGGCAGATAGAAAATCAACTAAATATATGTTGTCTTGTATATTTCCAATTAAAACTGTTTGGTTTTATTTATTAGCAATAGTACAAGAAGATGAATTGAAATGTACTAGATAACCTTCATCACATAACTGACTTATGGAGATGAGGTTATGCTTGAGTCTTTTGTCATATGTTACCTTCTTAAATGTGACAACTCCAATCTTCACTTCTCCAAAGCCTTTTGACTGGCCACATTTGGAATCCCCAAAGATAACCTTTGGCCACAGCTTGGACTTGTAGTTGTGTAAGATGTCCTTGCTGCTAGTCATGTGCTTGGAGCACCCACTGTCCAGGTACCATGTTTGATTATTTGCTAGACAGCTCCTCACTTGCAATGAAAACAGTTAAATATTCTTGACCTAGGTTACCTTGGGTCCTTTGCTTTCCTATTATGAAAACTTGGAAATAATAGAATATTCTGATTGGGATTTATATCCTAGAGGGTGATATCTCCTAGGTGGTGTGACCCAATCCGCTAGTGGATTGAATGCTTTCATTGAATTATTTGAGTTGTTGTTATAGTTAAAATTTTGGTTATGTCTTTCTGGGTTCGACGAATTTCTGTGAGTTCGTCGACCAGAGTTCGACGAATTAGGTTGAGATCGTCGATCTCTACCCCGAGAATGAACATGTTCATTTTCTGTGCCACACATTCGTCTACCTCTACTCGACGAACCATACAAAGTTCGTCAATCGATGTTAGATGAATAATTATAACTATAGTTTGTGTTTAGCATTCGTCGAGTGGGTTTCGATGAACTAGCTGCATTTCGTCGATCTAGGTTTGACGAATTCTGATGAACCTTGTTGTTAATAGTTTTCTGTTTTTTGGTTTTTTGACCCATTAATTTGGGAATATTTTCTGTTGTTTGTTTTTTGTTTATCTTTTTTTCCCCTTAGCAAAGACAAATTTGATCGGGGTAGTCAGGATGTTCTTCTTGAGAATAGGGGTAAACATGATGAAGCACCCATGCCTAGCTTGCCATTAAGTCTGGCATTAACAGTGCTTGTGATGTCCATCAGCTTGAGGCTTCTTCAATTAAGAGTTTCCTCAAGTTGTTTAGCCTCACTAAGCTCAGTCTTCAACATTATGATTTGTTCATTGGCTAAACACAATTCATCCTTTAACCTATTATGTTCAGAGTTTACATTTTCTAAAATTCCTAGATTCTCCCTAAGAGTTTTAATCTCCTTTTCTGAATTAATCAAATCTATACACATTATTTTAAACTCAAATTTAATGGTATTAGAACTGTAATCAAAAGAAGACAATACCTTATCAGCTTCAAAATCAGAAACTGCTTCATTGTCTGAGTCCTATTCTTCTGAATGGCTCCTGGAAGCATCAATTGCCATGAGGCAAACCTCCTTGGCCCTTGCCTCTTCCTCATCTTCACTGGAGCTAGAAGATGTTGATTCTTCTTCAGTCTCACTCTAGGTTTCAGCCACAAAACCCTTCTCCTTATTGTTGTATTTGCTGGAAGAAGGTCTGTTGTTGTGTTGTTTCCTGGTATCTTTCTCTCTTCTCTTGTCTTTCTTTTGATTCTCTGGACACTTAGAGATGAAGTGCCCAAGCTTCCTGCATCCAAAACACACAACTTCTTTGGTTGGTGTCTTATCATATCTTCATTTGTCATCCTGTCTAGATGACTTCCTCTTGAAATCTTTTCTTCCCAACTTATAGAATCTTTTGGCAAAAAGACTCATGAGTTCTTCATTTGTTGGGGGAGTCTCTATCTCATCAGCTCCCTTAAAAGCAATGACATGCTCTTTTCTTGCTGGAGTGGGTACTCTTTGCTCAGCTACCTCCCTGGACTTGATCAGCTGTTCGTAGGACTTTAGTTTGACTAATAGAGATTCAGTGGATATCTCATTTAGGCTTATGGCCTCATTGATGGGCCAGGTCCTTGAATCCCATGAGAATGGGAAGCACATAAGGATCTTATCATTTAATTCAGTCAAAGTGATTTCTTTATATAAGGTCCCTAGCTCACTGATGATGGAGCTAAGCCTGTTGTACATAACTTCAACTATTTCTACTTCATCCTTTCTGAAGTTTTCATATTGTGTGATGAGGTTTGATCTTCTATCTTTCCTCTTATCTGCTGAGCCAACAAGTATTTGATTGAGTGAATCCCAGATTGCTTTTGCAGAGGTGCACTCAGCCACGTTTTGAAAAATATAATCAGATATTATTTGTGCCAGTATGTTCATTGTCTTGGCATCAACAATATTTGCTTTCTTCTGGGCCTCAGTCCACTCAGGTGGTGGAACTACAGTTGTGCTTGAAGATGTTGTTGCAGAGGTAGATGCAGTGGCTTGAGGAGGACCTATCAAGATGGAATTATAGATATCTTCATCAATAGAGTGCGTGTCGGGTTGAGTCGACAAATGTCGAGTGCAAAATATCGAGAGAGTTTGTCGATTCTGGAAGTTGTCGAGTGGAAAATGTCGAGAGCAAGTAACACGGGCATGTCGGGTTGGCTGACACGGGCATGTCAGGTCTTGTCGACGAACGTCGAGCTCGGAATGTCGAGCGCAGAACATGGGAGTGTCGGGTTGGCTAACACGGGCGTGTCAGGTCATGTCGACGAAAGTCGAGCGCGGAACGTTAAGCGCAGAACGTCGAGCGCGGAACACGGGCGTGTCAGGTTGGCTGACACGGGCGTGTCCTGTTAGTTCGATGAACGTCGAACGGAAAATCGTCGAACTGGATGACACGGGTCAGGTCACTGGGCGTGTCATTGGACACAGGCGTGACGTCGGGCGTGTCACACGATTTCTTCAAAAATTTGTTGATTCAATGGAATTTGACGGGTCATGCCCTTGGCACGGGCGTGACCAACACAGTACACGGGCGTGACTTGGCTTTTTTTGCAAATTTTGGAATTTTTTGAAAAATAAAATAAATCAAGTTAGCAAAATATTTACTATAAAAGGAGCAATTTATTACAGAAAATTAAGTAAAAATAACAAAAATAAAGTAAAACGACTTATTTAATGTGCATCAAAATAGGAATATATACAACTCATCAATATAGTAGGGACCCAACAATACCCGTATATAATTTCTTGTCCACAGGTTTCCCATGTGGATCAGAGTCTACTAAAGCATTTGTATCCATGGGTGTTTTCTTTGCTGAGGCATCAGTCATCCCAAACTTTTTGATAAGCAATTTTGCATATTTAGCTTGGGAGATGAAGATGCCATCAGGGAGCTGCTTCACTTGGAGACCAAGGAAGTAGGAGAGCTCACCCATGCTACTCATTTCAAATTTTGAATGCATAAGGTCAGAGAACCTCTTGCATAACTTGGAGTAAGTAGACCCAAATATGATGTCATCCACATATATTTGCATTAACAATATTTAATCCTTATGATGTCTAGTGAAAAGTGTTCTATCTACTACGCCTCTAATGAATTTATGCTCTATCAAAAAGCTAGCTAGGGTCTCATACCAAGCTCTTGGAGCTTGCTTGAGACCATAAAGAGCTTTATGCAATTTGAAAAGATGATAAGGGTGAGTTGGAGAGACAAAACCTGGAGGTTGTTCAACATAAACCTTTTCTTTAAATAATCCATTCAGGAATGCACTCTTCATATCCATCTGATACACCTTGAATTTTTTGTATGATGTATAGGCTAGAAAAATTCTGATGGCCTCCAACAACACAACTGGTGCAAATGTTTGGTCATAGTAAATCCCTTCCTCTTGCCTATGACCTTGAGCAACAAGCCTAGCCTTGTTCCTCACTATCACTCCTTGGGCATCCAGTTTGTTTCTGTATACCCATTTGGTTCCAATGACTGCCTAGTCTTGGGGGTCTTGGAACCAAATCCCAAACTCTACATCTCTCAAATTGATTTAATTCCTCCTGCATTGTAATGATCTAGTGGGGATCTTGCTCGGCATCATGGATGGATAGAGGTTCAACCTGAGAGAGAAAACAGGCATGCATCAAATCTTGGTTGAGTTGATGCCTGGTCTGTACAACTGCTGATATGTCTCCAATCACTTGAGATCTGGGGTGATGCATATGTGTGACTAAATCATTGGGTGAAGTTGGTTGTGCAACAACATCTTGGATTAATTCCTCTTATGGAATTATGTTTGCTATTGGAGGAAGTTCAATTCCTTCAATGCTTTCATCTTCACTCTCTTCATAAACTTGTGGAGAAGGATGTGTTGGAACCTTTTGGGTAAGGTTTAGTTCATCCAATCTCTCGCACAAGTGAGGTACCTGCAAAGGGCTATTGGTAGAAATCTCTTTCTTCTTGCAAGACATGTTAGTTTCATCAAAAGAAACATGAATTGACTCTTCAATTTTTAATGATGATTTATTAAAAACCTTATAGGCTTTGCTTACTTAGGAATATCCTAGAAAAATTCCCTCTTCAGTCTTAGCCTCAAACTTTCTAATATATCTTTTGTTGTTATTGTGAATATAACATACACAGCCAAGTACTTTAAAATAGTTGATTTTAGGTTTCTTCCCTTTAAGTAATTCATAGGGAGTCCTATTCTTCAGTTTATGTATCAGGATTGTATTCAGGACATAATTTGCAGTGTTTACATCCTCTGCCCAAAAGGTTAATGGCATGTAAGAATCTGCAAGCAATGTACCTACAGCTTAAATGAGTGTCCTATTTTTTTTTTAGTTGACCCATTTTGTTGAGGAGTTCTAGGAGCTGAGAAGCAATGCCTGATACCTTCCTTCTCACAGAACTCATACATAAGAAGAGACTCAAACTCTATATCATGATCACTTCTAATCAATGCAACATGAGTAGAGAACTCAGTTTGTATGGTCCTGAGAAAATCTGTAAGAACCTTGAAAGAATCTGACTTAGATCTCAGAAAGGATACCCAAGTGAACCTAGAGAAGTCGTCCACAATGACTAAGGTGCAGGATCTCCCTCCTAGGCTTTGTATAGTAATGGTTCCAAAGAGATCCATATGTAGCAAATACAAAATCCTAGGTGAATCACTTTCATTAACAGATTTATTGCTAGATTTAGTTTGCTTGTCTAGTTGACAAGCCCTGTAAAGGCCTTCCTTCTTGTAGGGAGGAGAAGGTGAACCTCTAACAATGTTGTCTTTTGATAGCGTAGTAATGTTTTTCAAGTTTACATGACCTAGCCTTTTATTCCATAAGTCATTCTGATTACTAGTAATATTAAGTAAGCAGATATCAGAATTGGCAGATAGAAAATCAACTAAATATATGTTGCCTTGTCTATTTCCAATTAAAAATGTTTGATTTTATTTATTAGCAATAGTATAAGAAGATGAATTGAAATGTACCTAATAACCTTCATCACATAACTGACTTATGGAGATGAGGTTATGCTTGAGTCCTCTGACATATGTTACCTACTTAAATGTGAGAGCTCCAATCTTCACTTCTCCAAAGCCTTCTACCTGGCCACATTTGGAATCCCCAAAGATAACCTTTGACCCCAGCTTGGACTTGTAGTTGTGTAAGATGTCCTTGCTGCCAGTCATGTGCTTGGAGCACCCACTGTTTAGGTACCATGTTTGATTATTTGCTGGACAGCTCTTCACCTATAATGAAAATAGTTAAATGTTCTTGACCCAGGTTACCTTAGGGCATTTGCTTTCCTGGTATGAAAAGCTAGAAATAAGAGAATATTCTGGTTGGGATTTATATCCTAGAGGGTGATATATCCTAGGTGGTATGACCCAATCAGCTAGTGGATTGAATGCTTTCCTTGAATTATTTGAGTTGCTGTTATAGTTAAAATTTTGGTAAAGTCTTTCTGAGTTCGACGAATTTCTGTGAGTTTATCGAACAGAGTTCGACGAATTGTGTTGAGATCGTCGATCTCTGCCTAGAAAATGAACATGTTCATTTTCTGTGCCCCACGTTCGTCGACCTCTACTCGACGAACCATACAGAGTTCGTCGATCGCAGTTAGACGAATAATTATAACTATAGTTTGTGTTCAGCGTTCGTCGAGTGGGGTTCGACGAACTGGCTGCATTTCGTCGATCTATGTTCGACGAATTCTGCTGAACCTTGTTTTTAATAGTTTTCTGATTTTTGGTTTTGACCTACTAATTTAGGAATATTTTTTGTTGTTTATTTATTGTTTATCTTTTCTTTCCCCTTAACAGAGAGAAATTTGATGGGGGTAGTCAGGATGTTCTTCTTGAGAATAGTGGGCAAACTTGATGAAGCACCCAAGCCTAGTTTGCTATTAAGTCTGTCATTAACAGTGCTTGTGATGTCCATCAGCTTGAGGCTTCTTCCATTAATAGTTTCCTCAAGTTGTTTATCCTCACTAAGCTCTGTCTTCGACATTATGATTTGTTCAATGGCTAAACATAATTCATCCTTTAATCTATTATTTTCAGAGTTTACATTTTCTAAAATTCCTAGTTTCTCCCTAAGAGTTTTAATCTCCTTTTCTGAATTAATCAAATCTATACACATTATTTTAAACTCAAATTTAAAGGAATCATAACTGTAATCAAAAGAAGACAATACCTTGTCAGCTTCAGAATCTGAAACTGCTTTATTATTTGAGTACACTTCTTCTGAATGGCTCCTGGAAGCATCAATTGCCATGAGGCAAACCTCCTTCTCCCTTGCCTCTTCCTCATCTTCACTGAAGCAAGAAGATGTTGATTCTTATTCAGTCTCACTCCGGGTTTCAGCCACAAAACACTTCTCCTTCTTCTTGTATTTGCTGGAAGAAGGTCTGTTGTTGTGCTGTTTCCTGGTATCTTTCTCTCTTCTCTAGTCTTTCTTCTGATTCTCTGGACACTCAGAGATGAAGTGTCCAGGCTTCCTGCATCCAAAACACACAACTTCTTTGGTTGGTGTCTTATCATATCTTGGTTTATAATCCTGTCTGGATGACTTCCTCCTGAAATCTTTTCTTGCCAACTTATAAAATCTTTTGGTAAAAAGACTCATGAGTTCTTCATTTGTTGAGGGAGTCTCTGTCTCACCAGCTGCCTTGAAAGCAATGCCATGCTCTTTTCTTGCTCGAGGGGGTGTTCTTTGCTTAGCTTCCTCCCTGGATTTAATCAGCTGTTTATAGGACTTTAGTTTGCCTAATAGAGATTCAGTGGATATCTCATTTAGGCTTTTGGCCTCCTTGATGGGCCAGATCCTTAAATAGCATGAGCTTAGGAAGCACATAAGGATCTTGTCATTTACTTCAGTCAAAGTGATTTCTTTATATAAGGTCCTTAGCTCTCTGATGATGGAGCTAAGCCTGTTTTACATCACTTCAACTGTTTCTGCTTCATCCTTTTTGAAGTTTTCATATTGTGTGATGAGGTTTGATCTTCTATCTTTCCTCTCATCTGCTGAGCCAACAAGAATTTGGTTGAGTGAATCCCAGATTGCTTTTGCAGAGGTGCACACAGCCACCTTTTGAAAAATGTCATCAGACATTATTTGTGGCAGTATGTTCATTGTCTTGACATCAACAATCTTTTCTTTCTTCTAGGCGTCAGTCCACTCAGGTGGTGGAACTGCAGTTGTGCTTGAAGATGTTGTTGTAGAGGTACATGTAGTGGCTTGAGGAGGACCTATCAATTTGGAATTGTAGATATCTTCATCAATACAGTGCATGTCGGGTTGAGTCGACAAATGTCGAGTGCAAAATGTCGAGAGATTTAGTCGAGTCTGGAAGTTGTCGTGCGGAAAATGTCGAGAGAGAGTAACACGAGCATGTCGGGTTGGCTAATACGAGCATGCCAGGTCGTGTCGACGAACGTCGAGCGCGGAATGTCGAGCGCGGAACACGGGCGTGTCGGGTTGGCTGAAACGGGCGTGTCAGGTCGTGTCGATGAAAGTCGAGCACGGAACGTCGAGGCGGAACACGGGCGTGTCGGGTTGGCTGACACGGGCGTGTCGGGTTGGCTGACACGGGCGTGTCCTATCGGTTCGACGAACGTCGAGCGGAAAATTGTCAAACTAGCTGACACGGGTCAGGTCACGGGGCGTGTCATTGGACACGGGCGTGACGTCGGGTGTGTTACATGATTTCTTCAAAAAATTGCTGATTCAATGGAATTTGACGGGTCACGGCCTGGGCACGGGCATGACCAACATTACACCGCCGTGAGTTGGCTTTTTTTGCAAATTTTTGAATTTTTTGAAAAATAAAATAAATCAAGTTAGCAAAATATTTAGTATAAAAGGAGCAATTTATTATAGAAAATTATGTAAAAATAACAAAAAATAAAGTAAAACGACTTATTTAATGTACATCAAAATAGGAATATATACAACTCATCAAATGCCCCCATACATAAGCTTTTGCTTTTCCAAAGCAAAAGTTGGAGATGAACTTATAATGAATTAAAGAAATCCTAAGTTTAGCTACCATTTGAATTAATTGAAATAAAGATCTAAATAAATATCCGGGGTTTTAGAGTTAAATCCTAAGTTATGCCAAAAATTTAAATAAAGGAAGAGTTTCAGCTAAAAACTTCTGATATGATCGAATCGATAGCAAAAAAAATTTTTTGTTAGGCTAACAAAAATATATTTGATTTATGAAAACTTGAGCTTATAAGAATTACAGGAAATAATTTAATTTACAAATTATGCACTCAAAAAGATTTTAAAATTAAATCTAGGATTATTTGAGATTGGTGGAGTGGGATATCTTGGTATATGAAGAAAGCTTTGAATTAGAGGCGAGGTATATTTTTTCGCTCGAACCTCTTATGATTTTGTTTTTCGAATATGGATGTTAGGAAAACGAAATCTTATTTTCCATAACATAATTTTTTTTACAATCTTCATAATAATCCAATGTATATGTATAGGAGCAATGAATTTTATCCTCTTACTCCATGACATATAATCTTTTTAAATATTGGATGCCTATGTTTACGGAACGAAATCTTATTACCATTAACATACGATCTTTTAAGGATCGAAATCATGCCAAGTATGTTATGGAAAAAAGGTGATAGGTTTGTGTTCAAAAATAAAACTAGGGTTAATAAAACGTTTTTGAGAGCAACTTTTATAAATTAAACATTCCTAAAATTCAAAAAAAAAACTTGGAGTTAACATAATTGAAATCTAAGATCGTTATTTCTAATAAAAGAAATGTGCAACTATTTAGATAAGTAGAAGTAATTCTGAAAATAGATCTCTTTTTAAATAAAAAAACATACAAATTTTTTTTAAAACTTAACCCCAGATATCTAAATCTATCCATCTCTAATTAATAAACAAATATTAAGCAAAGAATAACTAAAATTCGCTTATAAATTAACTCGCAACTAAATTTTTGGAGAGCGAAAAGGGTTAAGAATTGGGATATTCGATTTATTAGTTACAAAATTAACAAAACATTTATTAGATTTTTTAGAGTTTTCATCATTTTTTTGTATTTTATTTTTTTGATTTATTATCTTTTTTTAGAGTTTATTCTTTTTTAGGATTTTTGGTTTTTTCGAAAATTTTTTACAAAAAAAGGACATGGTAAAAACTCGATGGCCTGCGAACAGACTTTTATTTAGGTGGTTGGTTCGATGAGTCGAACGTCGCGGGCTTGCTAAAAATTGAGCTTTTACAAATAAAAAGAGTGGGGGAGGAAAGTGAAAGATTTATTTTTATATAAAAAATATTTACAAAGTAAAAAAAAATTTGTTTATTAAATTTTTTTGTTTTTTAATTTTTGTTTTGTTTTATGGATTTTTTTAGGTTTTTGATTATAAAAACAAGGAAAAATTTTTTTTGGAGATTTTAATTTTATGAATTTTTTTGTATTTTTGATTATTTTTATTAATATTACATAATATAAAAGTGCAGGAATAAAAAAATTGGAAAACATCACCGTACTTAAATCCAACATTGTCCCCAATGTTGCAATCTAACTATGGGAAATTATAATATACAAAATGAAATATGGACAAAAATAAAAAGGAGGATAGAAGCTTCCCTAAGAACAGTGTGGGGAGGTCCATTGGAAACCCTGCATTATTAAAAAGAAATAACAAAAAGAGAACAACAAAAATGATAAACTCGACAAAAAGGTTATGGGCGGTAGGGGGCAAGTGTGTGTGTGTGTCTCGAAGCTAACGACTTAGCTTGAGCGTGTACAGAAATGCGTCCTCTAACGTGTACAATAAGGGGAAGCGTGCCGAAGTGTAAACAAAATAGAAAATTTTTATTTATTTTCAATATTTAGTATTTTTTTGGAAAAACTTTTGTTTTTGGTTTTTAGATTTTTCGCTTTTAGTTATTTGTTTTTTTTAAGTTTTATAGGTTTTTTATATTTTTAGAGTTTTGAGTTTTAAAGTTTTTATTGTTGTTTTTTGTTTTGGGGTTTTATGAGTTTACGTTTTAGGATTTTAAGGAGTTTTAAGTTTTTAGATTTTTTTGATGTTTTTAGTTTTTAAGTTTTATAACTTTTTGGATTTTTTAGTTTTTAAGTTTTATAGATTTTTTGATTTTTTAGTTTTAAGTTTTTTAGATTTTTGGTTTTTGTAGTTTTTAAGTTTTTTTTTTGAGTTTGGTAGTTGTGTTAAGTTGTTATTATGATTATTATTATTATTATGATTATTAATATTAGTATTTTTTTGTATATATATAATAGGTAAAATTAATAGGTCTCCAGAGTTTAAAATAATGACACAAAATCTCCCCAACAACGACACCAAAAACTTGATTGGGGGTTAAAACTTAAAAAATTATTACGAGCTCACTGCACCCCGGGAGGTTTATTTAAGAAAAGCGGATTTGGTTTTATGTAGTAAACGGGGCACGCGGATTTATTATTGGGATATAAAACAGGTGCAATCGAGTTTTAATGAAAGTAGGCAAGCGCACCTATCGTGTGTAGTACAGGATATTCCGGAGTGGAATATCGAGGTCGTATTGTTCTCGGGGTCGGCTCAATTATTTCTACTCTTCACTGGAGGGGACTATTATTTTACCGATAATTACTTGTGAGGTAATTTTATATATATAAAGGAAAAAAGACAGAAAATAAAGAGCTTTAAAAAGGTGGAGCCGATGAAGAGCTTAGCTCGAGAGCACCAAATAAAATGGAACTAAAATAAACTTTAAATAAAAAGAGATCCTAAATTTCTAATATATTAAGGTGGAGACTTGGCCGTGGAGGTCCCACTAAAATGAGCTCACCTATCTATAGGACTATCGCTCACCTGAACGCTAAGATTATTCGACCGGGCTCTCGTCCGATGAAGGATTCCTCTTAACGTCTACATTACGCTAAGAACCCCGCTATTGGGTGGGGAACCCAATCTGGTAGAGTTGGCGCGCCTCCTCTCTCGAGGGTTAGTGCGGAACTCCATTTACGAAGGGGTGATCGGTCCATACGCACGGCCTCTCGGCTAGCTAGCATATAGACTACGGAAATAGGGCCCACACATCGATTATGTGGTCCTACGCGTCGTAAACCATAGGAAAATCTTAAGTTAATTTTAATTAACTAGAAAAGAAGGACCTTTAATTATTTAAAGCTATTTTATTTGTCCAAATGCTCTTCGATATTGTGGTATAAGAAGGGTGAACCACTCATGAGAATGGGGACGACAATGATGAAAAAGCAGAAAATTAAAGTAGAAAATTAAAGCAGTAAATGAAAGCGATAAAAGAAAGCAGTATAAGGAAAGCAGTAAAGTGCAAGTCCTACTCAAACGAGTAGGACTGAAATGAAAGCAGGAAAATTGTAAGTCCCGGCTCAAATGAGTGGGCGGGACAAAATAAATCAAGTCCTACTCAAACAAGTAGGAGAAAATAAATGCATCCACGCACGCACTCTACTGAAAATTAAACACACACACAGACCTGCCATTTAACTCAAATGAGTAGAAAGTAAATAAATGCTACTACAAGTACTACTTAAATAATTACAGAAAAATAAAGACCTGCCATTTAACTCAAATGAGTAGGCGGTAAATAAAATCCTGTCATTTAACTACTAGCGAGTAGGCGAAAATAACACTCACGCACTCCACTTGAAAGTAAAACACACGCACACAAGTCCTACTCAAACGAGTAGGAGAAAATTAAAGCACGTCATTTAACTCTTAACGAGTAGCTGAAAATACATGCAACACACGCATGCACTCTTCAGAATTGAAAGAAAACAATTTAAACTAACTCATACACGCGCACACATGTTCAAGAAAAAGGAAAAACTAAGTTGCTGAAAAATTAAAAGAACTATATTTCTACTGCTAGAATGTGGTAGAAATGCATAAAAAGTTAAAATAAAATTTAAAGGAGCAAAAAAAGTTTGCAAATAAATGCAAAGTGCAAGTGCTCGAAAAACTAAAATGAATACATTTCTACTGCTAGAATGCAGTAGAAATGAATAAAATGAAGAAATAAAATTTAAACGGGCAAAAAGGTTTTGAAAATAAAAGCCAAAATGAAGTGTTTGAAAAATTAAAATGACTATATATACATTCCTATAACTCCGTAAAAGTTGTTAAAAAGTGAAAATAAAGTAAAAATAACGAGAAATTTTACAACCTAAAAGGGAAAATCTAAGTTAATGGAAGACAAAAATGACTTTGAAAACTCTTTTACAGATTTACAGAAATGCATAAAAAGCTATAAAAATCCCAAGTCTAACATAGTTAAGTGAACAATTAATGAAAACATCAAAATAAAAACTATACTCATACACTCACACACGCATTTTAAAAGACAAAAACTAAGTTAAAACAAAGTAAAAAGAAATAAGATTGCATAAGAGTGGGCACATAGATGATGTCCAAAGCCATGTAATGGGAAAAAACTACATTTGCATTAATAATAAAAGAAGATTACAAAGTGAAAACAAAAGAGAGAGAGGGAGAAAAATCCATTACATAATATTTGGAATCATCCAAGCAGCCGGTCCCTATATAAAATGGTTCAAAAATTTGGAACAGGAGATCAGGCAGAAGCCCTGAATTTATAGAGAAAAAATATCAAAGTACACGCCCTCTGACACGGGCATCTCAGGGGGCGTGTCGGCACTATTCATGACTGATTTCGGCGATTTGACGGTGATTTAACATTGCGTCAGAAAATACGGCGGTCACACCCCAGGTCACGGGCGTGACTGTGGGCGTGTCGGGGAGGTTGAACTGGGCATCGTTTGCATTGAAAGTCGCCGACGGCGGTTTGTCGGGCCAGGTGGAGGAGTACACGACCGTGTCGCATCTTGACACGGGCGTATCGGGTTGAGTCGACAAATGTCAAGTGCAAAATGTCGAGTGAGTTTGTCGAGCCTGGAAGTTGTCGCACGGAAAATGTCGAGACCGAGTAACACGGGCGTGTCGGGTTGGCTGACACGGGCGTGTCAGGTCGTGTCGACAAACGTCGAGCGCGAAACGTTGAGCGCGGAATACGGGCGTGTCGAGTTGGCTGACACGGGCATGTCAGGTCATGTCGATGAAAGGCGAACGCAGAACGTCGAGCGTGAAACATTGAGCGCGTAATACAGGCGTGTCGGGTTGGCTGACACGGGCGCATCCTGTCGGTTCGACGAATGTCGAGTGGAAAATCATCGAACTGGCTGACACGGGTCAGGTCATGGGGCGTGTCATTGGACACGGGCGTGACGTCGGGCGTGTCACACGATTTCTTCAAAAATTTGCTCATTCAATGGAATTTGACGGGTCACGCCCTGGGCACGGGCGTGACCAACAGTACACGGGCGTGACTTGGCTTTTTTTGCAAATTTTGGAATTTTTCTGAAAAATAAAATAAATTAAGTTAGCAAAATATTTACTATAAAAGGAGCAATTTATTACAAAAAATTAAGTAAAAATAACAAAAATAAAGATAAAAAAGACTTATTTAATGTACATTAAAATAGGAATATATACAACTCATCAATATAGTTGTAACACCCCAGTTTTGCGACAGGGTCAGTCTGCAGTTCTGGAAAATTTTTGGTTTCTGGCAGGAGGCACACGGCCTGCGACACAGGCGTGTCGCAGGTCGTGTCGAGGCCGTGTTGACACTCGGCCCAAGTGTCGACACTTTCGCTCGACATTGTGTCGAGAGTAGGGCACACGGCCTGCGACACGGGCATGTCGCAGGGCGTGTCGAGGTCGTGTCGACACTCGGCCCAAGTGTCGACACTTTCGCTCGACATTGTGTCGAGAGTAGGGCACACGGCCTGCGACACGGGCATGTAGCAGGGCGTGTCGAGTCCGTGTCGACACTCGGCCCGGGGTGTCGACACTTTCGCTCGATGAGTGTCGAGACTGGGGCACACGGCCTATGACACGGGCGTGTCACAGGGCGTGTCGTGCTTGGTAGACGATCTTCGCTCGACGTTTTTCCGCGGTGTCAACACAAAGCCTGTCGACGGGTGTCGAGACTTGGCACACGGCTTGGGACACGGGCGTGTCCCATGCCGTGTCACCTCTCGGGTTGGTTTCGGGGCCGTGTCGATGGAGGCACACGGCCGTGTCACTGGGGACACGGGCGTGTCGGATTGAACACGGGCATGTCGGATGACCGTGTGCTGTTCCAGGCGCGTCGATTTGAGACGATGAATGAGGCACACGGCCCTGGACACGGGCGTGTGCCAGGTCGTGTTCGGCCCAGGTCTTTTATTTTCCAGGTGGATCGTGGCCATTCTTTCCCAGATTTTATGATCTGATGGTTCAGGACTGTTCTTGGGGAGTTAAGTCCGAGAATAGGGTTGAAAACCCTCATTCTTCTCCAAGCTTTCTCTTACTAAAGATCTAGAGAGAAGTGAGAACAAGGAAGAATGAGAAGGAGAGTTTGGGCTGTAGGAGGGGTTTCGGTGCTCCAAATCGCGAGCCGAGTCCAGATCCGTGGAGCTTAGATCATTACGAAGGTTTTCATCCGGCTATTTTGCCATGGAAAGGAAGAGGAATCGGAAGGTAACGACACTTCTCCTCTCGGTCTTAGGATGCATGTCTTAGCATCATTTAGTCTTCTTTCTAGTTTTTGGGCACCAAACTCTCAAATGAGAGGGGTTTTGGTTTGCCAAGGTTCAAGAGGAACCTCCGGGTTGATTGAGTCCGTCCCCGGCATGTTTTGCATTAGAAATCCGCTCTGTTAGTGGATTAGGCATGGTGGGTGAAGCCGTTGTCGTAACCGTTAGTCCGACTCGGTGATGTTGCATACGAATGTTAAGTATTCGTAGAGTTTTCGTTGCGGCAAGATGACGTTTGGAATGTGGTGATGGTTTTCCCCTTTTTCTCGACTGAGTACGTGTAGTCGGAACAAGATAAGGTTAGCTCCTCGTGGCGGTAGATGTTTTCCTTTGTGGACAATGTTAGCTCCGCATGAGTTGGAGATGGTTTCCTTGGGGCGCAGGAACGCTGCAGTACCAATGAGGGACTAGGGTGGAAGTGTCTTGGTTTGTGACGTGCCAAGGCGTGGCTATGTCTCCGTGGTCGGATGGCTATCCCGTGATGTTCACGTCATGTGTGGAGAGTGTCCCGACGAGACTATTCCCCTTCTGTGCGACTGACGAGAATGCCAAGCATGGGGACAAGCCCGGGCAATGAGGCCATGAGCGGGTGGGGTCCGGCTAGGCTTCTTAGAATCGGTCAGTTTTGTGTTTGTTGGAATCCTGACATGAGATGTCAGAGCTTGTGGGCAAGACCGGTGCTAAGACCTTGAGCGGGTGGGGCCTTGACAAGAATTCCATAAGGCGGCCTGTGAGCCGTTGGGGGAAATGGTGACCCCTTTGTTTGCGGCTTTATGCCAATGTGGAATCGATGAGAACCCATATGATGTGATGATGTGCTAGATGCATACGAGTTAGGGTGCCTTGGGTGAAACCCAGGTTATTGCATACATGATTGCATAAGTAGGCCCTTTTATATTATGCTCAACCAGTAGAGAACATATATGATGTATGTGACATCCAAGCCTGTTTCCATAGTTACTTTTCTTGCTTATGATTATTTCCTACGAAGTGCTAACTTCAAGGTTGGAGGGGTACCCCGGGGTCCGTTAGGGGCAGCCGGGAGGAGATGTGTTGTTGCACAGTTTGAGGTCAGCCTTTGCTGACCCACGTTACTAATAAATTTTTCAGGGCAAGGATCGCATGCAGGAGCTAGCTCGCCGGCCGAAAAGGCCTAAGCCTCATGAAGTGTTTTTCTCTCTTTTTGTAGCCCTACTTATGAGATGTTATGTTTGAGACTCTTGTTGTCCGGCTTGCATGCCGAGGTAGACTAGGAGTGCTAAGCACATTCATGATTGATGTATTATTTTCTTTCGGACACTTAATGTAAGGCCTTAAGGCCATTTGTTTTACTCTTTAGTGGTAGATAACTTCTAGTCCTGTTTTGTTTCCGCTGTGTTGTGCAAAGAATTTTGAGTGTGGGTAGCTATATCAACTTTTAATACTAAAGTTGTGGCGTCCGTATGTTGTGGGGCCCCGGCCGGACCCATATTATACGTTCATTACAGGGGAGGTGTTACGATTTGGTATCAGAGCTAGGTTTGGTTCAAGGTCAACGCGTAGAGAAGTTATCCGCATAAGAGTAACGCGGGACCATGAGTGTCCTTATGTTTAAGTCTTGAGATTTGAGACTGAATCCTTGTTTCTTGTTTCTTGAAGAGTGCAAGCAACGAGGCGGGAACGTCGAGAGCACGAGAAGAGCTTTCGGCGAGCAGTGCTACTGCTCCGGGTCTTTTGGGCATGGGTGTGAACCCGGCTGACTTCTGTCGCATGCTTGAAGAAGCGATGGTGGCAGCCCAAGCTACAACAGCAGCTCAGGTGGTAACCCTTGCCACACCGGATACGGCGACGGCCGTGCCAGGTGGAGAAGCCAGGCGAGTGGAGCCTTTGGCGGAGAGGGTAGTTGTCGGACATGGATACCGGCACCTGAAGTATTTCCTGAGCTTCCATCCCCCGTCATTCAAGGGAGTTGGTACACCATCGGATGCCGAGGACTGGTGGGTTCGCATTCAAGAGCTGCTAAGGGCGACAGAGACGCCAGAGGAAAAGAAAGCTGAGTATGCGGGTTTCATGTTGGAAGGAGACACCAATTTATGGTGGGTGAGCCATAGCGGCCGCCAGTTCCCGGGACGCACCCCGTCGGTGGAGGAGTTTGGGGATGCTTTTCTTAAGAGGTATATTCCAGTTTCTACACGTTTGGCCCTTCAAAGGCAGTTTCTACATTTAATGCAGCGAGACAAGACAGTGGATGAGTATGTGCAGGAGTTCACCCGTTTGGGTCGTTACGCGGGAACGACAATGGCAGATGATGTAGAGAGGGATAACCTCTTCTACCAGGGGCTGAGGGAGAACCTAAGACAACCCCTCATCTTCATGAAGAGGGCGGGATTTAATGAATTAGTTGAGGCTGCCAGGATTTTGGAAAGTGATTTGGAGCGAACCCAACGCCGAAAGGGTTTTACTCCCAAGCAAGGGGAAGGGAAGCCTTCCCAATCTCATGGAAAGTCTGATGGGAGTAGGTGGAGGAAGAAGCCTCACACTTCCAGATCTGGTGAGAAGAGTAATTGGACGCCTGGAGGTTCACACTCTAGGGGACCGCCGACGTGCTACAACTGCGGTAAGGTGGGGCACATAGCTCGTGTTTGTCCCCAAGGAGGAGCGGGGCAAAAGTCAAAGCAGGAGCAGACTGTGCGCTCCGACCCCAGTGCTGCAGAGAAAGGGAAGATGGCGGAGTCGAGCGCTTCTCGGTTCCAACCGGTGCAACCAAGGGCTTATAACCTTGGACAGCAAGAAGCGATCCGTCAAACCGATGTGGTGACAGGTATGAAGAAAGTTTAAGTTGAAATTTTGTGCTTCATACTTTTAGACCCCCTTTTTGTGTGTGTTGCCTATGTTGTAGGCTTCGTTTTAGTTTCCGGATACCCCGCTAGGGTATTGTTTGATACGGGAGCATCGCACTCCTTTCTCGCGGAGAGCTTCGTTCGGAAAATAGGAGTTGGGTCTTTCTCATCGGGAGCAGAGCTGAAAGTGCGCATGCCCAATGGGTCATCCATGACCACCGGGGTCAAAGGGCGCATCTGTTGGGAGCTAAACGGAGTTGACTTCGTTTTGGTAGCGGCGATTTTGCCATTGGTGGAGTTCGATGTCATTTTGGGCATGGACTGGCTCGCAGAGCAGTGCGCCACTATTGATTGCCTATCTAAGGTGGTGACCTGAAGGAAAAAAGGGCAGACAGAAGTCAAATTTTAGGGCCTTTGTGGAGTGGCCTGTTCCTTGATTTCAGCCATGCAGTTGGTGCGGGCTGTTAACCAGGGTGGTGTAGCGCTTGTAGCATTATTGGAGGTTCGTCTCTCACAGTTGACGATTGAGGAAGTGCCCGTTGTGGCAGAGTTCAAGTATGTGTTTCCGGAAGAACTTCCTGGAGCGCCTCCTCAGAGGGAGATCGATTTCTCGATCGAGTTAGTGCAGGAGGCTAGGCCTGTGTCACGTCCTCCGTTTAGGATGGCACCAAAGGAGTTGACTGAACTTAAAGTACAGTTGCAGGAATTTTTGGAGCAAGGGTATATCAGGCCCAGTTCTTCACCATGGAGCGCGCCGGTGTTGTTTGTAAAGAAGAAAGACGGTAGCGTGCGGCTATGCATTGTCTACCGAGAGCTGAATAAATTGACCGTCAAGAATAAGTATCCGATTCCTCGGATAGATGACTTGTTCGACCAATTGGTAGGGTCAGTGGTGTATTCAAAATTGGACTTGAAGTCAGGCTATTAACAGTTGCGAATCCGGGATGAGGACATACCCAAGACCACCTTTAGTACAAGGAATGGACACTTTGAGTTTACGATGATGCCGTTCGGGCTGACGAACGCACCATCTGTGTTCATGGATCTTATGAATCGGGTATTTCAGGAATACTTGGATTCTTTTGTGGTTGTCTTCATTGATGACATCTTGGTGTTTTCCAAATCGCAAGTGAAGCATGAGACCCACTTGAGAGTGGTTTTGCAAGTGTTGAGGGAGAATGAGTTGTATGCAAAATTCTCCAAATGCGAGTTCTGGTTAGAGAAGTTGGCATTTTTGGGACACGTGATTAGTGGGGATGGGGTGGCAGTGGACCCAACAAAAGTTGAAGCCATTAGAGATTGGCCGGTTTTGAGGACCGTGGCGGAGGTCCGAAGTTTTCTTGGACTTGCCGGGTATTACAGGAGGTTCGTGGAGAATTTTTCGCGAATAGCTCTACCCCTCACCTCACTCACACGTAAAGATCATAAGTTTGTGTGGACTCTAGAGTGTAGTCAAGAATTTGAGGCACTGAAGGAGAGACTAATGACGGCTCCAATCCTAAGTCTACCGCAAGGGACCGAGGGATTTCAGATCTTTAGTGACGCATCGGGATGCGGTTTGGGTTGCGTCTTGGTGCAACATGGGAAGGTGATAGCTTTTCGGTCTAGACAGCTGAAGCCTCATGAGAGGAATTACCCCGTTCATGACTTGGAGTTGGCAGCGGTAATTTTTGCATTGAAATTATGGCGGCATTATGTTTATGGTGCAAAGGTGGAGATCTTCACGGATCACAAAAGCCTGAAGTATCTCTTGGACCAAAAGGAATTGAACATGCGGCAACGCAGATGGGTTGAGTTTCTTGGAGACTACGAGGTGGCGATTCAGTATACGCCAGGTAAAGCCAACGTGGTAGCGGATGCCTTGAGTAGGAAGTACTCGGGGCAAGGGAATTGGATCGAAGCTCATGATGGGCGGTTGGTTCGGGAATGGGAGTCCCTTGGTTTGGAATATGTTGCGAGAGGTGAGTCCAACGTGGCTCGGTTGAATTGGATTGAAGTGCAGAACGACTTGTCCGATCGCATTCGGGAAGCGACTCGGTTGGATGTGGAGTTTCAACCTTTTGTGTCGGAGGCTCAAACGGGCGAGAGCAGCGCCTGGGAGATGATTGATGGTATTCTGAGGAAGGACGGAAGGGTTTGTATACCGCAGTTCGGCAAACTCCGTGAGGAGTTGATGTTTGAGGCTCACTTCACAAAGTACTCCATTCACCCGGGCAGTACAAAGATATACCTGGATATGAAGAAATCCTTTTGGTGGTCGGGGATGAAGCGGGACGTAGCTTTGTATGTGAATCGATGCCAGACTTGCGCCTCGGTGAAGGCCGAGTGTCAGAAGCCTGGCGGGTTCCTGAAGCCCCTTCCAATCCCTGAATGGAAATTTGATGACATCTCCATGGATTTTGTGCATGGTCTGCCTAAATCGCAGCAGGGTAATGATGCTATTTGGGTGATCGTGGATCGCCTAACTAAGGTGGCTCACTTCATCCCAAATCGGAAAGAGGACAGCGTGGAGAAACTGGTGGAGTTGTATGTTCGCAACATTGTGCGACTGCACGGAATTCCTAAGAGCATAGTCAGTGATCGCGATGGACGGTTTACGTCCAAGGACTGGAGATTGGTTCAGAAGAGCTTGGGCACGAAGCTAAAGTTCAGTACGACGTTCCATCCTCAAACTGATGGGAAAACTGAAAGAACGAACCGTACTATGGAGGATATGTTGAGAATGTGCGTTCTTGATTTCGGCAAAATGTGGGAGGATCACCTCTTCACGGTGGAATTCGCGTACAATAATAGTTTTCAAGCAAGTATAAAAATGGCGTCATACGAAGCTTTGTATTGGAGGCGGTGTCGAACGCCAATGTCTTGGGCAGAGGCGGGAGACACCAAAAGTTTGGGAAAGGAGGTGGTACCTGACGCTTGTGAGATGGTACAGACCATACAGGAGCGTATGAAGGTGGCGCAAGACCGTCAAGCAAAATACTTTAACGCTCGTCACCGGAAGTTGGAGTTTGCGGTAGGTGATTGGGTCTATTTGAAGATCAAACTGTTCAAAGGCGTCTCACGGATTCGCCGACTCAAGAAGTTGAGTCCAAGGTTTTTGGGGCCTTTTGAAGTTATTGAATGGGTGGGAGAAGCAGCCTATCGGTTGGCGTTGTCCGCGGAGCTGAGTGGATTGCATGACGTCTTCCACGTCTCCGTTTTGAGCAAAGCCTTGGTGGAGGCTAGTGTGGTGATTGAGCCGGCATCGGTGCCGATTGAGGAAGACTTGAGGACGCGAGTCCTTCCAATTTCTATAGAGGATTCGGAGACTCGGCAGTTGCGGAATAAAGAAGTTAAACTCTTGAAAGTCCGTCGGGACAACTGCGGTCGTGAGGAGTTCTCTTGGGAGCGAGAATAGGCCATGCTAGAAGATTATCCAGAACTCTTCATGTCAGGTACAAGTTAAGTTTTGTACCCTTTTGTTTTGTAATTTTGGGATGAAATTCTGTTAAGTGGGGGAGAGTTGTACACCCCAGTTTTGCGACAGGGTCAGTCTGCAGTTCTGGAAAATTTTGGGTTTCTGGCAGGAGGCACACAGCCTGTGACACGGGCGTGTCGCAGGGTGTGTCGAGGCCGTGTCGACACTTGGCCCAAGTGTCGACACTTTCGCTCGACATTGTGTCGAGAGTAGGTCACACGGCCAGCGACACGGGCGTGTCGCAGGGCGTGTCGAGGCCGTGTCAACACTCGGCCCAAGTGTCGATAATTTCGCTTGACATTGTGTCGAGAGTAGGGCACACGGCCTGCGACACAGGCGTGTCGCAGGGTGTGTCGAGTCCGTGTCGACACTCGGCCTGGGGTGTCGACACTTTCGCTCGACGAGTGTCGAGACTGGTGCACACGGCCTGTGACACGGGCATGTCACAGGGCGTGTCCCGCTTGGTCGACGATCTTCGCACGACGTTTTTCCGCGTGTCGACACAAAGCCTGTCGACGGGTGTCGAGACTTGGCACACGGCTTGGGACACGGGCATGTCCCAGGCCGTGTCACCTCTCGGGTTGGTTTCGGGGCCGTGTCGATGGAGGCACACGACCGGCCACACGGCCGTGTCACTGGGGACACGGGTGTGTTGGAATTAACACGGGCGTGTCGGATGCCCGTGTGCTATTCCAGGCGCATCGATTTGAGACGGCGAATGAGGCACACGGCCCTGGATACGGGCGTGTGACAGGCCGTGTTCGGCCCAGGTCTTTTATTTTCCAGGCAGATCGTGGTCATTCTTTCCCAGATTTTAGGATCTGACGGTTCAGGACTGTTCTTGTGGAGTTAAGTCTGAGAATAGGGTTGAAAACCCTCATTCTTCTCCAAGCTTTCTCTTACTAAAGATCTAGAGAGAAGTGAGAACAAGGAAGAAGGAGAAGGAGAGTTTGGGCTGTAGGAGGGGTTTCGGTGCCCCAAATCACGAGCCGAGTCCAGATGCGTGGAGCTTAGATCGTTGCGAAGGTTTTCATCAGGCTATTTTTCCATGGCAAGGAAGAGGAATCAGAAGGTAACGACACTTCTCCTCTCGGTCTTAGGATGCATGTCTTAGCATCATTTAGTCTTCTTTCTAGTTTTTGGGCACCAAACTCTCAAATGAGAGGGGTTTTGGTTTTCCAAGGTTCAAGAGGAACCTCCGGGTTGATTGAGTCCGTCCCCGACATGTTTTGCATTAGAAATCCGCTCTGTTAGTGGATTAGGCATGGTGGGTGAAGCCGTTGTCGCGACCGTTAGTACGACTCGGTGATGTTGCATACGAACGTTAAGGATTCGTAGAGTTTTCGTTGCGGCAAGACGCCGTTTGGAATGTGGTGATGGTTTTCCCCTTTTTCTCGAGTGAGTACGTGTAGTCGGAACCGGACAAGGTTAGCTCCTCGTAGCAGTAGATGTTTTCCTTTGTGTACAAGGTTAGCTCCGCATGAGTTGGAGATGGTTTCCTTGGGGAGCGGGAATGCTGTAGTACCAGTGAGGGACTAGGGTGGAAGTGTCTTGGTTTGTGACATGCCAAGGCGTGTCTATGTCTCCGTGGTCAGCTAGCTATCCCGTGACGTTCACGTCATGTGTGGAGAGTGTCCCGACGAGACTAGTCCCCTTCTGTGCGACTGACGAGAATGCCAAGCATGGGGACAAGCCCGGGCAATGAGGCCATGAGCGGGTGGGGTCCGGCTAAGCTTCTTAGAATCGGTCAGTTTTGTGTTTGTTGGAATCCTGACATGAGACGTCAGAGCTTGTGGGCAAGCCCGGTGCTAAGACCTTGAGCGGGTGGGGCCTTGACAAGAATTCCATGAGGCGGCCTGTGAGCCGTTGGGGGAAATGGTGACCCCTTTGTTTGCGGCTTTATGCCAATGGGGAATCGATGAAAACCCATATGATGTGATGATGTGCTAGATGCATACGAGTTAGGGTGCCTTGGGTGAAACCCAGGTTATTGCATACATGATTGCATAAGTAGGCCCTTTTATATTATGCTCAACCAGTAGAGAACATGTATGATGTATGTGACATCCAAGCTTATTTCCATAGTTGCTTTTCTTGCTTATGATTATTTCCTATGAAGTGCTAACTTGCAGGTTGGAGGGGTACCCCTGGGTCCATAAGGGGCGGCCGAGAGGAGATGTGTTGTTGCATAGTTTGAGGTCAGCCTTTGCTGACCCACGTTAGTAATAACTTTTTCAGTGCAAGGATCGCATGCAGGAGCTAGCTCGCCGGCCGGAAAGTCTTAAGCCTCATGAAGTGTTTTTCTCTCTTTTTGTAGCCCTACTTATGAGATGTTATGTTTGAGACTCTTGTTATCCGTCTTGCATGCCGAGGTAGACTAGGAGTGCTAAGCACATTCATGATTGATGTATTATTTTCTTTCGGACACTTAATGTAAGGCCTTAAGGCCATTTGTTTTACTCTTTAGTGGTGGATAACTTCTAGTCCTGTTTTATTTCTGCTGTGTTGTACAAAGAGTTTTGAGTGTGGGTAGCTATATCAACTTTTAATACTAAAGTTGTGGCGTCTGTATATTGTGGGGCCCCGGCCAAACCCATATTATACGTTCATTACAGGGGAGGTGTTACAATAGTAGGGACCCAACAATGCCCCTATATAATTTCTGGTCCACAGGTTTCTTATGGGGATCAGAGTCTACTACAGCATTTGTAGCCATGGGTGTTTTTTTTGCTGAGGCATCAGCCATCCCAAAGTTTTTGATAAGCTCTTTTGCATATTTAGCTTGGGAGATGGAGATGCCATCAGGGAGCTGCTTCACTTGGAGACCATGGAAGTAGGAGAGCTCACCTATGCTACTCATTTCAAAATTTGAATGCATGAGGTCAGAAAACATCTTGCATAATTTGGAATCAGTAGACCCAAATATGATGTCATCCACATATATTTGCACTAACTATATTTGATCCTTATGATGTCTAGTGAAAAGTGTTCTATCTACTATGTCTCTAATGAATTTATGCTCTATCAAAAAGCTACCTAGGGTCCCATACCAAGCTCTTGGAGCTTTCTTGAGAGCATAAAGAGCTTTATGCAATTTGAAAAGATGATAAGGGTGGGTTGGAGAGACAAAACCTGGAGGTTGTTCAACATAAACCTCTTCTTTAAGTACTCCATTCAGGAATGCACTCTTCACATCCATCTGATACACCTTGAATTTTTTGTATGCTGCATTGGCTAGAAAAATTCTGATGGCATCCAACCTTGCAACTGGTGCAAAGGTTTGGTCATAGTCAATCCCTTCCTCTTGCCTATAACCTTGAGCAACAAGCCTAGCCTTATTCCTCACTATCACTCCTTGGGCATCCAGTTTGTTTCTATATACCCATTTGGTTCCAATAACTGCATAGTCTTGGGGTCTTGGAACCAAATCCCAAACTCTACATCTCTCAAATTGATTTAATTCCTCCTGCATTGCAATGCTCCAGTGGGGATCTTGCTAAGCATCATGGATGTATAGAGGTTCAACCTAAGACAGAAAATAAGCATGCATCTAATCTTGGTTGAGTTAATGTCTGGTCTGTACACCTGCTGATATGTCTCCAATCACTTGAGATCTGGGGTGATCCCTAAGTGTGACTAAATCAGTGGGTAGAGTTGGTTGTGCAACAACATCTTGGATTAATTCCTCTTGTGGAATTGTGTTTACTGTTGGAGGAAGTTCAATTCCTTCAATGCTTTCATCTTCACTCTCTTCATTAACTTGTGGAGAAGGATGTGTTGGAACCTTTTTGGTAGGGTTTTGTTCATCCAATCTCTCACACAAGTGAGGTACCTGTAAAGGGATATTGGTAGAAATCTCTTTCTCCTTTCAAGACATGTTAGTTTCATCAAAAGAAACATGAATGGACTCTCCAATTTTTAATGATGATTTATTAAAAACCCTATAGGTTTTGCTTTTTTGGAATATCCTAGAAAAATTCACTCTTCAGCCTTAGCCTCAAACTTTCTAATATATCTTTTGTTGTTATTGTGAATGTAACATATACAGCGAAATACTTTAAAATAGTTGATTATAGGTTTCTTCCCTTTAAGTAATTCATAGGGAGTCCTATTCTTCAGTTTATATGTCATGCTTCTATTCAGGACATAATTTGCAGTGTTTACAGCATCTGCCCAAAAGGTTAGTGGCATGTAAGCATCTACAAACAATGTACCTGCAGCTTCAATGAATGTCCTATTTTTCCTTTTAGCTACCCCATTTTGTTGAGGAGTTCTAGAAGCTGAGAAGCAATGTCTGATACCATCCATCTCACAGAACTCATGCATAAGAAGAGACTCAAACTCTGTGTCATGATCACTTCTGATCAATTCAACATGAGTAGAGAACTCAATTTGTATGGTCCTGAGAAAATCTATAAAAACCTTGAAGGTATCTGACTTAGATCTCAGAAAGGATACGCAAGTAAACCTGGAGAAGTCACCCAAAATGACTAAGGTGTAGGATTTCCCTCCTAGGCTTTGTACATCAATGGGTCCAAAGAGATTCATATGTAGTAAATACAAAATCCTAGGTGAATCACTTTCATTAACAGATTTAAAGCTAGATTTAGTTTGCTATCCTAGTTGACAAGCCCTGCAAAGACCTTCCTTCTTGTAGGGAGCAGAAGGTAAACCTCTAACAAGGTTGTCTTTTGATAGCTTAGCAATGTTTTTCAAGTTTACATGACCTAGCCTTTTATGCCATAAATCATTCTGATTACTAGTAATATTAAGTAAGCAGATATCAGAATTGGCAGATAGAAAATCAACTAAATATATGTTGCCTTGTCTATTTTCAATTAAAACTGTTTGGTTTTCTTTATTAGCAATAGTAAAAGAAGATGAATTAAAATGTACCTGATAACCTTCATCACATAACTGACTTATGGAGATGAGGTTATGCTTGAGTCCTCTAACATATGTTACCTTCTTAAATGTGACAGCTCCAATCTGCACTTCTCCAAAGCCTTCTGACTAGCCATATTTGGAATCCCCAAAGATAACCTTTGGCCTCAGCTTGGAATTGTAGTTGTGTAAGATGTCCTTGCTGCCAGTCATGTTCTTAGAGCACCCACTGTCCAAGTACTATGTTTGATTATTTGTTGGACAGCTCTTCACCTACAATGAAAATAATTAAATGTTCTTGACCCAGGTTACCTTGGGTCCTTTGCTTTCCTGGTATGAAAAGCTGGAAATAACAGAATATTCTTGTTGGGATTTATATCCTAGAGGGTGATATCTCCTAGGTGGTATGACCCAATCAGCTAGTGGATTGAATGTTTTCCTTGAATTATTTGAGTTGATGTTGTAGTTAAAATTTTGGTTAAGTCTTTCTAGGTTCGATGAATTTCTGTGAGTTCGTCGACCATAGTTTGACGAATTGGGTTGAGATAGTCGATCTCTGCCCAGTGAATGAACATGTTCATATTCTGTGCCCCACGTTCGTCGACCTCTACTCGACGAACCATAAAGAGTTTGTTGATCGCAGTTAGATGAATAATTATAACTATAGTTTGCATTCAGCATTCGTCGAGTGGGGTTCGACCAACTGGCTGCATTTCGTCGATCTAGGTTCGACGAATTCTGTCGAACCTTATTTTTAATAGTTTCCTGATTTTTGGTTTTTTGACCTATTAATTTGGGAATATTTTCTGTTGTTTGTTTATTGTTTATCTTTTCTTTCCCCTTAGTAGAGACAAATTTGATGGGGCTAGTCAGGATGTTATTCTTGAGAATAGGGGCAAACTTCATGAAGCACCCAAGCCTAGTTTGCCATTAAGTCTGGCATTAACAGTGCTTGTGATGTCCATCAGCTCGAGGCTTCTTCCAATAAGAGTTTCCTCAAGTTGTTTAGCCTCACTAAGCTCAGTATTCAACATTATGATTTGTTCATTAGCTAAACACAATTCATCCTTTAATCTATTATTTTCAGAGTTTACATTTTCTAAAATTCCTAGTTTCTCCCTAAGAGTTTTAATCTCCTTTTCTAAATTAATCAAATCTATACACATTATTTTAAACTCAAATTTATAGGAATAAGAACTGTAATCAAAAGAAGACAATACCTTATCATCTTCAGAATCTGAAACAGCTTCATTGTCTGAGTCCTCTTCTTCTAAATGGCTCCTAGAAGCATCAATTGCCATGAGACAAAACTCCTTGGCCCTTGCCTCTTCCTCATCTTCACTGGAGCTAGAATATTTTGACTCTTTTTCAGTCTCACTCCAGGTTTCAGCCACAAAACCCTTCTCCTTCTTATTGTATTTTCTGGAAGAAGGTCTGTTGTTGTGCTGTTTTCTAGTATATTTCTCTCTTCTCTTGTCTTTCTTCTGATTCTATGGACACTCAGAGATGAAGTGCCCAGGCTTCCTGCATCCAAAACACACAACTTCTTTGGTTGGTATCTTATCATATCTTGGTTTGTCATCTTGTCTGGATGACTTCCGCCTGAAATATTTTCTTGCCAACTTGCAGAATATTTTGGCAAAAAGACTGATGAGTTCTTCATTTGTTGAGGGAGTCTCTGTCTCATCAGCTGCCTTGAAAGCAATGCCATGCTCTTTTCTTGCTAGAGGGGGTGTTCTTTGCTCAGCTGTTTCCCTGGACTTGATCAGCTATTCATAGGACTTTAGTTTGTCTAATAGAGATTCAGTGGATATCACATTTAGGCTTCTGGCCTACTTGATGGGTCAGATCTTTGAATCCCATGAGCTTGGGAAGAACATAAGGATCTTGTCATTTACTTCAGTCAAAGTGATTTCTTTATATAAGGTCCTTAGCTCACTGATGATGGAGCTAAGCCTGTTGTACATCACTTCAACTGTTTCTACTTCATCCTTTTTGAAGTTTTCATATTGTGTGATGAGGTTTAATCTTCTATCTTTCCTCTCATCTGCTGAGCCAGCAACCATTTAGTTGAGTGAATCCCAGATTACTTTTGCAGAGGTGCACTCAGCCACCTTTTTAAAAATGTCATCAGATATTGTTTGTGCCAGTATGTTCATTGCCTTGGCATCAGCAATCTTTGCTTTCTTCTAGGTCTCATTCCACTCAGGTGGTGGAACTGTAGTTATGCTTGAAGATGTTCTTGTAGAGGTAGATGCAGTGTCTTGAGGAGGACCTGTCAAGATGGAATTGTAGATATCCTCATCAATAGAGTTCATGTACAATTTGATTCTTGCATTCCAAATGGCAAACCTATTTAGGTTGCAAACTGGAGGTCTGGTGCTTATATAGTCCTTATTCTGTTCCATAGCTATGTATATAAATCTAAATGTAAATAAAAATAAAATTTAGATCTAACAAAGGATCTTTGGTTCAAGGATTAGCTTATACAACCAAAGGAACCTGCTTTGATACCAATTGAAATTGAGCTGTTAGATCAGGAATACTCTAGAGGGGGCTGAATAGAGTATTCAGGGTTTATAAAATTTTCTTATAATTTAATCTAGTGCATGAACAAAATAAAACAGCAATCCTGACAAACAGCCATAACACACAACACAAAAGAAATGAGCAATCTAGACAACACAAGAATTTATAGTGGTTTCCGTAAACTTGGGTACATCCACTCTTCTACCACCCTGGTAGGAATCCACTCAGATTTTTGATCAGGTGACTGACACCAATGAGCTTTTGATCAGGTGCTCAAAAACCAAACCTCAAGTCTTTTGGATGGAGACTTGTGATCCAGAATAATTTTGAAGGGAATTAAAACCCTGTACAGAGGTGGGGGTGAGAGAGTGATGAAATTCTTCTTTTCTCAATCACAATGAGAAGACTATGTGGATTCAGTGATATTGTCAAAGCTCCCCGTGAAATGTAAAAGGGTTCAGGCTGGCAAGCTTTGTACAGGGTGAGTAGGCCTTCAATCTACAGCCTTGACCAGAGAAATCTCCAGGAACTTCTTTGACAGATGGATTTGTTGTTGTCCTTTGAAGTGTCCTGCAGAGAAGAAGAAGGAAGACTCTTAATATTTGATTGATTTTTCTTCTTCTTCAGGAAGCAGATGTTCTTCTGGTCTTGGGCTTGTTTTTTGTAAGCATAGTTCTTTTTAAGAAGGAGTAGAGACTGAGAGATCCTTATTTTTCAGACTGATTGTATTTTCTCTGTATGTCTGTCTCTCTTGTTCTTCTGTATTCTGTCTATCTTTCTTTTTCTTCTTCTCTATTTTAGGAAGAAAAGAGAAAATCTCTTTTATATTTCCTGTCAAGAATGGTCTTTTGAAATTTGAAATCTTCTGTAATCAATGTTGATGGCCCAGAGAATAAACAACATTGAATTATTTCCCCAACTATCCCATGGAAAAATGGCAGTCAATAATCCTAGAGAATACCATAATCAATGCTCTTCTAACGGTTATATTCAGAGAATATTAGAGCACTAATTACTCAGGAATTATTGCAGTAGAATGGGGACAGAAGGATGGAAAAATGACTAAGTCTGGATTCGTCGAACTGATAGCAGAAATCGTCGAGTTGAGTCCACAGTTCGTCGAGCTGAGTTGCTGAGTTTGTTGACCAGATGACTTCTGTTCGTCGAGCTGAGTTGCAATATCGTCGAGGTAAAACAGAAAATTGCATTATCCATACTTGCTTATTCTGTGTCTCAAGTTCGTCGAGCTGAGATTATAACTTCGTCGACTGGAGATGATTCTGGACTTGGAATAATTTCAAATGTTTCTAGATGAAAGTGTTGAAGTAAAGTATCCAGTATTCGTCGATCTAAGAATTTGTTTCGTCGAGATGAGGACCACTAACTACTGTTGGATAACTCTAGCTATTTTGATCAAAGTTCGTCGAGCTGAGAATACTGAGTTCGTCGACTGGAGATGGTTTTGGACTTAGAAAAATTGAGAAGCTTCTGGTTGAAGTAAAGAATCCAGAAATCGTCGACCAGAGAACTAAGTTCATCGACTTGAGTCTAGAGAACAACTAAACATGGCATGTTGAAGGTTGAGTCGAAAGATTGTCGACCTGGAATGAAGTTCGTCGAGCTCAGCTCAGAGAATTTTTATTTGTGATCGTCGAGCTGAGCATGACTATCGTCGATCTGAGTTCGACGAACGTTGAACTCATTTTACTTGGTATCTGGAGAATCTCTAAGTCTTTGAGTCTCTGGCAGTCTGATGATGGCTGTCCCATGTGATGTTGCTACTTAGGACTTGTCCTAGACTCTAGGACACAACCAAGACCCTGGCTATGCATTGTGGGTCATATGATCCTAACTTAGTAAAGCTAGCCCAAATCTTACTAGGGATCCAACACATGCAACCTTAATGTATAACCACCGAGCCTAAGCTCCCCGGACCAACCCTTCCATCACAAATTACAGCCGAGCCAAAGCTCGTCGGGCCAACCTGCCCATCACAAACAACAATCGAGCCAAAGCTTGTTGGGCCAACCTGCCCATCACCAAATCCACCGAGCCTACTTCCTGAGTGACCCAACCTAACATTTCGAGACATCGAGGTGAGTGAGAGTGACCGTCTAGTTACACTAGTTACTCTTTCAATTTAGTTTTACCTACAGCTTAGGTTAGCCGAGGACTGCCCAAGGTATATCCCGTGAAGGGCTCTCGAAGTCACTATGAAATATGATGGGATTACGCCCAAAGCTCCCTTTCACAAGGCACTTACTATTATTGGTTGCTATCAAATTTTCCAAACCATTTCTTATTGTACTGGATCTATCCCTATAGTATTTGACACTTCCTCCCCTCGGGAAAGATGATCTTTCATCGATCCCGAGCACTGTCTAACGCTAGCCAATCCAACACTCTACTCATCCTAACTTCCAATGATGAACTCATTCTTATTTATCCAAACCAACAATCATCTAACCACCACTCATGTGCCCAAATTCATATTACAACATAACTTCTGCAGTTTTACTAAATGCAGACCAACATAATCTATATGGAGTGTAAAATGGAAGGTACCCAAAATAATAATTTGATAACCCTATAATAATTATTGGGGGTCTATCATGACTTTCTTAGCCTAAATCCAGAATTTCATAATTTTCCTAATTTATCCGATAATTTATTTAATTATTCTAGTAATCCAAAACCCCAAGTTTGAACATGAAGTACAAATGTTTAACAAACAAATGCTCCACAAAATTTATGATACATTCAATATGACCATTTAACCTAGAATCCAAGGTCTCCCAATTTTGTAGTAATGTTTAGGCCTCTAAGTATAATTTAGAATATAACCTATTTTTATCAATTTAAAGAGGCAATTGTAACAAAAACATTTCAAAAACATCTAAGCAATTTCAAGGATGATTGTAAGAACATATAAAATCTCTGAGTCAAGTTTCATAAATTCTTAGCAAGTAATGAACTCTAAACAAATTATTGAACGATTTTACAAATTAATGAGCTTGTGAAGTAGGTACTGCAAATATGTATTCAAAATTTCTAATAAAATTCATATATAAGAACTAAGGCCTGAAATTCCCTCTGCCAAATTTTAATGAACTTCCAATTGGCAGTGGGATCATAATATCCAGATAAATATGTAGGGCTAAACATGCATTTATAAAGGAAGTACTAAAATTAATGTCCCAAAATTCTCAATTAAATTACCAGAGATTCAATCTATCATTATGACCACACTACCCAAATTTCATTATTATTCAAGGAGTTTTACTAACCTATTCTAGCACTATAAAGTTTGTGCCCTAAACTAGGGTTAGGGTTTTATGGGGCCTACCCTTTCCCAAATCCCCTAATATTTTTACCAGAGGGCTTTAGCTACCCTAGCACCATCCCTACCAAATCGCAAGTTCATTCAAGGTCTTTTGATCTCATGCCCTTCACAAGGCACAAAAGCCCTTCCTTAGGGTTTGGTCTTAGGTATTAGGACAAAATAATTCAAATCTAACTCATCTTCCATGGGGAGGTGCTAAAAGTCATGCCAAGTCAGTGGCCCCAATTTAAACCTTTGTTGAGGTGAGTTGGCCACCCAAAACCCAAAGTGCACTTTTGACCAAAATAACCTTTTTAAGGCAGGGTAAGGGTTTGCATGATTTCAGTTCAAACCACACCCAAATGAGTTGACATTTTAACCAGAGCTTTATGATGACCCCAAGCACCACTTTCCAAAATTTGGGTGAGTTTGGATATCATTTGGTCCCTAAATGAAATTACCCTAGACAAATTAAATAATTTCCAAGACTATAGAAAACTTATCCCGAAAAATTCTCATTTTTGGGCAGGACCTAGATATGATCTAGGGTGACTACATGTCCAAATTTCAAGTCATTTGACCAGAGATGAAGGGTGGGCATCAATTTGAATTTCTGTCTAGCCCTAGGTATAAAACCCACCAAAATGAGTGCCCTGCTCAAACCAGGCACCAAAATTGGTTCAAACCAATTTTGCAGTAAAATAGACTCACTAGGCTACAATTTTTATGTTGACTATTTTCTCATACAGAGTCTCTAAGTATTTTTAATAATTAAAACATTAAATAGAAAAGTGTGGCAAATTCATTAAAATGTATGATATAATCTATAGTTTAATTTCTATTCTACACGAATCTTGGCGCACTTTTGGACGGCATCCCATCATTGTCCCCGCGTGCCAACGGCCTGGATTGAATTTTCTCAGGCCAACTTAAAATCCCTACCGCCGGCCACCAAGGCACCTCCCTGGCCAGCCACCGCCACCACCACCTCTATTGAGGTGGTGGCTGTCGCCAAGCGGCGGCACAGCCGCCGGAGGGGCCCATTCAGGCGAACTCAATGAGTAATGTTTTTGCGGAAAAACTTGGAGAGAAGCTCTCCCGATCGGGATCGATTGAGCCAAAAACATGGCCCTAAGGATTACTAAGATCTACCCATGGAAAAAGGAGTGGAGGAGGACCTGAATCGCGGCCTGAGAGCGGGTGTTGTGCCTCCTCGCCATTTCCGACCACCAGGCTTCGGCTCCTCTACAACCTCCATAGCAACTTCTCTGTGACTGGGATCTGATTGGGGGAAACTCTTCTCCTTTCCCTGGAGAAGGTCTCTAACGAAGGAATTGGGGAAAGGAGGTTTGTAACTCCCCAATTCTTCATGACACCATTACAGCCCCTTAATGTTGATTTTTGATTTCACCAAATTTGAATGGCTGAGGTACTCCACTGGCCGTCCACCTCCTATAAACTCCTCCCCTGCCTCCAAGGAGTTAAAGCACCATCAGGGGGGGGGGGGGGGGGGGGGGGGGGGGGGGGGGGGGGGGGTTATGGGGCTTCCATGGCCATGATGGCCATTAAGCTCCTCTTTTTCTCTCCTCCAATTTTAGGTAACTCCCTCCTTCACTCTTCTATTCACCCATTTTTGAATTTGGTGGTCCCAAAATGTGTCTCACCACCTCCTAGACCAATGGCCACACTTGCCTAGGCCTAGCCCTCTTGGATTGGGCTTGAGTTAGCCATTTAGGCTAGTTTGACCACTTTAACCCAAGGGTTGACTTTGGTCAAATTAGTCACTAGGGCTGACCCCAATGGGTCCTTGGTGACCCATGTGCCTCCCCTAAAGTATATAAGTACTTGGGTAGGGTCAACTTGCACATCGTAGGTCAGTTTCCCCTTAGTTAGGGCACTTTGACCTTTTTAGGGCTAAGGTTGACTTGGATCAAGTGCGATGGAAATGAAAGTGCGGGACGGAGGTCGAAGAAAAACCTACATATATGGTTTTTTAGAATATGAATCGACAAACTCCGTTCCATGAAAAAATAAAAAAATTCTTTCATCTGAGGTCGACGAAATATTTTGTAGTTAAATAATTTATCGAGCTTAGTCTGAAGATTTGAAAACATTTCGCCGAGCTCTGTTTGACGAAATTTTTCTCAAGCAGATTTGTCGATCTCCGTTCGACGAAAACAACTTCACTCACAGAGAGTTCGTCGATCTCCATTCGATGAATATCTCTAGAACGTTTCTACTGTTCGTCGATCTCCGTTTGACGAACTTTGAAAAATTCATCGAGCATGGAGAAAAATTAAACTAAATCTTCTCTATTGATCATTCCAAGCTAATTTATAAAGAATAAGTGATTTCTTTCATCCAAGAGTTTGATGAAAATATCTGCTCTTTGTAAATCAATGTAGATATAGACAAGTTTAATTTTATTTTTGTGTACACACTCTCTAATGAAATGATGTCTAATGTCTATATACTTAGTCCTACTGTGATGGACTTGATTTTGTACTATGGATATAGCACTTGTGTTATCACATAAGAAAGTTGAATTATTTAAATTGAACCCATAATCTAGGAGTTGGTTTTTAATGCACAACATCTGGGAACAACAACTGCCTGCTGTAATGTATTATGCTTCAGCAGTTGATGTAGACACAGATGACTGTTTCTTGCAAAACTAAGACATTAGTCTCATACCAAGGAACTGACAAGTCCCCGAGGTACTTTTCCTATCTACCCTACATCCAACAAAGTCAGCATCTAGGTATCCAGTTAAATCAAATTCTGACCCAGTAGGTTACCAGAGTCCTAGACTAGGACAACTCTTTATATATCTCAAAATTCTTTTTAGGAAAACTAGATGAGATTCTTTAGGGTTCACTGGGAACCTAACATAAAGATATGTGGCAAACATTATGTCAGGTCTACTTGTTTTAAGGTATGGTGGGGACCCAACAATGCCCCTATATAATTTTTGATCAACAGTTTTCCATGTGCATCAGAATCTATTACAGCATTAGTGGTCATGGTTGTTTTCTTTGGTGAGGCATCAGCCATCCCAAACTTTTTAATAAGCTTCTTACCATACTTAGCCTGGGATATGAAAATTCCATCAGGTAGCTGCTTCACTTGGAGACCATGGAAGTAGGAGAGCTCACACATGCTACTCATTTCAAACTTTGAATGCATGAGGTCAGAGAACCTCTTGCATAGTTTGGAATCAGTAGACCCAAATATAATGTCATCGACATAAATTTGTAATAACAAAGTTTGATCCTTGTGGTGCCTAGTGAATAATGTTTTATCTACAATGCCTCTAGTGAATTTATGCTCTATCAGGAAGCTAGCTAGGGTCTCATACCAAGCTCTTGGAGCTTGCTTTAAACCATAAAGAGCTTTATGCAATCTAAAGATATATGAAGGATGGGTTGGAGAGATAAAACCTAGAGGTTGTTCAACATAAACCTCTTCTTTAAGTACTCCATTCAGAAAGGCACTCTTGACATCCATCTGATAGACTTTGAACTTCTTGTAGGCAGCATAAGCAAGAAATATTTTGATTTCTTCTAACCTTGCAACTGGTGCAAAAGTTTGGTCATAGTCTATTCCTTCTTCTTGCCTATAACATTGAGCAACAAGCTTAGCCTTGTTTCTCATAATTATACCTTGGGCATCTTGCTTATTTCTATATACCCATTTAGTTCCAATGACTGGGTAGTCTTTGGGTCTTGGAACTAAATCCCAAACTCTACATCTCTCAAATTAGTTGAGTTCCTCTTGCATTGCAATGATCCAGTGGGGATCTTGCTCATCATCTTTTATGGATTAAGGCTCAACTTGAGAGAGGAAACAGGCATGCATCACATCTTGGTTTAGTTGATGCCTTGTCTGTACACATACTGTTATGTCTCCAATCACTTGAGATCTAGGGTGATTCCTTAGTATGACAAGATCAGTGGGTGTACTTGGTTCAGCAACAGCATGTGTATTTAATTCCTCTTGTGGAATAATGCAAGCTGTTGAAGGAATTTCAACCTCTTCCAAAAGTTCTTCTTCACTTCTTCATTAGCTTGTGGAGAAGGATGTGGTATAACCTCTTGTAGAAGGTTCAACTCACCCAATTTCTCACACAAGTGAGGTACCTGCAAGGTGCTATTTGTAGAAATTTCTTTCTCCTTATAAGACATGTTAGTCTCATCAAAAGTTACATGTATTGATTCCTCAATTTTCAAAGATAATTTAATGAACTCCCTATAAGCTTTGCTGACTTGGGAATATCCTAAAAAAATTCCCTCTTCAGCCTTATCTTCAAACTTTCTAATATATTTCTTGTTATTATTATGAATATAACATAGGCAAGTGAATACTTTAAAATAAGTGATTTTAAGTTTCTTCCCTTTGAGCAATTTATAAGGAGTCTTATTCTTAAGTTTATATATTAAACTCCTGTTCTGTACATAGTTTGTTTTGCTTACAGCCTCTGCCAAAAAGGATAGGGGCATGTAAGCATCTGCAAGTAATGTGCATGCAGCTTCAATTAAGGTTCTATTCTTCCTTTCAGCTACCCCATTTTGTTGAGGAGTTCTAGGAGCTGAGAAGCAATGTCTGATACCTTCCTTCTCATAGAACTCATGCATAAGAAGAGACTCAAACTCTGTACCATGATCTCTTCTGATTAATGCAACATGAGTAGAGTACTCAATCTGTAAGGTCTTGAGAAAATCTATAAGAACTTTAAATGTATCTGACTTAGATCTCAGAAAGAACACCCAAGTGAATCTTGAGAAGTCATCTACAATAACTAGGGTGTAAGATTTCCCTCCTAGGCTTTATACAACAATAGGTCCAAAAAGGTCTATGTGCAGCAAGTACAAGATCCTAGGTGAATTACTCTTATTAACTGATTTAAAACTAGATTTAGCTTGCTTGCCTAGTTGACAAGCCCTACAGAGGCCTTCCTTTTTGTAGGGACCAGAAGGCAAACCTCTTACAAGGTTGTCTTTAGATATCCTAGCAATATTTTTAATGGCGAGGATGCCCCACCATTTGCTCGTGCCGACATGGATCTCGCTTTTGATTGCCACCGCTACATATTCGTGGACATTGATGGTTGTTGCCGCAACTGTCGTCGCTGCCGTCGCCGACGCCGTTACTTCACATCATC
Source organism: Platanthera guangdongensis (assembly GCA_039583875.1). Taxonomy (NCBI): domain Eukaryota; kingdom Viridiplantae; phylum Streptophyta; class Magnoliopsida; order Asparagales; family Orchidaceae; genus Platanthera; species Platanthera guangdongensis. Next base: position 134,146,429 of record CM077162.1, on the reverse strand, counting down.
GTCACCGTCGCCGCCGCCGCCGTTACTTCACATAATTATGATTATAATGTTATTCACTTTGAGAATAATATTATAATCATAATAAATTTATTATAAACATTTTTGTCTTAAGATTTATAAATTTATAATTTATAAATTTATAATCTTAGTTGGTGTTTTTGTTCTTGTTAAGCATTAGTGGTTAGGATTATCTTAGATTTAGATGAAGGGTAGATGGAGATGTATGATTATATATATATATATATATATATATATATATATATATATATATATATATATATATATATATATATATATATATATATCTTTACTATATAAATGAATATACACATTCAACAATCACACCAATATTTTGATCTCAGCCGTTGGATCCAATACACTTCAATTCGTTACCACCGTTCGATTCCAGCATATACCTAAATCTTCATAAAAATATCACTATGCCCGCTGTCCTCTCCGCCAAAAGCCGCAGCCCAATTCCCGCTGTCCTCCGCCAAAAGCCGGAGCCGTGTCCTCTCCGCCGAAAGCCGCAGCCCTGTCCTCTCCGCCGAAAGCCGCAGCCCTGTCCTCTCCGCCGAAAGCCGCAGCCCTGCCCTCTCCCATCATGTCGCCGAAAGCAGCAGGGCACGCCTCGCCATTAATCTCCCGCAACGCACGCCTCGCCTTTAACTCCTCTCCCATGCCCCGGCGAAAATCTTCCTCCTTCCGCTTCAGAGCAGCGGAGAATCGTCAACTGCATCTATGATTTCCGGGAGAGAGGGCGCAAGGGCCAGCTTAGAGGTATTTCCATCTTATGCATCTATTTGGTTTGTTGAAATTGCATATGGTTTGATTTAGATTTCCTGAGACGATTTATATGAGTAGTTCTGTATACATGAGTAGTTCTGTATACTCTCCCATGCCGTTGTTTTGAGTTTTTCTACCAGTTTCCTGAGACGATTTATATGAGTAGTTCTGTATACATGAGTAGTTCTGTATACTCTCCCATGCCGTTGTTTTGAGTTTTTCTACCAGTATAAATGAATATTAGAGTAGTTCTGTATACATATTGGATCCAGCGGCATGGGAGAGTAGTTCTGTATACATTTGTTGCAGAGTTCTTAAGATTTTTATATTTAATGACAGGGTGCATATGCTCAAGTTTGTTCCAAAAATTTGTTTTTTATGAGGTTTGATTTAGTACAAAAAATTTTACTGGTAGAAATGTCATATGAGATAATGGAAGAAATTGATTTGCGGATAGCTTTGGCTTTCTAATTCAGTGGAACTGCTTAGAGGTATTTCCATCTTATGCATCTATTTGGTTTGTTGAAATTACATATGGTTTGATTTAGATTTCCTGAGACGATTTATATGAGTAGTTCTGTATACATGAGTAGTTCTGTATACTCTCCCATGCCGTTGTTTTGAGTTTTTCTACCAGTTTCCTGAGATGATTTATATGAGTAGTTCTGTATACATGAGTAGTTCTGTATACTCTCCCATGCCGTTGTTTTGAGTTTTTCTACCAGTATAAATGAATATTAGAGTAGTTCTGTATACATGTTGGATCCAGCGGCATGGGAGAGTAGTTCTGTATACATTTGTTGCAGAGTTCTTAAGATTTTTATATTTAATGACAGGGTGCATATGCTCAAGTTTGTTCCAAAAATTTGTTTTTTATGAGGTTTGATTTAGTACAAAAAATTTTACTGGTAGAAATGTCATATGAGACAATGGAAGAAATTTATTTGCGGATAGCTTTGGCTTTGTAATTCAGTGGAACTGCTGGATTTGTAGAAAGTCATACATATATGGTAATATATATTTCAATTGTTTTGAGTTTTTGTAGTATGTTTAATAATTCAAAGTTGGTAGCATGACTGAATGTCTATGTTTTAATTGGGGGCGCAATATGAGTAACACTCGCAGTGTATGCGTTAGATGGGATGCGCAAGATCGCGCCCACAGGTGAATGATCACAGCCTAAGAGAAACGGTATAATACAGCGAGTCATTGGTTGCAAACGGTGTCATTGGTCGTGAGGCGACGTCATTCGTCACGGGCGGCGTCATTCGTCAGGGGCGGCGCCATTCGTCAGGGGCGGCGCCATTCGTCAGGGGTGGAGCCATTCGTCAGGGGAGGCGTCACAGTAAAACGCATAGTTAACGACATTGACCAACAACATTTATTATTTCTAATAAATCATTATTTTCAAGTTACAGTTACAATAGTCTTTGGATATGTTTATACTCAAACATAAATCATCATAATAAGTATAGCATCATCAAAATACTTCCAGTCGAGGCCCAAAGTGTTTTAAAAATTGATCATGTCACCAACAATTATTATAGATAATTTCTAATATTTCACATATAATGTACAAAGGTATGAGGAACATTTAAATTTATATTTGTAAGTAAACTGAAAGAAATAATAAACCAATTACATTGCGGAATTGATGTGGAGAAGGAACACTTGTATTTTAATACTTATCACTGCATGCCTTTCTGTGGGAACAGAGCTTAGAAACCAAAGTCATATTCAGAACATGCAGAGCTTAGAAGCCCTTTCATGCAGAACAATGTATTTCTGGAGAACATAAATATAACAGTAGAAATTTTTTTATAATCAAATCAATGTTAAGGTGACCTGATTTAGTAAGCACATGGACTTACACGCTTCCAGCAATGCGGAGCCCATATGACGACTGAAATGACACGGTGTTGCCGAACCTGCTGCGTCGGACGGTGGTGCCGGACTTTTTCTGCTCAACCTAGATATGTAATTTCAACTGCACGGTAAGTCTTCGGCTTCAGTTTTCTGTGGCTCCGGAATACATCCAATCTAGCCTTCACGTGCCACTGATTTTCACGTGCCACTGTTTTTCAGGTGCCACTGATTTAGCTCCCCTGCTGCTCACACGCCCCTCTACACTTCCAACCATCACAACTGAAGCCAGATACAACACGAATTTAATATACCAACTTCTTCTTGAAATCCTATGCATGCTAAAAATGGACTCATTCAAGGTGTTAAATATTGTTTTAGATGAAATATTTTGATAGTACATTTTGATAGTCCTTCACAACCCTGCAATCCCAAATCCCGCTGTCCTCTCCGCCAAAAGCCGCAGCCCCAAATCCAGCTGCTCACATGCTGTAATGTTTTCTTGGTGCTAAAAATGGTCTCATTCAAGGTGTTAAATATTGTTTTAGATGCGGCGATTGCCAATAATAGAAACCGCGATCGCAATCAGGAACCCCCAATTGACACGGGGCGAAGTGCGGAGGCGGAGCCCCAAAAATGGTTTCAGATCTTTATCGAACTCTAAATTGCAAAAGCTTTTTCCAAGATTACAGCTTTCCGGTTGTTTCAATTACAAGCTATTTGATTATTTCTACTATAGGAAAGAAAATAAGACCTGCAACATAAAACACCCCCCCAAAAAGTCTTAGCAGTAATAGGATATGAGTGTTTTCTTCGTTTTAAAATGAGATATGAATTCGCTTAGTTGCAGTTTATGTTATCCATTCACTTGCTATGTTCCCCAACAATTATTTTCATAATGTCTCCATTTTATAGTCCTCATGTATATTTCATGATTGTTGATGCCATATAATTGCTGCACGTTGTTTATGCAAGTGTTCATGTCATGATCAACTTAACTATTGCTTGGCTCCATTTGGTACGGTGTTGGCCGTTTTAAACGCACGAGTTATAACGTCATTTGTTAGGAATCACCGAACAAACAAGATCCATTTGCACATACAACATCCATGTTCTCAGTTTCCGTTCAGTTTTATAGGACGCGTTTACGCTAATCTTATAAGTATTCGGTGATTCAATGGTTCAAATTTAGGGTGGCACGTTGGCGATAAAAACTATATTCGAGGCAGAACTTTATTAACGCCGCTAAATGAGTATGTGAATATATTGAACAACATTACTCTTCTACAATTTTCATGCGTTCCTATATGCAATATTGCTACTATCTGGGAGTCGAACGTCATTTAAACTCCTGTAAATTGTTTTTCAGCTATTACTCTTCAACAATCAGAACCCATTATAAACAATGGAAGAAACAGGAAGTCAAGAATTACTTCAAAATTTACTGACTCCAGGTATTATCTGCCCAATTTTATAAACATTTTTAAACACAATACAAAATAATGTGTGATAGCTTTGGCATTAATGAAATATGCGTACAACTACCAGATACTCGCGCACGCTTACTGCACCGCGATTGTACTCACGTACAACGAAGTAATACGACTGAACAACAACGTGCTGAAGAAAATGAACGAAAACACGCACAACGCAGTTGTCATGAAGCGCAAGAAAGAACATCGCCCAACAATGTGACAACGCATTCAACTTATGAAAATAATGCGCTTTCAACGCCGACAACAACCCCAACAATTGCGAGCCAAGAGCTGCTTCAAAATCTACTAACTCCAGGTATTATCTGCCCAATTTTATAAACATTTTTAGGCCAAAAAAAAAATAATATATTGCATGCAATACATTGACGAAATATGTGTACAACTACCAGATAGTCGCACCCGCTTACTGCAGCGTGATTCTACCCGCGTACAACGAAATAATACGACTGAACAACAATGTGCTGAAGAAAATGAACGAAAACATGCACAACGCAGTTGTCATGAAGCGCAAGAAAGAACATCGACCAACGATGTGACCATGCATTCAACTTCTCAAATAAATGTGCTCTCAACGCAGGCAACAACCCCAACAATTGCAAGCCAGGAGCTCCTTCAAAATCTACTGACTCCAGGTATTACCTACCCAAATATGAGATAGACCTTGACATAATATCTCATGCATGTGAATTTAATTCTCTGTTGTCACACAACTACCAGAAAGTCGTAATCGTTTATTGCACCGCAATTATTGCCGCACACGACGAAGCAATATGACAGTTCAACAACGTGCTGCCGAAAATACCCGAAGACGAGGACAACGACATGTTCGTGAAGATCAACGGAGAGGGATATCTAATGTTATGAACGCGCGTTCAACTTTCGAAATAGGCGAAAGTTCAATATCCACCCGGCCTGGAACAATCTCTCACGGTACACACGAGTAACTATCTCTGTGACTTCACTCATTTACGTATTTGTACTTCTAAATAATCACTAAATGTCTGAATACTTCACCCCAGCTACTGAACCAATCAACAATGATAGTTATGACACGGAAAATGATAGTGCTGAAGAAGACGATGAAGAACATAATGCAACCACAAGGACGTATATTCATCGTAATTGCGCTAGAAATTTCTATCCAGCACACATTGAAACACGCTTTGAACTAAACTCACCGACAATTTGTCCCCATTGTCGTGCTAGACTATTTCAACGAGAGACAAGCTCAATGTGTTGTAATAGAGGAAGAATATTAATACCTGAAATCCCAGCACCTACAGAACTACTCAATCTCTACACTGATCAATCTGAGAAAGGTCAGCATTTCAGACAACATCTGCGCGCATACAACCATGTTTTCTCCTTCACGTCATTGGGTGTAACTCTTGACAACACGATAGCCCCATTTCACCAAGGAATTTATAGCTTTCGGGCACACGGATCCATATATCATCGCATCGGAAACCTAACTCCAGATCATGGTCTAAGACCACGCTTCCTTCAGCTATTCATCTACGACACCGAGCATGAGACAACAAATCGTTTGCAAGAAAATAATGAGCTTAGGATTGAGGTCCTACAGACAATAACACGCATATTGGATAGGTTCAATCCCTTCGTTCAGATGTTCAGACAACTATCGCGTCAACCAAACATACATGAATGCAAGTTGCTTATAAAAGAACGCCCTTCCAATCTACATCAATACACTATGCCTTCGGCCTCTCAAGTTGCAGCTATATTAGTTGGACAAGAAGAAGGGCAACCAACGCAAGAAAGAGATATCATTGTTCAAACGATTGGAGGACACCTTCAGAATGTCCAAGAATACTCTGGCTACTACGACCCACTTCAATATCCTTTGTTGTTACCGTTGGGAACATTTGGCTGGTCTAGCAATTTACAGTCAATCACAAACTCAAAAATCACATGTTGCGATTACTATTCATATATGCTTCAGGTAATCACCACTTATTTTACACATTTTTCAGATGTCGCGTTTTTACTAATGCAATTTTGCTAACTATTTATTGAATTTTCTCAAGATTCGTGCTCCTTCCAATTCGATATTACTGCGCAGCGGAAGGTTACTACAACAGTATGTGGTCGATAACTATGTAAAAATAGAAACTCAGAAATTGCGGTTTATTAGATCACATCAAAGTGACCTGCGAGCAGAACTATATTCGGGGTTGCAAGATTGTTTCTGTGCGGGTGAAAATACAGCTGGTATGATAAACTCACTTCGTCTTGAGAATATAAGTATATAGTTTCATTACTAATAAGCACTTTACCGTGTTATTTCAAATTAGGTAACATCGGAAAAAGAATCATACTACCATCTTCATTTAATGGCAGCCCAAGAGATATGTATCAGCGATATCAAGATGCAATGGCAATTGTTCAACACAGCGGCAAGCCAGATTTCTTTATAACCATGACATGCAATACAGGATGGAAGGAGATTAAAGATGAGCTCATGGAAGGACAAGCTCCGTATGACCGTCCAGATCTCCTAACTAGGATATTTCGTTCTAAATATGAGGAGCTCAAAAAAGATATATTCCACAGAGGCGTGTTAGGAAAGGTCGTCGGACATGTTCATGTCATTGAATTTCAAAAAAGAGGGTTACCACACGTTCACATGTTGGTGTTATTGGATTCCACAGACAAATTAACCTCCCCTGACGAATACGATTCAGTTGTACGAGCTGAGATACCTTATAGAGACCAGGAACCTGCACTGTATGAGTCCGTAATAAAACACATGATTCACGGGCCATGCGGACCTTACAAACCAAATGCACAATGTATGAAGGATCATACATGTAACAAAGGTTTTCCTAAACAGTATGCAGAAGCGACAATACAGGGGAATGATGCTTACCCAGTGTATCGAAGAAGGAATGATAATAGGAATATTACTTTAGGCAGAAATGCAGCTTTCAATGCTGATAATAGATGGGTAGTTCCATATAATCCATGGTTGCTTTTAAAATATGATTGTCATCTAAATGTTGAGATTTGCAGCAGTATCAATAGCATTAAATATTTATACAAGTACGTATACAAGGGACCCGATCATGTCTCTTTTGAGATCCGTCCTGGTGCTAATCAAGATGAAATAAACAATTATGTTGACGGCAGATGGTTGTGCCCGCCTGAGTCATTATGGCGAACGTTCAAGTTCCAGATGAGTCGAATATATCCATCGGTAGAGCGATTACAAATACATCTACCTAACAAACATCAGATACAATTTTATGGTGAACAGTCACTTTCATCGATATTAATGGATGATCGCAATTCAAAAACAATGTTGACCGAGTTTTTTAGTGTTTATTCACAACATACAGAGCAAAACCTTTATTTGTATAGAGATTTTCCAAAATATTATCGATGGTTCAAACAACAAAAAATTTGGAGGAAAAGGATCAGGAATCGACGGGTGATTGGTAGAATTTATTCAGTACCTCTTGCTGATAGCGAAAGATACTATTTACGCATGCTTCTAAATCACGTACCAGGTCCAAAGTCATTCGATTCACTATTAACAGTCAATGGTACGCACTGCATCACTTTTAAGAATGCTGCACAGAATTATGGTTTGCTTGAGAACGATAACAGTATTCGAGAATGTCTACTTGAGGCTCGAGCATTCAGGACGCCATCCGCTTTGAGAAGACTGTTCGCTACTATATTGATCTTCTGTGAACCAGCCAATGTCCGAGGGATTTGGGATGAAAATTATGCAAGCATGATCGAAGATTATCCATGTTCTAGCATAACCAACGAGTTCTACATTATGAATAAAGTACTTCATAGTCTCAATGATATTCTGAAGCAACATAAACGATCTATTACAGAGTTTGATTTACCACCAGTCAATGAATCATTCAATGATTTCAATAACCTATCCAGTCTTATAGAAGAAGAATTATCAATACCTATTACCCGAGATGATCTTAACGCAGTTGCGTTGCTCAACGAAGGTCAGTTACATGCTTACAATGTGATCAGCGAGGCAATAAAGAACAAAGCCCATGAGTGTTTTTTTGTTGATGGACCTGGAGGAACTGGAAAAACATATCTGTACCGTGCAATTCTTGCCACATTTAGGAAATAGGATGCATTATTATAGCTACAGCTACTTCTGGTATTGCTGCTACCCTTTTACCGAGGGGTCGGACTGCACATTCAAAATTACAAATACCCATTAAATTGGACTACAAATCATTCTGTTCTTTTACAAAACAGTCGGATTTTGCAGAAGTAATCAGACAATCAAAAGCTATAATTTGGGATGAAGCACCCATGGCCGATAGAAAGGCATTCGAGACAGTTGATCGTTCATTACGTGATGTTACTGATGTAGACAAGCCATTCGGCGGGAAAATTATCATTATGGGAGGCGATTTTCGACAGGTACTTCCGGTTGTTGTTAATGGAACAAGAGCACAAATAATTAATGCAAGCATTGTTCAATCACATTTATGGAGTCATGTCAAGATATTAACTCTAACAGAAAATATGCGAGCCAAAAATGATAACAGCTTCTCTGAATATCTCCTCCGAGTTGGAAATGGTTTGGAAAAGACCATACAAGACGATATGATTAGAATCCCTGATACAATGGGGATGCCATGGGAATGTGAGGATTCTATTGGAGATTTAATAGATGTGATATTCCCAGGTTTAGGGCTGCATGTTGGTGATAAAGATTATATTCGAGACAGAGCTTTATTAACACCGCTCAATGAACATGTGAATATGTTGAACAACACCACTCTACTACAATTCCCCGGCGAAGAGATTGTATACTACTCTTATGATTCTGTCGTTGATGATAGGAGAGGTTTGTATCAACCTGAATTTCTAAATTCATTGACGCCAGGTAACTTACCGCCCCATAAGCTAAAGTTAAAAATCGGAGCTCCTATCATGTTAATCAGAAATATTGATCCAAAGATAGGTCTATGTAATGGAACAAGACTTATTTGTCGTCGGTTTGCGAAAAATGTCATAGAAGCAGAGATTTTAACAGGCCACTTCCAGGGGAACTTGGTCTTCTTACCACGAATACCATTGAAGACAGCTGAAGATATTAGACTGCCATTTCAATTAACGCGCAAACAGTTTCCATTGAGGCTAAGTTTTGCACTGACGATTAATAAATCGCAAGGCCAAACAATCGAAAATGTTGGAATATATCTGCCTAATAATGTGTTCAGTCATGGTCAGTTGTACGTAGCTTTATCGCGAGGTGTGTCCAGTGACAAAACAAAAATTCTGATAAAGAATGGCAAGATAGCTGGTCAAGAAGGCATTTACACAATGAACGTTGTTTACAAAGAAATATTTGCCCAACTTAGACAACAACATGCAATGTACCTCCAATGTAGGTCGATTACTCATTATTTTCACAACACTAGAACTATTCCATTCAACCGTTAAATAAATTTTTTTTGCAGGAAAGACGTCGTGATAGGTGATGATTGTGAAATGACTTCCAATTCGGCGGTAATACAAATTATATGTCATTAAATCGTAACATCATTGTAATATTGTCCTTTTTGATGGTTTGTACAATTCTCACCGTATTGTGAGATTTTCGGCAAAAATTGAATATTAACTGTTTTGAAATGTTTTGTCTGGTTTCCTCAAGTCTTTGAAATGTTTAATCAATTTTAATAAATATTTTTTGGTTTGACACCAAAATCCATAGGATGCCCTAACTTAAAGATAATTTTGATCTATTATTTTAATTTGGATCCCTACTTCATTTCAAACGCATGCAGATGGCAAACCAAAATCAATCTGAGGTGGCGGCGGCGTCATTGCAAAACGGGGGTGTTCCAGTCCAACGTAAGAGCTTCATACTATACGAAGACTAATTTGATGCATTTTACATAATCTAAAAATGTATTGCATGTTAAATACTGTCGTTTGTTTTCAGCTCTGCCAGCCTCAAAAGATAAAAATTGCAATATCACTGCTACCACCGACAATGATTATGAATACTACGATGAAGTTTGCAGAGAGGGTACAGCCAGATGGTCTGATGGTCCGCATGTTAGGGTTGAAGGTTTTAGGCTAATTATCCCAGCAGTGCCAAAGGGGTTGGATGCTAGAGAAGAGTGGAATTTTGTTATCGATATGATAAGAAGGTAACACATAACAAGAAATATATGTTATGGTTTAAATATTATTTTGTAACACATTTCAAAATAGTTAACTAATGATTTATCTTTAAATCTTTGATTGAAACAGAGTCTCTCGAGGCCACTGAATGAAATCTACTGCTGCATAAGGAGCTGCTAATATTTTGAAATGGGTTCAACTGCGAGATTCTGACGGATTTTTGGGGCTCATGAAATTATTCATTTTGAAATGATCTTCTGATATTTTGGTTATGGATTTCTAATAGGATGCTGCGAATTGTGTTGTATTTTGAGATATTTTGCATTGCAAGTATGAATTTTGTTCTGAGCTTTTTTCATTGCAAGTGCAAGTATGAATTTTGCATGTTACAATCATATTTATTTGTAGTTACTTCTTAAAATTAATGTTCTTTATCAAAGATCTATGATTGTCAGGTTGAAGTGTTGCGTATAGAAAAGGACAACGTCACCCCTCCTGAACAATGACGCCCCCCCCCCCTCCGATAAATGTCGCCGCCCCTACACAATGTTGCCGCCCCGACACATTGTCACCGCCCCCAACCACTTTTGCCGCCCATAAAAAATGTTGCCGCCCACGAATAATGTCGCCGCCCACGAACAATATCGCCACCCACGATCAATGTCCCCACCCCCGACAAATGTCGCACTCACGACCAATATCGCAGTCCACGACACATGCTGTCGCCCACGACCCATGTCGTTGCCAAGCGGGCGAAGCCCGCTTGGTTGCGGGCGAAGCCCGCAGCGACGCATCGAGAACGGGCGGAGCCCGTTCGAAGATGCTAGTATATATATATATATATATATATATATATATATATATATATATATATATATATATATATATATATATATATATATATATATATATATTGTGGTGTTGGAGAGTGTAACGCCCCGAAACTCAAAGGAGCGAAGGGGGACGTTTTGGGCCAGTTTGGGTTCTGGCTGCTGGCACACGGCCTGGGACACGGGCGTGTCCCAGGGCGTGTCAAGCCTGTGTCGACACTGAGACGGGAAGTCGACACTTTGGTCTCGACATTGTGTTGAGACTGGGCACACGGCCTACGACACGGGCGTGTCGCAGGGCGTGTCGACCCGTGTCGACACTTACCCGCGAAGTCGACACTCTGCATTCGACAAAAAGTCGAGACATGGCACACGGCCTGCGATACGGGCGTGTCGCAGGGCGTGTCAACCCGTGTCGACACTCGCCCCGGGAAGTCGACACTTTGGTCTCGACATGGTGTCGAGACAACGCACACGGCCTAAGACACGGGCGTGTCCCAGGCCGTGTCATCAGGTCGACGATCTTCGCTCGACGAAGTGTCGAGTGTCGAGACCGTGTACACGGCCTGGATCCCAGGCGTGTCAAGGTGACACGGGTAAGGACACGGGCGGGTCCTAGAACCCGTGCAGTGCTCGGGTTGTTTTCGGGGAAAAATGATGGGGGTATACGGTCGGCCACACAGCCGTGTCAGGTGGATCACGGGCGTGTCAGGTCGAACACGGGCATGTTAGATACCCGTGTGAGGTTCCAGGCGAGCCGATTTTGACGGCGAATGAGGCACACGGCCCTGGACACGGGCATGTGCCAGGCCGTGTTCGGTCCAGATTGGGCATTTCAGTCCCGAATCAAAGCCGTTCGTTTCCTTATTTTGAGATCCAATGGCTGGGGGTTGTTCCTGAAGGGATATACCCGGGATTGGACTTAGAAACCCTCACTTTTCATAAGTTATCATCTTTTTAAAAGCTTAGAGAGAGAGGAGAGCCAAGGAAGGAAAGAGGAGCTAGATCCGGCCATTGGAGGAGCTTCGATGCTCCGAATCGCGAGCCGACTCCGGATCCACGGAGGCAAAGCTAGTGCGGTGCTTTTCATCCGTTTACTTTTCAATGGCGCCAAAGAGGAACGCTAGGGTAACGATCCTCATCTTGAGCATGAGTAGCTCTCTTTCTTTGCATAGGAAGCCCGCTCTCGCGAGTTTGCGGAGAGTTGGAGGCGTTCCTTCGGGTAGATATGTGAAGTCCCCGTTGTTTAGAGTCCGTAAGCGAGAACGGACATAGGCATGATGTGTGAAGCCTACCCGGACATGTTGGTCTGGATCGGTGATGTTGCATTGCATAAATGCCGGAGAAGACTCCGTGCTATGGATTGTTTTTCGGGTTTTCTATGCGGTAGATTGTAGCAGGGAACCTTGGGGACTAACCCAAAGGTGCACCCAGAAAACTAGGCGGATACGAGATCTTGCCAACTTGGTGGCCTGAGAGCCAACTTGAACATAACCGGGTTATGTGAATTGTGATGGAAATGGGACTCGGTGGAAGTTTGACCCGCGCATATGGCTTAAATTGTCATTGCGATGTGAGCACGGGTTAGATGGAACCGTACCCGTTCTATGTCGTTCGATTAAAGAGACCGAAAGGCACGTGGCACTTGTCGTTGGCATAGATTAGGGTCTTCGGCGGTCAATGGCTTAAATTGTCGTGACCCAGGCCAGGAAGACAAATTGCTCATAGGTTTGGCTGTCAAAGTGGCGATGGTGAGTCCGGAATGTCTATGGCTTTAATTGGCGTGACATCGACCGGTTCACCGAGAATGTGCCCTGAGAGCACGGGGCGTGTGGCTGTGCGAGCCAACGTCTGTGATGAAATGGCTATATGTATATATTGCTCGCTTATGCTAATGAAATGCAGGGAAGGAGCATCGCCGCCCCGAGGTGGGGGCGGGATCGTTATAATTTGGTCAGCATTGCTGACCGTTGCCTTGTTTTGCCACTGTGCGTGGTTTGTTGCTTGCAGGTGCAGCTGGACCAAGCGGTCAATAGCGGGCTAAAGCCCGAATGCGAAGCCGGCCCTCGAAGGCCTAATTGGAAGTGTTTACTGCTTTATTCATGTGTGACCGGCCTGCGTGCCGTGGTTTGTAAAACATGTAATTTGAAGTGAAACATTTTGTAAGGCCTTAAGGCTTATTTTGGGTATTTTGTATAACATTCCTATTTTGTATTAGTGGACATTCGTGCTTTAATGCTGGGTTCTTTGTTACAACGTTTATAAACTGCTTCTGCTAGAATGCTCTGTGTAGGACGTTGATTGTTTGGATGGTTTCCATAAGTAACCAACCGGTCTGTCTGTAGTATATGGCGTCGGGCCTCGGCCGGACCTAGTGCTATACGCTATGCGACGGATAGGGGGCGTTACAATTTAGTATCAGACTACTGGTTTTGGTCGGGCTTAAACTGAATTCGTGGGCGAATTCTTTTTAAGGAGTGGTGAGTACATTGTGTGCGTCATCGTTATAATGGTAAAAGAACCCATGAATGTCCACTTAGGAATGAAAATACTCGTGTTTGAGGAACCTGCGTATTCCTATAATTGCTGTTTGCAATTTTATTTGGTCACTTAACGGTGTTTTGTACCACTATAGAGGACCAGAAGTGGTGTTGGGCCGTCACAACGCCGAGTTTCTGAGGCTAGTAGTGCACCGGAAGTTTCTCCCGCAACACCTCTATCGGCTGAGAACATACGATTGGTGGCTGAAGCGATGTTGGCCGTGATAAATGCACAGCCTGCAAGGCAGACGCAGCAGCCCGCTCCTGCGATGGAGCAAGAACTCTGCAAGAGGCTGAGCCGAGGAGAGTGGAGCAAGTGGTTGTGGAACCGGTGGTGCCAAGGAGGGAAACTGAGAGGCAGCTCAAGCATGTAATGAGCTTTAACCCTCCGTTATTCTCGGGGTTGGGAACCCCATCTCAGGCTGAAGACTGGCTCTCTAGGGTGAAGAGAGTCATGACAGCAACGGAGACGGAGGAGTGGCAAATGACCACCATCGCTATGTTCCTTCTGGACGGTGAAGCGAGGATGTGGTGGGAAGGATTGGAGCTGCATCATTTGAGAGGTAGACAACTTATAGACGTTCCGATGGAAGAGTTCTCGGGATTGTTCTTAGCAAGATACCTCCCTTCTACTCAGAGGATTTCGATGGAGAACGAATTTCTGAAGTTGGTTCAGGGTGAGAGGAGCGTGGATGAATATCTCCATGAGTTCACTCGTTTGAGTCGATATGCTAGCTCCACCATCGTGGATGAGGAGCGTAAGACTAATCGCTTCTATGAAGGCTTGAGAGATGAGTTGAGATTGCTACTTTCGGGGCCGATGACGGAGGGTTTCTTAACCTTGGTCAATATTGCCCGGTCCTTGGAGAAGGACATGAAGAATGTACAAGCGAAGAAAAGCTTGAGTGGTAGGAAATCTGAATTTAAAGTGCCGACTACTTCAAAGTTCGGCTATCAGAGGTCTTTCAAGAAGCATAGAACTTCGGGTCCGTCTCCTTCTGGTGCTTCTGGGGCGACTACGAGTCGGACCCCGGGCGCGTGTTTTACTTGTGGAAAGACGGAGCATTTTTCCCGTGACTGTTGGAGCGGACATCCTAAGTCCGAGAGAAGGCCAGGAGCTACTTATGAATAGAAGGGAAAGGCGGTGGAGTCGAACGCATCACATTATGCTCCAGCCCAACCAAGGGTCTACAATCTTGGCCAACAGGAGGACATCAAACAGGCTGATGTGGTGACAGGTACGGTTTAATTTATAGCAAGTCAATTTCTTTAAACACTTGTTATGCACATGTTACCTTACCACTGCTTGTTTAGGATTTGTATTGATTTGTGAAAATCCGGCACAAGCACTCTTCGATACGGGAGCTTCACACTCCTTCTTGTCCAAAGGATTTATATCACGCATCGGAGTCCTATCTTCGATGGCGAAGGATAAGTTGGATGTGTTGTTGCCCAATGGGTGTTCGATGCGAGCGGATAGGATCTGCGATGTTAAGATTTGTATTGGGGAGCAGGAGTTCGACCTGCGGGCGTCTTTACTTCCGTTAGTGGAGTTCGACGTCATATTTGGCATGGACTGGCTCTCGGAGCAGCAGGCCCATATAGATTGCGGTAGCAAGGAATTCAAGCTGGGAGCAAGTCTTGAGACGACTTTTACGGGCTTAAAGGGGTCGAGCAAGACGTTGATGTCTGCTCTTCAGGTGGTGAAGGCGGTTCGTGCCGGAGCAGAACTGTTCTTTACACTAGTGGAGGTTGCAAAGCTGAAGCCCTCATTGGATTGTATTTCAATGGTATCGGAATACCCTTATGTGTTCCCCGCAGATCTTCCTGGAGCCCCGCCTCAACGGGAGATAGATTTTACGATTGAGCTAGTGCCAGGTGCAAAGCCTGTGTCACGATCTCCTTATCGGCTAGCGCCTAAGGAAATGGCGGAGCTGAAAGTTCAACTTCAAGAGTTGTTGGAGCAAGGGTATGTGCGCCCGAGTTCTTCGCCTTGGAGCGCACCGGTCCTCTTTGTTAAGAAGAAGGATGGAAGCTTGAGGCTATGTATTGATTATCGGGAGCTCAACAAGCTGATGGAGAAGAACAAGTACCCGATCCCTCGGATTGATGATCTTTTTGATCAGTTAGTCGGGTCGACGTTGTACTCGAAGTTGGATCTCAAGGCTGGGTACTATCAGCTGCGAATAAGTGAGAGTGATATCCCGAAGACAGTGTTTAGTACGAGATACGGGCATTATGAGTTTACGGTCATGCCGTTTGGGCTGACTAATGCACCGTCAGTGTTCATGGATTTGATGACCAGGACGTTCAGGGAGTACTTGGATCATTTTGTGATCATCTTCATCGACGATATTTTTGTGTACTCGCAAAGTGAGGAAGATCACTTCAAGCATCTTCATTTGGTGTTGGAAACACTAAGGAGAAATCAGTTGTATGCCAAGTTCTCGAAGTGCGTGTTCTGGCTATCCTCAGTGGCGTTCCTCGGGCATATAGTAAGTGGAGAGGGTATTGCTGTGTATCCGACGAAGATTGTTGTGATACGGGAGTGGCCTGAGCTTGTTACGGTAGCGGAAGTCCGGAGTTTTCTGGGCCTTGCCGGCTATTATAGGCGCTTCGTAGAGAACTTCTCGCGGATAGCGTTACCTCTCACTACTTTGACGAGGAAGGAGCATAAGTTCGTTTGGACGCCGGAGTGCGCACGAGCTTTTGAGGAGTTGAAGTGTCGGTTGACCACGACGCCTGTGCTGAGTTCTCCATGTGGGACCGAAGGCTACGAGATTTGTAGTGATGCTTCGGGCAGCGGTTTGGGTTGCGTGCTACTGCAACACGGAAGTGTAATAGCTTATGGCTCAAGACAGCTAAAAGTGCATGAGAGGAATTATCCGGTTCATGACTTGGAGTTAGCGGCCGTGATTTTTGCCTTGAAGCTGTGGAGACACTATTTGTACGGTGTGAAGATTGATATCTACACCGATCACAAGAGCCTGAAGTATCTTATTGATCAGAAGGATCTGAATATGCGGGAGCGTAGATGGATGGAGTTCCTGGGGGACTATAAATTCAAGATCCACTACGTGCCTGGCAAAGGGAATGCGGTTGCGGACGCGCTGAGTCGCCGAGCCCCAGCTCAAGCGAATTGGCTATCAGTGCATGATGAGCGGTTGGTGCAGGAGCTGGAGGCGTTGGAGATTGTTTGTGTGGATAGACAATCTAGTGCTGAAGCAGTGCTGAATTAGACTGAAGTCCAATATGACCTGGCTGATCGGATTCGGCAGGCTTTGGATATGGATGCTCATATGAAGCAGTTCATGATAGAGGCTCTGGATGGGTCAAATTCCCAATTCATTGTGGATGATGGATTGCTTTGGAAAGACGGTCGTTTGTGCGTCCCAAGTGTGGGCAATTTGCGGGTGGAGTTGTTGTACGAGGCACACCATACCAAGTACTCGATTCACCCGGGGAGCACGAAGATGTACCGCGACGTGAAGAAACTGTTTTGGTGGCCGGGTTTGAAAAAGGATGTGGCGCTATACGTAGCGAAGTGCCAAACTTGCGCCTTGGTGAAGGCGGAGTGCCAAAAGCCGGGAGGATTTCTTAAGTCCTTGCCTATTCCGGAGTGGAAATTCGACGACATCTCTATGGACTTTGTGCACGGTTTGCCAAGGTCGCAAAAAGGGAACGACGCCATTTGGGTGGTGGTCGATCGATTAACAAAGGTGTCGCATTTTATTCCGCATAGGAAGGATGATCCGGTGGAGAAGCTGGCAAAGCTTTATGTGGATAACATAGTACGGCTTCATGGTGTGCCCCGCAGCATCGTGAGTGACCGAGATGGGCGGTTCACGTCCAATGATTGGAGGCTAGTGCAGCAAATGTTGGGAACAAAGCTGAAATTCAGCACAGCCTTCCATCCGCAAACAGATGGGCAGACCGAGAGGGTCAATAGAACCATGGAAGACATGCTCCGCATGTGTGTATTGGATTTTGGAAAGCAATGGGAAGACAACCTTTATTTGGTGGAGTTCGCCTACAACAATAGCTAACAAGTGAGTATTCAGATGGCACCTTTCGAGGCCCTATATGGTAGAAAATGTCGCACGCCGTTGTCTTGGTTAGAAACGGGTGAGTCAAAGTTGTATAAGCGATCAGAAGTGGAGGATGCTACTTCTTTGGTGAGAACCATTCGGAAGAGGTTTCTTATCGCTCAGGACCGGCAAGCAAAGTACTATAATGCCAAGCACAGGAACGTGGAGTTCGCTGTGGGCGATTTTGTATACTTAAAGATCAAGCCGTTCAAGGGTGTCTCGCGGGTGCGGCGATTGAAAAAGCTAAGCTCGAGGTACCTTGGACCGCTTGAGGTTTTGGAGCGAGTTGGAGAAGCAGCCTATCGGTTGAAGCTTTCAGTGGAGCTTAGTGGTTTACATGATGTTTTCCATATTTCGGTACTTCGGAAGGCGGTGCAAGAGCCTATGCAAGTGATCGCGGTCGATCAAGTGCCGGTGGATAGTGGGCTAATGACAAAGGTCAAGCCCGTGCGGATTGAGGACTCGGAGGTCAAGCGGCTACGCAATAAAGAGATCAGGATGGTCAAGGTCCGGTGGGACAATTGCGGTCGTGAGGAGCTCTCTTGGGAGCGAGAGCAGACTATGCTTGACGAGTATCCGGAGTTGTTCCGCTCAGGTACAAATTTTGGTTTTGTACATGTCTTTCCTTATGTAATTTCGTGGACGAAATTCTTTTAAGAGGGGGAGAGTTGTAACGCCCCGAAACTCAAAGGAGCGAAGGGGGACGTTTTGGGCCAGTTTGGGTTCTGGCTGCAGGCACACGGCCTGGGACACGGGCGTGTCCCAGGGCGTGTCAAGCCTATGTCGACACTGAGACGGGAAGTCGACACTTTGGTCTCGACATTTTGTCGAGACTGGGCACACGGCCTGCGATACGGGCGTGTCATAGGGCGTGTCGACCCGTGTCGACACTTAGCCGCGAAGTCGACACTCTGCATTTGACGAAGTGTCGAGACATGGCACACGGCCTGCGATATGGGCGTATCGCAGGGCGTGTCAACCCGTGTCGACACTCGCACCGGGAAGTCGACACTTTAGTCTCAACATGGTGTCGAGACAAGGCACACGGCCTAGGACACGGGCGTGTCCCAGGCCGTGTCATCAGGTCGACGATCTTAGCTCGACGAAGTGTCGAGTGTTGAGACCGTGTACACGGCCTGGAGCCCAGGCTTGTCAAGGTCACACGGGTAAGGACACGGGCGTGCCCTAGAACCCGTGCAGTGCTCGGGTTATTTTCGTGAAAAAATGATGGTGGTACATGGCCGGCCACACAGCCGTGTTAGGTGGAACACAGGCGTGTCAGGTCGAACACGAGCGTGTTCGATACCCGTGTGAGGTTCCAGGCGAGCCGATTTTGACGGCGAATGCGGCACACGGCGCGGGACATGGGCGTGTGCCAGGCCGTGTTCGGTCCAGATTGGGCATTTCAGTCCCGAATCAAAGCCGTTCGTTTCCTTATTTTGAGATCCAACGGCTGGGGGTTGTTCCTGAAGAGATATACCCGGGATTGGACTTAGAAACCCTCACTTTTCATAAGTTATCATCTTTCTAAAAGCTTAGAGAAAGAGGAGAGCCAAGGAAGGAAGGAGGAGCTAGATCCGGCCATTGGAGGAGCTTCGAAGCTCCAAATCGCGATTCGACTCCGAATCCACGGAGGCAAAGCTAGTGCGGTGCTTTTCATCCGTTTACTTTTCAATGACGCCAAAGAGGAATGCTAGGGTAACGATCCTCATCTTGAGCATGAGTAGCTCTCTTTCTTTGCATAGGAAGCCCGCTCACGCGAGTTTGTGGAGAGTTGGAGGCGTTCCTTCGGGTAGATATGTGAAGTCCCCGTTGTTTAGAGTCCGTAAGCGAGAACGGACATAGACATGATGTGTGAAGCTGATGGTTGTTAAAACTCCAAAATTATTTACGGTCACGCGGCGACCCGACGGTTTTATTTGAGAAAAATGAGGATGTGATTATTATTTAGAAAACGGGGCGCGCGTATTTATTTATTTTGGATATAAAAAAGTGTGATCGAGTTTTAACGAAAGGAGGCAAGTGCACCTATCGTGAGTAGTACAGGATATTCCGGGTGGAATATCGAGTTCGTATTTTTCTCGGGGCCGGTTCGATTATTTCTACTCTTCCCTGGAGGAGACTATTATTTTACCGATAATTAACTTGTCGGGTTATATTTTATATATAATAAAAAGGCAGAAAATGGCAGAAAGAAAATGAAAGCATGAAGGTGGTGCCGATGAAGAGCTTAGCTCGATGACACCGAAAAAACAATTGAACTAAAATAGACTTTAAATAAAAAGAGCTCCTAAATTTCTAATTAATTAAGGCGGAGACTTGGCCGTGGAGGTTCCACTAAAATGAGCTCACCTAGCTATAGGGCTATCGCTCACCTGAACGCTAAGACTATTCGACCGGGCTCTCGTTCGACGAAGGATTCCTCTTAACGCCCGCATTACGCTAAGAACCCCGCTATTGGGTGGGGAACCCAATCCAGTAGAGTTGGCGCGCCTCCTCTCTCGAGGGTTAGTGCGGAACTCTCTTTGCCAAGGGGTGATCTGTCCATACGCACGGCCTCTCGGCGAGCGTATGGAAAACGGAAATAGGGCACACACATCGATATGTGGTCCTACGCGTCGTTAACCTCGGGCAAACCTTAAGTACTTTTAATTAATTAGAAAAATACGACCTTTAATTATTTTAGGCTATTTTATCTGTCCCAATGCTCATCGATGCCGAGGGCTAAGAACCATTAGCCACTCATCGGAATGGGGATGGCTTGCAAGAAAAGCAGTAAATAAAGCGATAAAGAAAGCAGTAAACGAAAGCGATAAAATGAAAGCAGTAAAGGAAAGCTGAAAATTGCAAGTCCTACTCAAACGAGTAGGACTGAAGAAAGCTGTAAATTGCGAGTCCCGGCGCAAGCGCGTGGGCGGGAGAAAGAAAGCGTGTCCTACTCAAATGAGTAGGACTAAATAAATGCAACACACGCACACACTCGACATAAATGAAAACTCACGCACACACTCTCTCGACATAAATGAAAACACACACACACAAATCCTACTCAAACAAGTAGGGAAAATAAAGACCTGCCATTTAACTCGAATGAGTAGGCGAAAATAAAGAAAATTACAAACTCACGCACTCTACAGAAAGTAAAATAAGCAAGCGCCATTTAACTCTTAACGAGTAGGCGGAAATAAATGCGCATACATAAAAAATTGCAAAAAAAACTAAGTTACCGAAAAATTAAAACAACAGCATTTCTACCGCTAGAATGCGGTAGAAATGCATAAAAAGTGAAAATAAAAATTAACCGGAAAGAAAGATTTGCAAATAAACGCAAATTGAAAATGCTCTAAAAGTTAAAACGAATACATTTCTACCGCTAGAATGCGGTAGAAATGCATAAAAAGAGAACGAAAAAATTAAAAGACGAAAATGTTTTGACAATAAAATTGAAAATGCAAGTGTTCGAAAAAGCAAAATAACAACTTATCCATTCTTATAATGCTATAAAAATTCCTAAAAAGTGGAAGAAAAGTTAAAAGCACGAAAAGTTTTACAAAAATAACAAAAAGGCTAAGTAAGAAAGATCAAAAACTATCTTTATAACCATTTTTATATTTTTATAAGGATGGATATGAAAGTGCAGAAAAATCCTAACACTAAACTAAGCTAAGTAAACAAAATAATGAAAACAAGAAAATAAAGATAAAACATATAAAGAAGAACGAAAAAAACAAAGTTAAAACAAGAAAATAAAGATAAGATTGCATAGAGGTAGTTGTATAGATCCATTCCAAAGCTATATTAAGAGAAGAAAAAGGAGACAAATTTTATTAACTAAAAACACAGGTTACAAAGACATGAAAATAAAAGCTAAGGAGAGGGGGAAAAATATCCCTTACATAGACTTTGGAAGCATCCCGACAGCATTTCCCCTACACAAAATGGTTAAAAAAGAGGAACAGGAACTCAAGCAGAACACTGGAATTTATAGACAAAAATTTACATAGGACACGCCCTTGGTCACAGGCCTGACCGGGGGCGTGTCAGTACTATTTGAGAAGGCGGCCGGCGATTTGACGGGAAAGTTGACTTCGGGCTGGACACGTATCGGTCTCGCAGTGGTCACGCCCCAGGTCACGGGCATGACGCGGGGCGTGTCAAGCAGGTGGATCTAGGCGCGGGCTGCGCCGAAAGTCATCGCGCGGGTCTTGTCGGCCAGGCGCAGTGGTCACGCCCCAGGTCACGGGCGTGACTCTGGGCGTGTCGGCTGGTGTCGACACTCGACGAATGTCGAGTGGAAAGTGTCGAGTTGAAAATCGTCGAGCGGAAAGAGGTGTCACGCCCTAGGTCACGGGTGTGACTCTAGGCGTGTCGAGCGGGTCGATGAACGTTGAGCTGAAAATGTTGAGCGGGTGGACACGGGCTTGGGTCACGCCCCGTGTCGGGTGACACGGGCGTGACCCCAGGCGTGTCAAGCTTTTCACTTCAAAATTTGCTGATTTCACTGGAGTTTGACGTGTCACGCCATGGTCACGGGCGTGACCAATATGTCACGGGCGTGACATGTCAATTTTTGGCAGATTTTTGCTATTTTCTGAAAAATAAAATAAAATAAGTTAGTATAATATTTACAAAAATAGGAGCATTTTATTGAATAAAAATAAGTAAAAATGACAAAAATAAATGAAAACAACTAAATTAATGTACAGAAAATAGGTATATTTACAATTCATCAAATACCCCCATACTTAAGCTTTTGCTATTCCACAGCAAAAGTTGGAGATGAACTTATAAAGAATAAAAGAAATCCTAAGTTTAGCTACCGCTTGACTTAATTAAAAGGAAGATCAAAATAAACATCCGGGGTTAAAGAATTAAATCCTAATTTATGAAATGTTATGAATAGAGGAAGAGTTTCAAAAAGACTTCTAGATAAAATAAAATAGAAAGCAAAAATTTATTTTTGTTAGTTTAACAAAGATGGATTGGATTTATATAAAAAACCATAGCTTAAAAGAAGTTAAAGGAAATAATGCAATTTAAAAATTATGCTCTCAAAAAAAATTTTAAATTAAGTCTAGAATCATTGAAATGAGATAAGTGGTTTGGTGGTTTATGAAGAAGGCTTGGATATTGAGGTGAGGTAATTTTTTCTCGAACCTCCAATTTTTTTCTTTTTAGATAGTTAGGAAAACGAAATCTTATTTTCATATCACATAATAATTTTTCTTCATAAATAATAAATAACCCAATGTATATGTGTAGGAGTAATGAATTTTATCCTCTTACTCCATAACATATAATCTTTTTAAATATTGGGTGCCTATATTTACGGAATGAAATCTTATTCTCATTGACATAAGATCTTTTAAGGGATAAAATAAGGGTAATCATGTCAAAGTAAGACATGAAAAAAATGGGTGTGGGTTTATTTTTTTCAAAAAGAAAACTAGCTTTTAATCAAAAAGTTTTGAGAGCAACCTTTTTAAAATGAACGTTCCAATATTTCTAAAAGCAAAGGGTAGAAATAATTGAAATTCATGGATGTTATTTTCTAACATAAAAAACGAGCTTCTATTTATAAAATTAGAAGTGGTGGTGAAAAACAAGTTCCCTATTATAAGGAAAAGACATAAAAAATTCTTTAAATCTTAACGATAGACACTTAAATCTATCGAACTTTAATTAATAAACGAATAGTAAGCAAAGAATAACTAAAATTCGCATATAAATTAACTCGAAACTAGATTTTTGGAAAGCAAAAAAGGGTTAAGATATGGTATATTCGAATTATTTTGTTACATATTTTAACAAAACATTTTTTTTGGAATTTTTAGAGTTTTTATCATTTTTTTGTGTTTTAATTATTATCTTTTTAAGATTTTTAGAGTTTTTTTCTTTCTTTTAGGATTTTTGGTTTTTCTATTTTTTTTTATTTTTTTTAGTGTATTTCGATAAGTGATTTACAAGAATGAGGAGAGAAAGAAGTGCTATTTACAAAGAAGATAGTGGGAAAACAGAGATTTTTACAAATAAGATAGTGGGGAAAGAGATCAAAATTTTTTTTTATTTTATTTTTAAATAATGTATAAAGTAAAAACTCGAAGGCGGCCCCGCGAACAGACTCGTATTGAGGTGGTTGGTTCGATGAGTCGAACGCCGCGGGGAGGCAAAATGCGAGTTTTTATAAATAAGAAAAGGGGGGGGGGAAGATTTTTTTTGTTTTGAAGTTTTATGAAAATAAAAACAAGGAAAATTTATTTTTTAAGGTTTTATTTTTTGTAATGTTTTTGTATTTTTATGCGTTTTTGTAAAGTGCAGAAATAAAGAAATACGAAAACACCCCCATACTTAAACCCAACATTGTCCACAATGTTGCAATCTAAGTATGTGGAACAGATAATATACAAAATAGAATAAGTACAAAAAGAAAAAGAGAAGGGTAGGAGCTTCCCTTAGACGAGTCCGGGAGGCCCAGGTTGAAACCCTACATTATTTAGAAGAAAAAGTAAAAAGATAACAGAAAAAACAAAAAAAGATAAACGCGGCTTAAAGTGTGCGGGCGGTAGGGAGCAAGCGCGTGGGCGACTCGAAGGTAGCTAAGGCCTTAGCGACATGAGTGCTATAGAAATGCGCTCCCCTATAGCGCACAAGAGTGATAAGCGCGCCGAATCAAAATAAATTAAAATATAATAAGTTAAATTAAACAAAATACATACATTGTCTTTTTTTGTTTTTTTTGTTTTTTTTAAATATATATATTTTTTGTGTTTTTAAGTAGATTTTTAGTTTGTTTTTTTGTTTTTTTGTTTTTTTTTTCATAAAAATAATGAAAAACAAAGTTTTTCTTTTTGTTAAGTTTTTTTTTTGGGGTTTTAGTTTCTTTTTTGTTTAGTTGTTTTTTTAGTTTTATAGTTTTTTCAAATTTTTAGTTTTTAAGGTTTTTCAAATATTTTTTTGTTTTGTAAGTTTTTTTTGTTTTGATTTTTTTGTTTTGTAAATTTATAAATTTTTTTATAGTTATTATTATTATTATTATTAAATTTTTTTGTTCGTTGGCCAAACTATTTTTTTTTGTTATATAAATATATATAAGTAAAATTAATAGAACCCCAAGGTTCAAAATAACGAACCGAAAAGTCCCCGGCAACGGCGCAAAAAACTTGATGGTTGTTAAAACTCCAAAATTATTTACGGTCACGCGGCGACCCGGCGGTTTTATTTGAGAAAAAGGCGGATGTGATTATTATTTAGAAAACGGGGCGCCCGTATTTATTTATTTTGGACATAAAAAGGTGTGATCGAGTTTTAACGAAAGGAGGCAAGTGCACCTATCGTGAGTAGTACAGGATATTCCGGGTGGAATATCGAGGTCGTATTGTTCTCGGGGCCGGTTCGATTATTTCTACTCTTCCTTGGAGGAGACTATTATTTTACCGATAATTAACTTGTCGGGTTATATTTTATATATAATAAAAAGGCAGAAAATGGCAGAAAGAAAATGAAAGCATGAAGGTGGTGCCGATGAAGAGCTTAGCTCGATGGCACCGAAAAAATAATTGAACTAAATAGAATTTAAATAAAAAGAGCTCCTAAATTTCTAATTAATTAAGGCGGAGACTTGGCCGTGGAGGTTCCACTAAAATGAGCTCAACTAGCTATAGGGCTATCGCTCACCTGAACGCTAAGACTATTCGACCGGGCTCTCGTACGACGAAGGATTCCTCTTAACGCCCGCATTACGCTAGGAACCCCGCTATTGGGTGGGGAACCCAATCCGGTAGAGTTGGCGCGCCTCCTCTCTCGAGGGTTAGTGTGGAACTCTCTTTGCCAATGGGTGATCTGTCCATACGCACGGCCTCTCGGCGAGCGTATGGAAAACGAAAATAGGGCCCACACATCGATATGTGGTCCTACGCGTCGTTAACCCCGGGCAAACCTTAAGTACTTTTAATTAATTAGAAAAATATGACGTTTAATTATTTTAAGCTATTTTATCTGTCCCAATGCTCTTCGATACCGAGGGCTAAGAATGATTAGCCACTCATCGGAATGGGGACGGCTTGCGAGAAAAGCAGTAAATAAAGCGATAAAGAAAGCAGTAAACGAAAGCGATAAAATGAAAGCAGTAAAGGAAAGCTGAAAATTGCAAGTCCTACTCAAACGAGTAGGACTGAAGAAAGCTGTAAATTGCGAGTCCCGGCGCAAGCGCGTGTGCGGGAGAAAGAAAGTGTGTCCTACTCAAACGAGTAGGACTAAATAAATGCAACACACGCACACACTCGACATAAAAGAAAACTTACGCACACACTCTCTCGACATAAATTAAAACACACACACACACAAATCCTACTCAAACGAGTAGGGAAAATAAAGACCTGCCATTTAACTCGAATGAGTAGGCGGAAATAAAGAAAATTACAAACTCACGCACTCTACAGAAAGTAAAATAAGCAAGCGCCATTTAACTCTTAACGAGTAGGCGGAAATAAATGCGTATACATAAAAAATTGCAAAAAAAACTAAGTTACCGAAAAATTAAAACAACTGCATTTCTACCGCTAGAATGCGGTAGAAATGCATAAAAAGTGAAAATAAAAATTAACCGGAAAGAAAGATTTGCAAATAAACGCAAATTGAAAATGCTCTAAAAATTAAAACGAATACATTTCTACCGCTATAATGCGCTAGAAATGCATAAAAAGAGAACGAAAAAATTAAAAGAGGAAAAAGTTTTGACAATAAAATTGAAAATGCAAGTGTTCGAAAAAGCAAAATAACAACTTATCCATTCTTATAAGGCTATAAAATGCCTAAAAAGTGGAAGAAAAGTTAAAAGCACGAAAAGTTTTACAAAAATAACAAAAAGGCTAAGTAAGAAAGATCAAAAACTATCTTTATAACCATTTTTATATTTTATAAGGATGGACATGAAAGTGCAGAAAAATCCTAACACTAAACTAAGCTAAGTAAACAAAATAATGAAAATAAGAAAATAAAGATAAAACATATAAAGAAGAACGAAAAAAACAAAGTTAAAACAAGAAAATAAAGATAAGATTGCATAGAGGTAGTTGTATAGATCCATTCCAAAGCTATATTAAGAGAAGAAAAAGGAGACAAATTTTATTAACTAAAAACACGGGTTACAAAGACATGAAAATAAAAGCTAAGGAGAGGGGAAAAAATATCCCTTACATAGACTTTGGAAGCATCCCGACAGCATTTCCCCTATACAAAATGGTTCAAAAAGAGGAACAGGAACTCAAGCAGAACACTGGAATTTATAGACAAAAATTTACATGGGACATGCCCTTGGTCACGGGCGTGACAGGGGGCGTGTCAATACTATTTGAGAAGGCGGCCGGCGATTTGACGGGAAAGTTGACTTCGGGCTGGACACGTGTCGGTCTCGCAGTGGTCACGCTCCAGGTCATGGGCGTGATGCTGGGCGTGTCAAGCAGGTGGATCTGCGCGCGGGCTGCGCCGAAAGTCATCGCGCGGGTCTTGTCGGCCAGGCGCAGTGGTCACGCCCCAGGTCACGGGCGTGACTCTGGGCGTGTCGGTTGGTGTCGACACTCGACGAATGTCGAGCGGAAAGTGTCGAGTTGAAAATCGTCGAGCGGAAGGAGGTGTCACGCCCTAGGTCATGGGCATGACTCTAGGCGTGTCGAGGGGGTCGACGAACGTTGAGTTGAAAACGTTGAGCGGGTGGACACGGGCTTGGGTCGCGCCCCGTGTCGGGTGACACGGGCGTGACCCCGGGCTTGTCAAGCTTTTCACTTCAAAATTTGCTGATTTCACTGGAGTTTGACGTGTCACGCCATGGTCACGGGCGTGGCATGTCAATTTTTTGCAGATTTTTGCTATTTTCTGAAAAATAAAATAAAACAATTTAGTATAATATTTACAAAAATAGGAGCATTTTATTGAATAAAAATAAGTAAAAATGACAAAAATAAATGAAAACAACTAAATTAATGTACAGAAAAATAGGTATATTTACAATTCATCGGAAGCCTACCCGGACATGTTGGTCTGGATCGGTGATGTTGCATTGCATAAATGCCGGAGAAGACTCTGTGCTATGGATTGTTTTTCGGGTTTTCTACGCGGTAGATTGCAGCAGGGAGCCTTGGGCACTAACCCAAAGGTGCACCCGGAAAACTAGGCGGATACGAGATCTTGCCATCTTGGTGGCCTGAGAGCCAACTTGAACATAACCAGGTTATGTGAATTGTGATGCAAATGGGACTCGGTGGAAGTTTGACCCGCGCATTTGGCTTAAATTGTCGTTGCGATGTGAGCACGGGTTAGATGGAACTGTACCCGTTCTATGTCGTTGGGTTAAAGAGACCTAAAGGCACGTGGCACTTGCCGTTGGCATAGATTAGGGTCTTCGGCAGTCAATGGCTTAAATTGTCGTGACCCAGGCCAGGAAGACAAATTGCTCATATTTTTGGCCGTCAAAGTGGCGGTGGTGAGTCCGGAATGTCTATGGCTTTAATTGACATGACATCGACCGGTTCACCAAGAATGTGCCCTGAGAGCACGGGGCGTGTGGTCGTGCGAGCCAACGTCTGTGATGAAATGGCTATATGAATATATTGCTCGCTTATGCTAATGAAATGCAGGGAAGGAGCATCGCCGCCCCGAGGTGGGGGCGGGATCGTTATAATTTGGTCAGCATTGCTGACCGTTGCCTTGTTTTGCCACCGTGTGGTGGTTTGTTGCTTGCAGGTGCATCTGGACCAAGCGGGCTAAACCCGACTGCGAAGCCGGCCCTCGAAGGCCTAATTGGAAGTGTTTACAGCTTTATTCATGTGTGACCGGCCTACGTGCCGTGGTTTGTAAAACATGTAATTTGAAGTGAAACATTTTGTAAGGCCTTAAGACTTATTTTGGGTATTTTGTATAACATCCCTATTTTGTATTAGTGGACATTCGTGCTTTAATGCTGGGTTCTTTGTTACAACTTTTTTAAACTGCTTCCGCTAAAATGCTCTGTGTAGGACGTTGATTGGTTGGATGGTTTCCATAAGTAACCACCCGGTCTGTTTGTAGTATATGGCGTCGGGCCCCGGCCGGACCTACTGCCATATGCTATGCGACGGATAGGGGGCGTTACAGAGAGGGGATGTTGAAAAGGAAAAATTAAAACCCTAGTCGGATTCTCCTTGCTGCTGCCCGCCCCTATTCGGCTAGGCCGAACCCGACCTCCAGGAAGCCTCGCCTAGCTGCTTCCACCACCCCTCTTGGTGGTCATTCCTGCTACTCCGGCGACCTCCTACCTCCTCTGGTGTGACTCCGAAGAAGGCGGCTCGATTCTCTCCATCCGGTACAACTCCGGTGGACCCATGGAAGTGCGACTCTTCCATTGTTATCCTCCTCTTCCTCCTCTTCATTTTCAGATTTGGGTAACGAGTTCCTCTTCTCAAACTTGTGTAGTGATTCTTCCTAGATTGTGAGGATGGTGGAAACTTTGATATCATGTTCTATCCTAAAGCTTGATTCCAATTTGCATTAATATAATCTGAAATTATATTGCTTTTTCTTCCGATTTTCGCGAAGTTTTTGGCAAGGGTAGGTCCCCTTGGACATTTGCAAACCGGGGTTGGTTTAGCCCTTGGTTTCGAACGGATCAAGAGGATTTGGTATATCCTCGTATTATTTTGTTTTGAGGGTTGCACTTGGACTCCTTTCCGAATCGAAAATATTTAGTCCGGAGCGCTCTTCATGTGGATGGAAATGCTGTGATGCGATATTAGATGTGTGGCTAGGTAATGATATTATTGTATGTGAATGTTCGTGTAGGTTTGGATGGGAATTTCCCACTTGTGAGATCGCAATATTATAGACGAAACTCTGCTAAAATTTTGAGTTTTACGCGCACACCACGTGTTCGTTTAAATTCCCCTTAGGAATCCCTTTACCAATTTGCATCCTAATCCCATTTTGGGGAGTGTCCTACATTAATTTGGTATCAGAGGCGGCACAAAGCTTTCTTAATCTTTGTCGGTCTTCCCGCGTCACTTCCCTACCTTTATGCACACACATCCCAATTTCTTCACCTTCGGGAAAGAGGTTTGCCAATTTCTCAACTTGGCAACGATCCGCTCGTTCCGAGCTTCCCCCCCCCCTTTCGCACGTAGGCACGTTCATTGGTCTTCTATTTTCTTTTTAGTTATATATATATATATATATATATATATATATATATATATATATATATATATATATATATATATATATATATATAATTTGCTTCTTAACATATATCAAAAAAAAAGTTTTTGTATTCACTTAGTTGAGCTTTCGTTGGTCTTTTATGGCACAATATTTTACACCATCTCCGCTCACCTCTAGGCCTGTTAGATTTCCTACTCCGACCTATGATGGGATAGGTGGACCACGAGTGTTTTTATGTTGGGTGAAGGACATGGAATGCTATTTTGAGCGATATTATATTGTGGACCCCCATAAGATTCCCGTTGCGAGACTACAATTAATTGGTCCAGCTCTGACCTTCTGGCTCAATGAGGAGAGGCATTTTGGGATTCCCAGATTTCTGATTATCTAAGTGATTCGCCGCCTAAAACTTTGCCTACATCAAACCCGTACGTCCCCTCGTACTCCCTTACTCGGACGTCTCGCGATCTTATGTCTCCCCTCCAGGGCACTAGACCCGTTTTTGATCACAGGAGAGAGTCCAAGCCTCCTGCTAGATCCTTGCTCCACCAAGATCTGACTATTTCGAGCCCATGTCTGCCACCCTTTCGAGAGAAGGAGAAGGTTAGGTCTTCTGTCCCGCCGCCTGTCATTGTCACTACTAGGGATGTTATAAATCTGTGGGCTAAGCATCGGCAGACCGTTAAGATTTGCAAGGAGAATGCTACAAGTTACGCTTGTGGTGTGATTGTCCACTATGTCGTGGAGTGCCCCACAAAGCCTAGGGCTTTAGCACTTTTAGCCTCGACATCTGAGCACGCCACTGAGGGCGATGACGATTTCACTGACGACTTTAGTGAAGATCAGGATCTTGGATATCCTAGTGACCTGGATGAGGATGTCTCCTCTGAGGTATCACCCCTTGAGATTATCCACTTCCCCTCGACCATATTTCAGGTTCGTCTCCTATGATAGTTGAGGAACCGTCCGATGGCCATGAGTAGCAGATGTACCTACTGTGTTGGGAGATTTATCTTGCGAGGGAAGGTTATTTTTGGATGAATTTAAAGTTGAGGACCCCGAAGATATTTCCTTGTTGTTATCACCATTTCCTGAAGCACAATATGGATTAAAAATTTTGTCCAACTCGATTTTGCCTACTTCTGAGACTATCACTGATGCTGATTTTGATGAAACATCTAGTGGGTTGGAAGACATTTCGGCTGAGTTGGTAGAGTCATCCTATGGCGAATGTTTATCTGAGAGTGAGTTAGTTGATGACGAACCAATTGAGTTTTTTGTGAGGAAGAATCCACTGTTTGATCTTCCCTTTGATTTTGATGGCTAGCAATCGGAGGACTTTTCTTTGACGTTAAATCCGTGTTTTGACTGTGAGTATGACTTAGCTCCTCCTCCGGAATTGATCGTGTCGACTATCCCTCCAGCTAACTTGACTCGATTAGATGATTTGTTAGGGCACGAGCTTGTCATTTCTAGTCTGAGATATTTGGAGACCCTTACTTATCTAGCTTCCCCGTTAGACTTGTCTAGTCGGATGTGTGTGGGCGAGTTGTTAGTT
Organism: Platanthera guangdongensis; assembly: GCA_039583875.1. Taxonomy (NCBI): domain Eukaryota; kingdom Viridiplantae; phylum Streptophyta; class Magnoliopsida; order Asparagales; family Orchidaceae; genus Platanthera; species Platanthera guangdongensis. Next base: position 134,114,938 of record CM077162.1, on the reverse strand, counting down.
GTCATGTTCGATCTTTCTACTCCACTTCGTAGATCTGACTACTCGGAAGGACCGTTCATTTGACCGCTTGGTGTTGGGTAAGGCTTCGTGTTGGACTGCTCATGATTCCTTGGCTATGGGGATTTTGATGTGGTGTCCCCTAGACACACTTATTTTCCAAGCCCGGTCGTACGTATTTATCCTCCGCCTTTTGATGATCTGTGCATGCACACGTTAGTGAACCTAGTTAGGTATGTTGAGTTGTGGCGCATGTACGTCCTTTCCGATCCGGGAGCGCCCAACCCTATAGTTGAAGATGTGCATTTTTCGCTGGCACTTATTTATGACATTTTTAAATCACAATTTAAAACTATGACGTTGGACTTGACTTATGAGCTATGTATTAGTGAGTGTCCGTATGCGGACATGTCTTCGTCTGTGACTGCATATGATTTCACGGCGACCGTGCCTTTTGATTTGGTGTCCTCACGACATTATTACCCATCAAATCAAATTGCACATATTTTTCATCCATCCTGGTATGATCTGCACATGCACATGTCGTCGCCTTATGCCAGTGTTTGTGGGTTGCGTCACTTTCACTTCTGTTCACCTCCAAGAGCTTCTGACTGCAAAATTGTTGATTCCTATTTAGTCTGGTTAGCCCACGAGTGGATACCTTCGGGTTCTGTCACAAAATTATTATGTTGGAGCGCCAATCCTTTCATGATCTTCAATAATTTTGGATTTAACGCAATTTTTTTTGGATTTTTATGATGCAATCGGTGTTTCGCCGCGTTTCAATATTTCGGATTTAATTTTGCATATCTGTTTTCCACCTGAGTGGTTTTCTCCGACGTTTCTCTCTTCCACTTCAGATTCTCTTGGGTTGAGAGGTGAGATTCTTTTTGTGTCGCACTTCCATTTGGGTTTCCTGGTTCTCGCATTGGATGGTAAGATCTGCACTGCTTTTCTTTATGCTGACACATCTACGAGGTTTCCTGTTGTTCTTGCTCATGACAGGTTCTGTTATATTGCGGATGCCTTCACTGCTTGTCCTGCCTCATGGATGTCCGCTCTTACTATGCTACCAGTGGATGATGCTGTATCCCGCCCTTCTCTCCATGTCCAATCATTGGGGATGAGTGATTTTGAGCCGGGGAGGATTGATGGGGAGGATGCCACGTCATTTGCTCGTGCCGACATGGATCTCGCTTTTGATCGGCGCCGCTACATATTCGTGGACATTGATGGCCATTGCCGCAACTGTCGTCGCCGCCGCCGCCAACGTCGTTACTTCACATCGTCATAACTGTCGCCGCCGCCGCCGTTACTTCACATCATTATGATTATAATGTTATTCACTTTGGGAATAATATTATAATCATAATAATTTTATTATAAACAATTTTGTCTTAAGATTTATTAATTTATAATTTATAAATTTATAAATCTTACTTGGTGTTTTTGTTTTTGTTAAGCATTAGTGGTTAGGATTATCTTAGATTTAGATGAAGGGTGGATGGAGATGTATGATTATATATATATATATATATATATATATATATGTGTGTGTGTGTGTGTGTGTGTGTGTGTGTGTGTATTGTGGTGTTGGAGAGGGGATGTTGAAAAGGAAAAATTAAAACCCTGGCCGGATTCTCCTTCCTACTGCCCGCGCCTATTCGGCTAGGCCGAACCCGACCTCCAGGAAGCCTCGCCTAGCTGCTGCAGCCACCCCTCTTGGTGGCCATTCCTGCTACTCCGGAAATTATATTGCTTTTTTGTCCGATTTTCGCGAAGGTTTTGGCAAGGGTAGGTCCCCTTGGACGTTTGCTAACCAGGGTTGGTTTAGCTTTTGGTTTCGAACGGATCAAGAGGATTTGGTATATCCTCGTATTATTTTGTTTTGTGGGCTGCACTTGGACTCCTTTCCGAATCGAAAATATTTAGTCCGGAGCGCTCTTCATGTGGATGGAAATACTGTGATGCAATATTAGATGTGTGGCTAGGTAATGATATTAGTGTATGTGAATGTTCATGTAGGTTTGGATGGGAATTTCCCACTTGTGAGATCGCAATATTATAGATGGAACTCTGCCAAAATTTTGAGTTTTACGCGCACACCACGTGTTCGTTTAAATTCCCCTTAGGAATCTCTTTACTAATTTGCATCCTAATCCCATTTTGGGGAGTGGCCTACATCAATTTTTCATATTAACATGTTCTAGCCTTTTATGCCAAAGAACATTTTGATTGCTAACAATGTTAAGTAAACAGATATCTGAATTTGCAGAATGAAAATCTACTATATATATGTTACCTTGTCTATTTCCAATTAAAACAGTTTGATTTTCTTTATTAGAAATAATTCAAGATGTTGAGTTAAAGTGTATCTGATAACCTTCATCACATAGTTGACTTATGGAGATGAAGTTATGATTGAGTCCACTTACATATGTCACCTTTTTGAAAGTGATTGCTCCAATCTTTACTTCTCCAAAGCCCTCTGACTGGCCCCAATTTGAATCACCAAAGATAACCTTTGGTCCCAGCTTGGACTTATAATTATTTAAGTTATCCTTGCTTCCAGTCATATGCTTGGAGCATCCACTGCCCGGATACCATTTTTGATTAACAACTGGACAGCCCTTTACCTGCAAAGTAAACAATTAGTTGTTCTTGACCTAGGTTACCTTGGGTCCTTGTTTCTTTACATAAGAAAAGATAGATATTACAGAGAATTCATGTCGGGATTTATATCCTAAGGGATGATATATTCTGGGAGGAATTATCCAGTCAGCAAGTGGATTAAAAGGTCTTCTAGATTGATTAGAGTTTCTGTCAAAGTTATGATTTTTATTAAGTCTCTCTGGGTTAGACGAAAAGTTGTAAGTTCGTCGACCAGAGTTCAACGAAATGGGATGAGATCGTCGATCTCAGCTCAGAGAACGAACATATTCATTTTTTGTGCCCCAACTTCATCGATCTCTGCTCGACGAACCATACACAGTTTGTCGATCGCAGTAAGATGAATAATTATTATATAGATTTGTGTTCAGAGTTCGTCGACTTGAGTTCGACGAACTGGCCATATTTTGTCAATCTGAGTTCGACGAAATCTGCTGAACATTGTTCTGGTTATGATTTTTCTTATCCTGTCTTCTTTTCTTATTTTATGTGTAATTTCAGTTTGATTGGGATTGTTATTATCAACCTTTTCTTTACCCTTTTCAGACACAAATTTTATTGGTGTGGATAATATGTTCTTCTTGAGTATGGGGGGTAAACTTGATGATGCACCCAAGCCCAGTTTGCCATTCAGTCTGGCATTGACTGTGGTTGTGATGTCCATCAGCTTAAGGCTTCTCCCATTGAGAGATTCCTCAAGTTGTTTGGCCTCCCATAGCTCTGTTTTTAAAGACATGATTTGTTCATTGGCTAGAGTTAGTTCATCTTTCAATGTAGTGTTTTCAGAAATTAGATTTTCTTGATTGGCTAGTCTTTCCCTAAGTATTTTAATTTCTTTTTCTTAGTTAATTAGATCAATACACAGGGTTTTAAAATCAATTTTGAAAGTATCAGAACTATAATCAAAAGTTAAGAGTACCTGATCGTACGTATTTATCCTCCGCCTTTTGATGATCTGTGCATGCACACGTTAGTGAACCTAGTTAGGTATGTTGAGTTGTGGCGCATGTACGTCCTTTCCGATCCGGGAGCGCCCAACCCTATAGTTGAAGATGTGCATTTTTCGCTGGCACTTATTTATGACATTTTTAAATCACAATTTAAAACTATGACGTTGGACTTGACTTGTGAGCTATGTATTAGTGAGTGTCCGTATGCGGACATGTCTTCGTCTGCGACTGCATATGATTTCACGGCGACCGTGCCTTTTGATTTGGTGTCCTCACGACATTATTACCCATCAAATCAAATTGCACATATTTTTCATCCATCCTGGTATGATCTGCACATGCACATGTCGTCGCCTTATGCCAGTGTTTGTGGGTTGCGTCACTTTCACTTCTGTTCACCTCCAAGAGCTTCTGACTGCAAAATTGTTGATTCTTATTTAGTCTGGTTAGCCCACGAGTGGATACCTTCGGGTTCTGTCACAAAATTATTATGTTGGAGCGCCAATCCTTTCATGATCATCAATAATTTTGGATTTAACGCAATTTTTTTGGATTTTTATGATGCAATCGGTGTTTCGCCGCGTTTCAATATTTCGGATTTAATTTTGCATATCTGTTTTCCACCTGAGTGGTTTTCTCCGACGTTTCTCTCTTCCACTTCAGATTCTCTTGGGTTGAGAGGTGAGATTCTTTTTGTGTCGCACTTCCATTTGGGTTTCCTGGTTCTCGCATTGGATGGTAAGATCTGCACTGCTTTTCTTTATGCTGACACATCTACGAGGTTTCCTGTTGTTCTTGCTCATGACAGGTTCTATTATATTGCGGATGACTTCACTGCTTGTCCTGCCTCATGGATGTCCGCTCTTACTATGCTACCAGTGGATGCTGCTGTATCCCGCCCTTCTCTCCATGGCCAATCATTGGGGATGAGTGATTTTGAGCCGGGGAGGATTGATGGGGAGGATGCCACGTCATTTGCTCGTGCCGACATGGATCTCGCTTTTGATCGGCGCCGCTACATATTCGTGGACATTGATGGCCATTGCCGCAACTGTCGTCGCCGCCGCCGCCAACTTCGTTACTTCACATCGTCATAACTGTCGCCGCCGCCGCCGTTACTTCACATCATTATGATTATAATGTTATTCACTTTGGGAATAATATTATAATCATAATAATTTTATTATAAACAATTTTGTCTTAAGATTTATTAATTTATAATTTATAAATTTATAAATCTTACTTGGTGTTTTTGTTTTTGTTAAGCATTAGTGGTTAGGATTATCTTAGATATAGATGAAGGGTGGATGGAGATGTATGATTATATATATATATATATATATATATATATATATATATATATATATATATATATATATATATATATATGTGTGTGTGTGTGTGTGTGTGTGTGTATTGTGGTGTTGGAGAGGGGATGTTGAAAAGGAAAAATTAAAACCCTGGCCGGATTCTCCTTCCTACTGCCCGCGCCTATTCGGCTAGGCCGAACCCGACCTCCAGGAAGCCTCGCCTAGCTGCTGCAGCCACCCCTCTTGGTGGCCATTCCTGCTACTCCGGAAATTATATTGCTTTTTTGTCCGATTTTCGCGAAGGTTTTGGCAAGGGTAGGTCCCCTTGGACGTTTGCTAACCAGGGTTGGTTTAGCTTTTGGTTTCGAACGGATCAAGAGGATTTGGTATATCCTCGTATTATTTTGTTTTGTGGGCTGCACTTGGACTCCTTTCCGAATCGAAAATATTTAGTCCGGAGCGCTCTTCATGTGGATGGAAATACTGTGATGCAATATTAGATGTGTGGCTAGGTAATGATATTAGTGTATGTGAATGTTCATGTAGGTTTGGATGGGAATTTCCCACTTGTGAGATCGCAATATTATAGATGGAACTCTGCCAAAATTTTGAGTTTTACGCGCACACCACGTGTTTGTTTAAATTCCCCTTAGGAATCTCTTTACTAATTTGCATCCTAATCCCATTTTGGGGAGTGGCCTACATCAATTTTTCATATTAACATGTTCTAGCCTTTTATGCCAAAGAACATTTTGATTCCTAACAATGTTAAGTAAACAGATATCTGAATTTGCAGAATGAAAATCTACTATATATATGTTACCTTGTCTATTTCCAATTAAAACAGTTTGTTTTTTTTTATTAGAAATAATTCAAGATGTTGAGTTAAAGTGTATCTGATAACTTTCATCACATAGTTGACTTATGGAGATGAAGTTATGATTGAGTCCACTTACATATGTCACCTTTTTGAAAGTGATTGCTCCAATCTTTACTTCTCCAAAGCCCTCTGACTGGCCCCAATTTGAATCACCAAAGATAACCTTTGGTCCCAGCTTGGACTTATAATTATTTAAGTTATCCTTGCTTCCAGTCATATGCTTGGAGCATCCACTGCCCGGATACCATTTTTGATTAACAACTGAACAGCCCTTTACCTGCAAAGTAAACAATTAGTTGTTCTTGACCCAGGTTACCTTGGGTCCTTGTTTCTTTACATAAGAAAAGATAGATATTACTGAGAATTCATGTTGGGATTTATATCCTAAGGGATGATATATTCTGGGAGGAATTATCCAGTCAGCAAGTGGATTAAAAGGTCTTCTAGATTGATTAGAGTTTCTGTCAAAGTTATGATTTTTATTAAGTCTCTCTGGGTTAGACGAAAAGTTGTAAGTTCGTCGACCAGAGTTCAACGAAATGGGATGAGATCGTCGATCTCAGCTCAGAGAACGAACATATTCATTTTCTGTGCCCCAACTTCATCGATCTCTGCTCGACGAACCATACACAGTTTGTCGATCGCAGTAAGATGAATAATTATTATATAGATTTGTGTTCATAGTTCGTCGACTTGAGTTCGACGAACCGGCCATATTTTGTCAATCTGAGTTCGACGAAATCTGCTGAACATTGTTCTGGTTATGATTTTTCTTATCCTGTCTTCTTTTCTTATTTTATGTGTAATTTCAGTTTGATTGGGATTGTTATTATCTACCTTTTCTTTACCCTTTTCAGACACAAATTTTATTGGTGTGGATAATATGTTCTTCTTGAGTATGGGGGGTAAACTTGATGATGCACCCAAGCCCAGTTTGCCATTCAGTCTGGCATTGACTGTGGTTGTGATGTCCATCAGCTTAAGGCTTCTCCCATTGAGAGATTCCTCAAGTTGTTTGGCCTCCCATAGTTCTGTTTTTAAAGACATGATTTGTTCATTGGCTAGAGTTAGTTCATCTTTCAATGTAGTGTTTTCAGAAATTAGATTTTCTTGATTGGCTAGTCTTTCCCTAAGTATTTTAATTTCTTTTCTGAGTTAATTAGATCAATACACAGGGTTTTAAAATCAATTTTGAAAGTATCAGAACTATAATCAAAAGTTAAGAGTACCTGATCAGCTTCTGATTCAGAAGCTCCTTCATTATCAGATTATTCTTCATCATCTGATTGACTTCTGGAGGCATTGATGGCCATGAGGCAGACTTCCTTGTCCCTTGCCTCTTCTTCCTCTTCACTGGAACTGGAAGATGTGGATTCATCTTCAGTGTCACTCCAGTTTTCAGCTGCAAAACCGTTGTTCTTTTTGTATTTGCTAGAAGAAGGCCTGCTGCTGTGTTGCCTATTGGAGTCCTTTTCTTTTCTTCTTTCTTTCGTCTGATTCTCTGGACACTCTAAGATAAAGTGCCCAGGTTTCCTACAGCCAAAACATTCTACTTCATTAGTAGGTGTTTTATCATACCTTGGCTTATCATTCTGCCTCGATGATTTTCTTCTGAAGTCCTTTCTTGCCATTTTGTAAAATCTCTTGGCAAGGAGACTCATCAATTCTTCATTTACTATTGAAGCTTCAGTCTCTCCAGTTGCCCTGAATGCCAAGTTGTGCTGCTTCCTTGCTGGTGGAGGAGTCTTTTGTTCAGCTGCTTCTCTATACTTTATCAGCTGATCATAAGATTTGAGCTTTCTAAGTAGAGATTCTGTGGAAATCTCATTTAAGCTCTTGGCTTCCTTGATTGGCCAGATCCTTGAATCCCATGAGCTTGGGAAGCACATGAGGATTTTTTTCATTTACTTCAGTAAGGGTGATGTCCTTATCCAAAGTCTTCAGCTCATTGATGATTGAGCTCAGTATTTTGTACATGTCTGCAACAGATTCTGCTTCCTCCTTTTTGAAGTTCTCATACTGGGATATGAGATTTGATCTTCTATCATTTCTCTCATTAGTAGAGCCAGCCACCATTTGGTTGAGAGAGTCCCAAATGGCCTTGGCTGAAGTGCATTCAGCCAATTTCTGGAAGATGTCATCAGACATTATTTGGGCCAGAATCTTCATGGCTTTAGCATCAGCAACCTTGGCTTTCTTCTGAGCATCAATCCACTCAGGTGGTGGAACTGCATGAGTGCTTGAGGCTGTTGTAGATGTAGATGGTTGAGGAGGACCTGTTAAGATAGAATTGTAGATGTCCTCATCAACAGAATTCATATAAAGTTTTATTTTTGCCTTCAAGATGGCAAACTTGTTGAAGTTGCACACTGGAGGTCTGTTGCTTGTATAATCTTTGTTCTATGCGATGCTGTGAATATAATCCTAATAGAAATAAAAAAATTATATCTAACAAAGGATCTGTTGGTTCAAGGGTTAGCTTGTACAACCAAAGGAACCTTCTCTTATACCAATTGAAAGTGGGGGTTAGATTTGATATACTCTAGAGGGGTGAATAGAGTATCTTTAAAACTTTTAATGCTTTTTGCTGATTAATAAAAATTACAGAGTTGGGAAGATATTTGATACCAAAACTTGGCTGAAAATAAAAAGCAGTCGTAGGATAAATTAATCTACCACAGGCACAACAGAAATTAAACTAACTATCACATACACAGCAAACCTAACTAGCACAGTCACAGCAAGAACAAAAGAAAGAGGGCAACGAGACAATACAAGAATTTTATAGTGGTTCCCCAACCTGGGTACATCCACTCTTCTACCACCCTGGTAGAAATCCACTAACAGATTTTGATCAGGTGACTACCACCAATGAGCTTTTTATTAGGTGCTCAAAAACAAACCCAAGTCTTTTAATCAGGTGACTTACAACCAAGGAATAAATTTTGAAGGGAGTTAAAGAAACCTTTGTATAGTGAGGGATGAGAGAGTGATGGTGTAATCTCTTTCTCAAATACAACTGAGAAGACTTGTTGGATCTTTGATGTCAACAAAGCTCCCCCTGAGTTATAGAGTTGTTCAGGAAGATTGGGCTTTGCTTCAGGCTGAGTAGGTATTCAATCTTTAGCTTTGACAAGAAGATCTCCAGGAACTTCTTGACTGATAAAGTTTTGTTGTCCTTGAAGAATCCTGGAGTGAAAAATAAAGAAGACTCTTGATTTGAATATATGTTCTTCTTCTTCTTCTGTATCTTGTGTTATTTCTCTACTCTAGGATGCTTGTTTTGTTGCCTCTGTTACTGTATTGTTGCTTTCTATATTGCCTCTTGCAGTCCCGTGTTCTCTCTATCTCTTTTGCAAGAAGGAGGAAGAAATCCCTTTTATATTTTCGATGAAATTTTCCTTTGAATTTTTGAATTCCTTCCTGCATTGATTACTGAGAGTCTTAAGAATGTCTGCATTAATTGATTTCCCCAACTGTCTCATTGAAAAGCGGCAAGTAATAATCCTGATGAATGTCATAATCAATGTTGCTTCTAACGGTAATATTCAGAGAATATTAAGCATTGATTATTCAGGAATTACTGTAATAAAATAAGGACAGAAGGAGGGAAAATTCCAAGTATGGATCTGCACAGAAATCATCGAGCAAAGAATAGAATTCGTCGACCTGGGTCCAGAGTTCATCGAGCTGAGAAGTTATATTCGTCAACCAGATAATTATTATTCGTCGACCTGAGATCTAAGATCGTCGAACTAAGAACAGTTAACTGCTTTCTCAAGAACCTTGCCAATTCTGTGCATCAAGATAGTCGAGCTGAGAATCTAACTTCGTCGACTGGAGTTTAGTGAAATGTTTCTGGACATAGAATATTGAGAGGTTTCTGGACTAGAATGTATAAGTAGAGTATCCAGAAATCATCGATCTGAGAATCAAGTTCGTCGACCTGAACACTGCTAAATGCTACTTGATAAAACTTGTTAAGACTGTGGTATAAGTTCGTCGAATTGAGAACATGAATTTGTCGATTGGAGTTCAGAGAAAGGATTCTGGACTTGGAATGTTGAAGTAGAGCATCCAGAAATTGTCGGCCTGAGAACTAAGTTCATCGAGCTCACCTCAGAGAATTGTCTCTGAGTTCGTCTGTTAACCACAAAAAATCGTCAATCCCTCTAAAGGTGTCTATCTTGCAAGTCGTGGCCCACTCAGGGGTTCCCCACGAGGGTCGCGATCTGTATCGGCCCTCCTTTTTGGGATAGGAATATAGAAGCTCCTATCTGCTCAGGTCGTGCGGTTAGGACGATTTCCCCAATCTAAACGCCCTGGTCGTGTGGTCACTACGTGTCGTGGGGGACGGCGGGCTGCTCCCATAGCTCACCCTCGCAGGCCACGCGGTTAGGCCTACTAACCGTGCAGCATTCTTCCTTGCAGGAGGAAATAAGAGGTAACAAGGACGATCTATGTTATCTACTCCTTCAGACCGCTAGGTCGCCCAATCGGCGTCAACCCTAGACCAACGCAATCGTCGTGGGCTCGACAAGCTCATTCTCCGACTCCCCATCAGTTTTCCCCACATGAGGGTAGCCTGCTCCTCAGGTCGCCCCATCGGTTTGCCCAAGGGGCGCGGCCTCCTGTCGCTGCCCGCCGAAGCCGCCCGGTAGGGGGGGGCATCCAGCTCGCCAGGGGCGCGGCCTCCTACCGCTGCCTGCCCAGGCCGCCCACATAGGCGGCCTCCTTTAGCCAGGCCGCCAGCCTGGGTGGCCTTCTTTGGCCAGGACGCCCGCCTGGATGGCCTCCTTTGGCCAGGCCTCCCGCCTAGGTGGCCTCCTATGGCCAGGCCGCCCGCCTGGGCAGCCTCCTATGGCCAGGCCACCCGCATGGGCGGCCTCCTTTGGCCAGGCCGCCCGCCTGGACAGCTTCCTTTAGCCAGGCCGCCAGCCTGGGAGGCCTCCTGTGGCTAGTCCACCCACCTGGGAGGCCTCCTGTGGCCAGTCCGCCCGCCTGTGCGTCCTCCTTTGGCCAGGCCGCCTGCCTGGGCGGCCTCCTTTGGCGAGGCCGTCAGCCTGGGCGGCCTCCTTTGGTCAGGCCACCTGCCTGGGCGGCCTCCTTTGGCCAGGCCGCCAGCCTGGGCGGCCTCCTTTGGCCAGGCCGCCAGCCTGGGAGGCCTCCTATGGCCAGGCCGCCCGCCTGGGCAGCCTCCTTTGGCCAGGCCGCCCGCCTGAGCAACCTCCTTTGCCAGGCTGCCCGCATGGGCGTCCTCCTTTGCCCAGGCTGCCCGCCTGGGCAGCCTCCTTTGGCCAGGCCGCCAGCCTGGGCGGCCTCCTATAGCCAGGCCGCCCGCCTGGGCGGCTTCCCATTGCTAGGCCGTCCGCCTAGGCGGCCTCCTTTGGCAAGGCCGCCCCCAAGGGGCGGCCTCCAGTTGCCAGGCCGCCCCCAAGGGACAGCCTCCTGTCCAGGTCACCCCAAAGGGGCAGCCTCCAGTCCAGGCCGCTCTCTAGGGGCGGCCTGCCCTCTTCTGCCAACCAGAAGTGTTCTCTTCAGCAGAGGCAAAGCCTGTAGCCTTCCTGCCTCCAGTACGCCAACTCCGCCGAGGTCGGCGACCTACTCTCTGTTCAGCAGAGGCAAAGCCTGCAGCCTGCCGACCTTCAGTCCGCCGAGTCCGCCCAGGTCGGCGACCTGCTCTTCCCAGTCCAAGCAGCAGCCGGTTCAAGGAGTAAGTCCTAGACCGTGCGGCCTATCGCGGACTCCGCGGACTCAACATCTGTACTCGTATAACTCACCGCCTCACTGGTGGTGACGTTACCAAGACCGTTACCACCTCGGGCCAATAAATATCCTTCAATGCCTCTCATTTAGAAAGGTGGCACAAGGGCGAGAGGAGAACTACCAGCTTGATCAAGGTCTGCAGACTCAAATTTCTCAGTCCTCCCAGTCCTCCATAGTTGATCAAGCAGGGTCTGCAGACTCAATTTCTCAGTCCTCCCAGTCCTCCACAGTTGATCAAACTGGGTCTTCAGACTCAATTTCTCAGTCCTCCCAGTCATCCACAGTTGATCAAGCACGGTCTGCGTACTCAATTTCTCAGTCCTCCCAGTCCTCCACAATTGATCAAGCAAGGTCTGCGGACTCAGTTTCCCAGTCCTCCTAGTCCTCCACAGCTGTTGGCAGTCTCTTTTACTTAGTCTCTAGCAACTCCTTCCCTAGCCTCTAACTTCCCCCATTGTACCCTTTTATTGCTTTCTCTTGTAAAATTATAATGTCATGTTGTAATTCTGCTTCTTTATTAAAGTAAAAGCCCGTCGTAAGAGTGGCGTTCAAGCCGTGGCGGGCGAAGTCTGTTGTTGCTGCTGCTAGCGCCCCCCTCTCTTCTTCTCTCCTCTCTCGGCATCAACCTGCAAAGCTAACCGCCCAAGTAGTTGTCTGCTCGACAATCCCGGACCAAGTTTCTCCTCTGCTCAAGCAAGCCTCTTCTCTGCTTCAGCAAGCCTCCTCTCCGCTCAAGCAAGCCTCTTCTCTACTTGAGCATGCTTCTTCTCTGCTCTAGCAAGCTTCTCCCTTGCTGATTAGGTAAGCTTCTCCGTTAATCAGCAACCTTCCGGCTGCTCTCAGCAGACCTCTCCTCTATCCCTGTAGCCCTTCCTCTTCTTCACCTTAGCTTGTGAGATCGAACAACCCGTTAACTTGAGGGTGTATTTCTTGCGTCAACAGTTAACACGCAACCTTCAGATCCGAACAGATGGTGAAAATCAACGGTTACTCATGTCAGACCGCCGACATCTTCAAGACATTCCTCGTGCCAGTGAAGATTCTCTCTGGGAAGCCCTCTTGCTTACATGTCAGAAAACTTCCCTGCAGATAGCAGCAATCAATGACACCCTAGCCATTATAATTCAGCGGCTAGACTCTCAGCCTACAGTAGCATCAGTTGCTGCAGTCAATCTAGCAGTGGGGAATCTGCATTTTCATATGCCAATTTTTCTGCCAGTTGATCCTTACGCACATCTGGCAAGTTATCCATCCAGGCAGGCCGCAGTCACTTTGCAGTCTCCAGTTCCCAAGCAAAAAGAAAGTGTCTGCAAGATTAGCCCTCAAACCACCGCGTGCACCTCCAAACACCCAATGAAGTTGCCTGAACTTCCCACTAAGAGGAAGAGAGTCCCAGAAGTTTTGATCCCTACTAGACAACCATCAAAGTCTCCCCCAAAATGTCTTCAACCACAAGCGAAGAAAGGAGGATGTTTTCGAAGTCGCCAACGTCTCTTCATACGCAAAGGATCCAGAGAAGATGATGTGTTGGGTGAGGCGACTCACATCATGAAGAGCGAACCAAACGCTGTGGAACCTTCTCAGCCAGATGATCAAAAGGTCAAAAACTCTGACCAATACTGTAAGTACCACAGAGAATGGGGTCATGCAATAGAGGATTGCAGAGCTCTTTGACAATTAGTGTAGAAAATGGTGAAGGAGGGTAAAATTCAACATCTACTCCAGAAGTGTAACCCATCACATCCATGAGTCCTCAAGGCCCCTCACACCCGTTATCGGTTACCCTTACTCTACTCCTTATGCTTTCAAGCATTTTCGTTTCAAAGCACTTCTAAGTGCTCTTTCTTGTTTTTCAATAAAGCTTTTATCAGGAATCTCATACTGACACAGTTCCCATTTTGTAATTCTTCTTCCTCCATTTTTCTCTTTGCCAAAGAGATCACTGAACCACTAAGATATCGCCGAGTCTTGCTATAGGCCCCTCCGGATTGGATTCCGGCGTAAGGCCACAATGACCACACATAGCGGGGTGTTTTTGCATGTGTGTAGTGGGGCAATACAACTCTCATGCGGAGGAATACGGGACTTCGAATCCTTGCCGGCATCTAACACAGAGTGTGAGCTAAGGGATCCCCATGTGTCAGCTCTGTTGTGCTTCGCAAAGGATACATTACAGTTACGGTGATCTTTTCTTGACAAGCAATGATGACCAAGCGTAGTCTTGTCTCTTTGATCATCTCATGACTGTAATGGCCGAACAATCTATGGTACTCTCAATCCGTGCCTTTGCGGGACCCACAGCTCCGCTGATCAATCTGCAGGCAATCAATAGGCCACTTTGCGTAACTAGTCTAATTGATCAGCGATGCTTATAACCCGAGGCAAGAGAGCAGTGTATCAGTCGATTCCTCCATAGGAATTTCCTTGCTTGTGCTTGTTTGTCTTTTATGCCCTTCTAAAGGGTGCGTGGCCAGCCCGCTTTAGGTAGGACTACAACTTGGATGACTTTTTGGCAAGTGATGCATAAGTCCCACGGTTGCTCTCCTGTTGTAGCATTCAACCTTTTTTATCTCATCCTCAGGGTGTAGCCCTCTTTTCTCTTTTTGCATTCTTACAGGTTAACAGGTTAAATACAACCTATTCTAAGGATCTGCAATATCTATTTGTCTTATGATCATCTTATATGCATTGCTTACATGAAGCTCTATCGGATGATGATCTACAAATTCCCTACTACTCTTAGCGGATATTTATGGCACAAATCATTTATTCAGAGTATATGGTTCTTAATTGACAAGCCATGCCATCATAAGTCTAAATTCAGATGACTTGTTGATCTGGATTTCATGTTGACATTATCTCTGATCACGCGAGACGATCATTATCGCACTTTGATCTCTATTCAGTTAATAGCAAAGTTTGTCGGATATCTCTTCTATCATATATTATCCTATCAACAATCAACTTTCGCAGGCTCCCTCCCGGTACTTGCGATTTAATCTTCTTTCATATCTGCTTGCTCACACCACTTTTGTAGAGACTAGCAGATATTAGCAAGTCCCCTTCAGGTACTTGCAGTTTAAACTTCTATCATATCTCCTTGCTTACTCTTCTTTTGCAGAAACTAACAAATATTAGCAAGTCCCCTTCAGGTACTTGCAGTTTAATCTTCTTTCATATCTGCTTGCTCACTCTACTTTTGTAGAGACTAGCAGATATTAGCAAGTCCCCTTCAGGTACTTGCAACTTAATCTTCCTTCATATCTGCTTGCTCACTCTACTTTTGCAGAGACTAGCAGACATTAGCAAGTCCCCTTTAGGTACTTGCAGCTTAATTTTCCTTCATATCTGCTTGCTCACTCTACTTTTGTAGAGCTTAGTGGAAGACAGTTACTCGTCTTCCTCATTTACCAAAACAACTCAGGTACACATAAGATGTACCTCCTTTTGCCTGCATTGATGTTTTCTTCGCAGGTCGAGACAGGGGGCACACGGCCTGGGACACAGGCGTGTCCTAGGGCGTGTCGAGCCCGTGTCGATGATCGGCCCGGGGAGTCGACATTTTCGCTCGACGATGTGTCGAGACAGGGAACACGGCCTAGGACATGGGCATGTCCATGGCCGTGTCGTGGAGTCGACATTTTCGCTCGACGAAGTGTCGAGACAGTGAACACGCCCTGGAGCCCAGGCATGTTCGGGTTTGACACGGGCGTGTCAAATAGGACACGGGAGTGTCCAAGACCCGTGTAAGTCTCGGGTTATTTTCGATGCTGTGTCGATGAGGGGACACGGTCAACCACACAGCCGTGTCAGTTGGAACCCGGGCGTGTCAGGTTGAACAAGGGCGTGTCGGGACCCGTGTAATTTTCGTAACGCGTTGATTTCGACGGCGAATGAGGGACACGGCACTGGACACGGGCGTGCCGCAGGCCGTGTTCGGCCCAGGTTTTACTTTTGAGCTACGAATCATAGCCATTCGTTTCCTTATTTTGGGATCCGAGAGTTAGGGGTTGTTCCTACTGGGATATACCCGGGATTGGGCCTTTGAAACCCTCATTTCACTTGAGTGGTTCTCTTTCAAAGTCAAGAGAGAGGGGAGATCAAAGGAGGAAGAAGAAGCCTAGATCCGGTCACCGGCGGAGCTTCAGAGCTCAAAATCGCAAACCAATTTCGGATCTACAATGGCAAGGAGAGTGTGGTGCTTTTCATCCACTTACATTTCCATGGTGCCAAGGAAGAATGCTAGTGTAACGATTCTCTACTTGAGCATGTGAATCTCTACTTATTTTGCATAGGAAGCCCTCTCTCGCAAGTTTGCGGTGATTTTGAGGCGTTCCTTCGGGTAGATATGTAAAGTCCCCGTTGTTTAGAGTCCGTATTCGAGAAGGGACATATGCATGATGTGTGAAGCCTACCCAGACAAGTTGGTCTGGATTGGTGATGTTGCATTGCAAAATGGTCGGAGAAGACTCCGTGCGAATGTTTGTTTTTCGGGTTTTCTACGAGTTAGATTGCAGCAGGGAGCCTTGGCGATTAACTCCAAGGTGCACCCGAAAAACTGGGCAAATACGTGATTCTGCCAACTTGGTGGCTTGGGGGCCAACTTGAACATAACCGGGTTATGTGAAGTGTGTATCGGAAACGGGACTCGGGAGAAGTTTGACCCGCGCAAATAGCTTAAATTATCGTTGCGATGTGAGCACGAGTTAGATGGAACCATACACGTTCTATGTAGTTCGGTTAAAGATACCTAAGGGTACGTGGTACTTGACATTGGCATAGATGAGGGTCTTCGGCGGTCTATGACTTAAATTGACGTGACCCATGCCAGGAAGACAAATTGCTCATAGTTTGTCCATCATTGTGGTAGTGGTGAGACCGGGGTGTCTATGGCTTAAATTGACGTGACATTGACCGGTTCACCGAGAATGTGCCCTGAGTGCACGGGGTATGTGGTCGTGCGTGCCTACGCCTATGATGCAATGTATTAATATACTGCTTGGTTATGTTAAAAAGTGCAGGGAAGGAGTATCGCCGCCCCGAATTGGGGGCGTGATCATTATAATTTGGTCAGCATGGCTGACCGTTGCTTTGATTTGTCACCGTTGCGGTGGATTGTGCTTGCAGGTGTTGTGGAGCCGAGCGGAAAATAGCTGGCTAAAGCCCAAGTTACTGAGGCGGCCCTCGAAGGCCTAATTTTCAGTGTTTTCGTTTATTCATGTAAGGCTGGCCTGCGTGCCGAGGTTTGAAAACATGTAATTGGAGGAAAACATTGTAAGGCCATAAGGCATGTACTTGTGTATTTGTACTACATTCCTTTTGGCGTATTAGTGGTCATTCATGTTGGTGTTGGGTTCTTTCTTAATGCAACAATTTTAAATTGCTTCCGCTAGAATGCTCTGTGTAGGACGTTGGATTGGTTGGATGGTTTCCGTTGAGTAACCACCCGGTCTATCTGTGGTATATGGCATCGGGTCCCAGCCGGACCTACTGCTATATGCTATGCGACGGATAGGGGGTGTTACAATTTGGTATCAGACTACTGGTTTTGGTAGGCATAAAATGAATTCGTGGGCGAATTCTTTTAAGGGGTGGTGAGCACATGTGTGTGCGTCATTGTTATAACAATAAAAGAACCCATGAATGTCCACTTAGGAATGAAAATACACGTGTTTGAGGAACCTGCGTGTTCCTATAATTGCTGTTTGCAATTTTATTTGGTCGCTTAACGGTGTTTTGTACCACTATAGGTGACCAGAAGTGGTGTTGGGCCGTCGGAATGTCGAGTTTCTGAGGCTAGCAATGCACCAAATGATGCTCCTGCACCACCTCCTTCGGCCGAAACCATTCGACTGGTGGCTGAAGCAGTGTTTGCAATGATCAATGCACAGCCTGCAAGGCAAGTGCAGCAGCCGGCTACTGCGATGGAGCAGGTACCACTGCAAGCGGCTGAGTAGAGAAGGGTGGATCAGGTAGTAGAGGAACCGGTGGTGCCGATGAGGGCAACTGAGAGACAGCTCAAACATGTTATGAGCTTCAATCCTCCTGTATTCTCGGGGTTGGGAACCCCATCTCAAGTTGAAGACTGGCTCTCTAGGGTGAAGAGAGTCTTGACAGCAACGGAGACGAAAGAATGGCAAATGACCACTATTTGTTGGGTATTGTATCCACAATCACCTGGATTTGAGGAAGCCACCTGTCAAGCTAAGATGAATTCACAATGTATTTGATGAAACTTCTTAAGTTGTGCTTGCAGTTCCTCCACGCTAAGTGCACACCAATGTCAGGGTGCAGTAGGTCAATATACACGGGTCTGCACGACGTAATCCCTCGTTGAGCAGATCAGTGTGTTGGCCTACGTGTACTCTCTCTATTGGAGTGCACTTACTTTCAAGTACAGGGCCGTGTTTATGCAAGAGAAGACAAGGAGCAAGGATGGGTCAAAGGACAGCTCTTGGGTGGAAAGACGAAAATTCATCTAAGTATAATTCGACGAGAATCACCAAGTGATTCTCGCCGATTCGGCGAGAATCACTAGTGATTCTCGCCGAATCGTCGAGAATCATTAGTGATTCTCGCCAACTCCAACCGCTACCTCAAAATGGTGCCAAGTTAGATTCTGCGAGAATCACTGATGATTCTCGCCGAACCCATCGCAGAGCAGATCCTGAATACCAAGTTACATTCGTTGAGAATCAAAAAATAATTCGTCGAGAATCACCGAACCCATCGCAGAGCAGATCCTGAATACCAAGTTACATTCGTTGAGAATCAAAAAGTGATTCGTCGAGAATCACTAGTGATTCTCGACGAATCGTCGAGAATCACTAACTGATTCTCGCCGATTCGTCGAGAATCACCTATGATTCTCGCCGATTTTTACTTGGCGTTTTCTCTGGAAACTGCTGGACCGGATTCTGCCGCTGGACTATTTTGAACCGGTTTTCGGGATTTTTCTTGTGGGTCCCACAACGGTCAAATTAGTAGTATCTACAGTATATATATACGGGTATTTTGAACTGTAGAGACAGTGAGAAAGAAGCCGAGCAAAAACATAGACCTAAAATCGCGATCTTCACTCCGCCGCCGCCGTCGCGCTCGAGCTAGTTGGTCGCCGTCATCGATCGGGATTCCTTCGTGATCTCCGGCGACAGAAGCTTAGCAAAGCTTGAGTCTCACGAGTCTATCCAGCGATCCCTTGTCTCTCGATTTGTTGACCGGGAAAAACTCCCCCGTCCGAATCGATCGAGACGACCGATCCTAGAGTGACCGTTGGTAGACCTAGTTTGCTTCGCTACGAAGTTTGGATCTCAAAGTACTGCAGCCGCGCACCTTCGTTGCCGCCGATCCCGAACCAAGCCGCCGCTCGGATTGCCGCCGCCGGTTCCGGGGAGATCCTCTCCAAGAGAGACCAAGGTTGTAGACTCTTCGTTGACTTCACGAACACGTCGTCGAACGAAGAGGAACACCGAAGTCTCCAAACAAAGTTTGTATCTCGTGTACATTCTATTTTACTTTTGTTATAAAGGAACGATTGTTCCGTGTTGTAAGGGTTGGGTGCAACCCGGTTTGTGGGAGTGTTTACTCCTACGTGTGGAAGGGTTCCTTCCGTTAGTGCAAGGATTGGATTTCATTCCTGTTGGAGAAGTGACCGAGTCGTCCCTTGTTGGGAGATAGGTCGAAGGGGGAAAGTGGATGTACCCAAGTCGGGGAACCACTATAAATTGCCTGTGTATTTTGTGTGATGTGCCTTTTCTTTTATTGTGCAGGTACATTCGTAAATTCCGCATAAGCATTGCTCGTCACCTATTCCCCCCCCCCCCCATAGGTGAACTTTGTTGACACTAGGTGGACTTTCAAGTGGTATCTGAGGGAGGTTACTCATCAAAAAGGCTAACACCTTGAGTAGATTCCTGCCACCAGTGTCAAAAGCATGGAGCTGGTTTATGACATATCGCCACTCAAACTCCCTGCATGCACAAAGGATTATTATCCCATCTGGAGGATGAGAGTGTCATTTCACTTGGATGTTATCGATCCTCGAGCATCCTTCATTCTGGAAGAGGGTCCATTTATTCCCATGAAGACCACCGACTCTGGGATCCAAGTGCCCATGTGTATTGCTGAGATGTCAGAGACGGAACTGTCACTATTTAACTTGGACGAGAGGATTCGTCAAATTATCTTGGATATCTAGTCTGGAGCTTCTCGCTCTAGATTAGCAAAATGCAGGACGGCTAAATCCATGTGGGTGATGATCTCAGAGCTGATGGGGGAGTCAGAGAAAGCTGGAATATACTGTCAACCAGAGGAGGAAGCCTATGTGGGGGTCCTCACCTCTGAAGATGAAGGCAAGCATCTCTCGGACAACATCAGAGCTCCAGTGCCCGTGTCAGAGACTGACGAGGCCAGTGAGGAAAGCTGCTCTGATGAGGTTGAAACATTGGTCACTGGCTCTAATGACAATAACACAGAAGAGCAGGTAACTTCTTCATCCTGCCCCAAATCTTTTGAACTTTCTGAAGACAGGAACTGCTTTCCTCCAGAAGATTCTGATTCTCTGAATAAAGCCCTTTAGTCAAGCAACCTACTTGCTGAGGAGCAAGCTCAAGAGATTGCTCGACTGAAGATCTTGTTGGTTCTCCAATTGGCATCCAACAAGGTCAAGGACTCTAAGATCTCAGCTCTAGAGAGTAGTCTAGAGAATGAGTAACGAATAGTATCAAACTTTTCCAAAGTTGATGCTATAAAGAGAAAGCAAGAAAACGGGTGGATCTCCCGGATTGTCAATGAGTTGAGAAATGGGGAAACGGTATTCCAACCCCCCACTCCAAGCAGGTGTTAAATTTTCTCAACGTGGTCAGCAAGATAGCCCAAACACCAAATTAATATCTTCGGAACTACCCAGTTCGCACGCTGAACCTGCGGAAAACTCAAGGACTAGAGGTTGCACCCAAAAAAACAATGGAGGCACAAGAAGGTCTTATTATGCATTCACTTCTTTACAATCCAAGGCATACATAGCGAGACATGATTTCGCTAGTATTACAGCTGAAAACAGAAAGAACCAAAAAACAAGCCGGGCGGACAGCACTCCAGTCCGCCGAGACCGCGAGGTCGCCGAGACCGCCGAGACCGCTAAGCTCGCCCAAGCTATGCTGCAATCCGTCGAATACCACGGAGTCCGCCGAGACCGCGAGGCCGCGCGGACACACCGTTATTCGCCTCCTGCAGAACCTGAACTGAGGAACTCCCCTACCCGCCTGAAGCCGGCGGACAGGTTATTGAAGCTGGCAAAGTTAAAACAGAACTGACAAGCCGCA
This sequence comes from Platanthera guangdongensis, assembly GCA_039583875.1. Classification (NCBI taxonomy): domain Eukaryota; kingdom Viridiplantae; phylum Streptophyta; class Magnoliopsida; order Asparagales; family Orchidaceae; genus Platanthera; species Platanthera guangdongensis. The sequence goes on along the minus strand of CM077162.1, from coordinate 134,094,042 downwards.
GAGCGACCTCCTGCTGAGTCCGCAGAGACCGCACACTTCCAAGCACTGACCGAAGTCACAGCCAAACTCCTGGCTCCTTGAAGTTATCCGCGCGACCTGCACACAGCAAACCGTCAGCCTGAAACAATCCGCGCGGACTGGCAAACACAGACCGCAGCACTTCGCACACCCCAACTTACTGTTCACTCAAGTTACTTAGGTTACTGTAGATGTGCCAGGGGGGTCCTATTTATAGGCAAGGTGAGGAGTGTGGTCACCGCCCAAGAGATAGCGACACCACCCTCAGTCCGCGCGAATACAACCACCGTCCGCTGAGTCCGCATGGACTTAGCCGGATACCAAGGAAACCCGCCAGGAGCACGGCAACCGTTGACGAACCCTCTCCAGTCCGCCTGAGCTCAGCGGACAAGGCATTAGCCCGCAAAGCTCCAACTGCTTCAGGACAGCAAACCCCCTTCAATGGCTGTCCGCATCAACCCGAGGCAGTCCGCAAGACCCACACCTCAATCCGCCACAAGTCCACAACCAAAGGCAAACAGCAACAGTCCGCCCGGTCACAGCGGACTTGGCGGATACGACGGACACCATGAACTTGGCACAATGTGTGACCAAGTCCAAAACCAACAAGGGCCAGTGCGAGCATGGCGGACACAAAGTCCCGTCCGCCAAACACCCTAGCACAGACCGCAACCAGTCCGCGAGCTCCTCGCACTTGTCCAACGCAGCCGCTTCCTCCCGGACTCCAAATCCAGGCCGCCACAACGATCTCCCCAGCAACTCCCTGCTGTGCCACCAGAGCTCGACAAGGCATCAGCCAAGCTCTAAGCTTAGTCCGCAACAGCCAATACCGCGGACACTCTAGTCCGCAAGGCTTCCCGCGAACTCGAACCAACCCGCCTTTCAGCACAAGCTTGCACCCGCGACCACTGAGCAAAGCACCAGTCCGCAAGCCTCTCTATCCGCAGATACCAGGCCGCACCAAACCGCGGACTCCATGCATCAACCCGCTCACAACACAGCCGGCTTCCACCAGACTTTTCACCAGGCTGCAAACCTCAGTCCGCCCAGTCCGCCCAGTCCGCTAAGGCTGTCCGCCACAGGCCGCGCGGCCTGACCCGTCACCCACTTCCACTTCACAAAATTCAACACTCCCCTTGAAGTGAGAAGTGGTGACCAAGCCCAGCAAGCTGCGCAAGCGTTCAAAGGGCCCCTTCGACAGTGGCTTCGTGAAGATGTCAGCAAGATTATCTTCACTCCGAACATGCCCGACCAGCAGAGACCCTTCCAACACCTTCTCCCTGATGAAGTGGTGATCAATCTCTATATGCTTGGTCCTGGCGTGACACACTGGATTGTTTGCCAGTTTGAGAGCACTCTCATTGTCACCCCGGAGTAAAGTAGGCACTTGCACTTCTTCATGGACATCCTCTATAAGCCTCCTCAACAAAACGGCTTCCCGAGCAGCCAAGGCCGAAGCCTTATACTCCGCCTCCGTGGTTGAAACCGACACCGAGTCCTGCTTCTTGCTACACCACGAGATGCTAGCTGAACCGCAAGTGAACACATAACCTGAAGTAGACCTTCGATCATCCGAATCACCGCCATAGTCAGCATCCGTGTACCCGAGCAATGCAACCTCCGCGTCCCTTCTATAGAGGAGTCCCATCTCAGAAGTCACCTTGACATACTCCAGAATCCCCTTTGCCGCCACTAGATGAGATTGCCTTGGTTCAGCCATATACCGACTTACTCGGCCAACAGCATAAGCGATATCCGGCCTTGTAATCGTCAGGTAAATCAAGCTCCCAACAAGAGCCCTGAACACCAAGGGATCATGAAGAACCCTTCCTTCATCTCGTCGAAGCTTTAGCCCAGATTCCAGTGGAGTAGAGCACTTCTTCCCTTCGCCCATGCCAAACCGCTTCACAATGCGATCAGCATACCCTTTCTGGCTAATGAGAACCCCGCACTCCTTCCTCTCCACTTCCAGACCAAGAAAGTGATGCAACTCTCCCAAGTCTTTCATCTCGAAGCGTATAGCAAGCTCTACCCTGAGCCTTGCTACTTCCTCCTCCGAGTTCCCTGTGATGATCATATCATCCACATACAGCAGGACCAAGACTCTTAGCTCTCCCTTCTTCTTGACGAACAAGCTTGAATCCGAGTTGGAAGCCAGGTATCCACAGAATTGCAAGTACTCTGCAATCTTCCCATACCACGCTCGAGGAGCTTGCTTCAACCCATAGAGAGCCTTCCTGAGTTTGCAGACATAGTCCGGATGCTTCTCAGAGACAAAACCAAGCGGCTGATCCATGAAGATGTCCTTGTCAATCTCTCCATAAAGAAAGGCATTCTTCACATCGAGTTGCCACAACCTCCATCCCTTGCTAGCAGCCAAGGCGATCACCACTCTTACAGAAGTCATCTTCGCAACTGGACTGAATGTCTCCTCATAGTCTTCTCCATACTGCTGTGAGAATCCTCTAGCGACCAGGCGAGCCTTGAACCGATCAATGCTCCCATCAGCCTTCTTCTTTAACTTATACACCCACTTGCAAGTAACCGGAGTAACGTCATCAACCTTGGGCACAAGGTCCCAGGTTTCATTCTTTTTCAGAGCATCAATCTCTTCCTTCATGGCATCATCCCACTCCTTCACTCCAGTGGCCTCGTTGAAGTTTGCAGGCTCTCGCTCATCCAGAGGACCTGCAAAGAAGCAGGAGACAAAGCTCACTGCATTCCCATCACAGTACCGAGCCGGTGGCTTAACCACCCTCTTCGATCTCCGAAGACACGGCTCCTTGCTCACGGCTTCCGTTGCTTCTTCAGGCTCCACTCCTACCTGGGGCAAGCATTGAGCAGTGCTCCCCCTGCTTCCTGAGCCAGAAGGCTCAGCCTCGGAGTTCGAAGCAACAGGAGCTGCTGGTGAAACAGCAAGCTCCTCTTCCAAGCCTTCAGCAGCCTCCACCGGTGCTTCCTCAACCTTGCTACTTCCGGTAAGCTCCACCGAGCCACCTCCATATGACGTCAGCTCGTCAAAGACAACGTCTCTTGACACCACGAACTTCTTCGTCACAGGGTCCATGCATTTCCATCCCTTCTTCCGCTCATCATAGCCAACAAAGACAAGTTTCCTTTCCTTCGCATCCAGCTTTGTCCGTGAAGCATCCGGGACATGCACGTAGCAAGTTGAACTGAACACCCGAAGGTGTCCAACACTCGGCTTCTCCTTCAGCAACAGCTCAATACGAGTCTTCATGTTGATAGGGCTGAGTGGCATCCGGTTGATAACATAAGCAGCACAAGACATTCCCTCCGCCCAAAAGGACCTTGGGATATCTTTCGCATGCAGCCAGCATTTTTAGGTTTCCGTCAAATGACGGATCTTCCGCTCCGCTACCCCCATTCTGTTGTGGAGTGTGAGCACAAGTAAGCTCTCGTTGGATCCCGTGCTTCCTGCAGAAGTTAGAAAACTCGGAGGAAATAAATTCTCCTCTGTTATCAGTTCTAAACTTCTTGACCCGCAAGCCAAGCCGGCCTTCTACTAACTCCTTGAACTCCACGAACAAACGGAAGGCTTCCGACTTCTCCTTTAAGAAGTACACCCAAGTATACCTTGAGTAGTCATCAACCAAGACAAGCATGTATTTGCTTCCACCAAGGCTGGCAGTAACAGTCGGTCCCATCAGGTCGCCATGAATACACTCCAATGGTTTCTTGCTCCTTGTTTGTGATTTATCAAACCGAAGGCGATGTGCCTTACCGTATTGACAGCCCGCACAAACATGCCCATCACCAATAACTTCGGCAACCCCCTCACCAGACTTCTACTCGCCATTGCCTTTAGCTTGTCCATACAAACATGCCCCAGCCTCTCATGCCAGATAGCCGCACTATCATTGGCCCTCATTCTATCAACATAATCATTGGTGGAAAGAACAAACAAGTTCTTCACCCTCCTCCCAACATGAGCAACATCAGCCTTCACCGCTGATACGTTGTGAAGGAACCTCACGTCTGTTGGCCCAAACAGAACGTGATACCCAGCGTCCACCGCGTTGGTCACCGAGAAGAGGTTCTTCTTCATGCCCGGCACGTGATACACACTCCTTAACGTGAGTGGCCCCTGATCACTACCCAAAGACACGACCCCCTCCTTCTCTACTGCATAAACAGTATTATCAGCAGTGATAATAGCTTCATTACCTGAGTAAGCCTGCATGGAGGTGAACTTCGACTTGTCTCCGGTGAGGTGATGACCACACCCGGAGTCGATGATCCACTCGCTGTTGAAGTCCTCAGCAGATAAGGCTCGGACACAAGTGCCCGTCATGAAGGCTCCTCCCCATTCTGCTTCTTCACTTCGCGAGCAAGCTTCCTCCTTTCCCGCAGCATGCCCAGGCTGCAGTTTGACCTTGCAGTCCCGCTTGAAGTGCCCTCGCTGATGACACTAGTAGCACTTCAAGTTCTTCTTCCAGTCCTTAGGAGCATTGCTCCTCTCCGGCGGATACGAAGATGAAGTCTCCTTCTCAACAGCGGCCTGCACCTTCTTCTTCTTCTTCCCTTCCCATCCCTTCTTCTTGCCTGAGAAGAGAGCCTCGCTGCCTTCCTGATTCAGGTTTACTCCAGCCATCTGCCTTGCTAAGCTCTCCTACGAGGCAAGCAGATTCTCCAGCTCCAGCAGCGACGGCTGAGTAGCCCATCCTTGAACAGATGTAACAAAGGCCACATACTCCTTCCGCAAGCCGCGGATAATGTGTCTTTTCATCTTTGCCTCAGAGATAGGCTCATCAGGATCCAGTGCCGACAGCTCAGCACACAAGCTCTTCATCTTTAAGAAGTACTTGGAGATGGAAAGGTCTCCCTGAGTTGCCCTGGCCAACTCATTCTCCAGGAACTGAAGCCGCGCCACATTCTTCCTATTGAACAACTCATCAATGGTTGTCCAAATATCAGCAGCCGACTCACATCCAATGATGTGATCAAACAGTTCCGGAGAGACAACTCTCTTCAGAACGAACTCCGCCTTAGCATTAGTTCTTTTCCAGAGCCTCACCTGCTCAGCAGTACCGAAAGCAGCAGTTACTTCCTATCTGTCGTCTCCACCAACGACTTCCCACAGCTCCTCGCCTAGAAGATAACTCTTCATGCATGACTTCCACTTCTTGTAGTTAGTCGGCGTTAGGAGTTCAATGCCCAGACCTCTTGCTAAGCTTCCTTCCATTGCAATCACCTGTTGGTACCCTTCAGCAGCTCCGAGCAACAACACAGGTTGAACACCACTCAATCACTGAGTAACAACACTGGCTGACTTCCGCTCACGCAACTGAACCTCCGCAACCTCAGAAACCTGGCTCTGATACCATGTTAAATTTTCTCAACGTGGTCAGCAAGATAGCCCAAACACCAAATTAATATCTTCGGAACTACCCAGTTCGCACGCTGAACCTGCGGAAAACCCAAGGACTAGAGGTTGCACCCAACAAAACAATGGAGGCACAAGAAGGTCTTATTATGCATTCACTTCTTTACAATCCGAGGCATACATAGCGAGACATGATTTCGCTAGTATTACAGCTGAAAACAGAAAGAACCAAAAAACAAGCCGGGCGGACAGCACTCCAGTTCGCCGAGACCACGAGGTCGCCGAGACCGCCGAGACCGCTGAGCTCGCCCAAGCTATGCTGCAATCCCCCGAATACCACGGAGTTCGCCGAGACCGCGAGGCCGCGCGGACACACCGTTATTCGCCTCCTGCTGAACCTGAACTGAGGAACTCCCCTACCCGCCTGAAGCCGGCGGACAGGTTATTGAAGCTGGCAAAGTTGAAACAGAACTGACAAGCCGCAGAGCGACCTCCTGCTGAGTCCGCAGAGACCGCACACTTCCAAGCACTGACCGAAGTCACAGCCAAACTCCTGGCTCCTTGAAGTTATCCGCGCGACCTGCACACAGCAAACCGTCAGCCTGAAACAATCCGCGCGGACTGGCAAACACAGACCGCAGCACTTCGCACACCCCAACTTATTGTTCACTCAAGTTACTTAGGTTACTGTAGATGTGCCAGGGGGGTCCTATTTATAGGCAAGGTGAGGAGTGTGGTCACCGCCCAAGAGATAGCGACACCACCCTCAGTCCGCGCGAATACAACCACCGTCCGCTGAGTCCGCATGGACTTAGCCGGATACCAAGGAAACCCGCCAGGAGCACGGCAACCGTTGACGAACCCTCTCCAGTCCGCCTGAGCTAAGCGGACAAGGCATCAGCCCACAAAGCTCCAACTGCTTCAGGACAGCAAACCCCCTTCAATGGCTGTCCGCATCAACCCGAGGCAGTCCGCAAGACCCACACCTCAATCCGCCACAAGTCCACGACCAAAGGCAAACAGCAACAGTCCGCCCGGTCACAGCGGACTTGGCGGATACGGCGGACACCATGAACTTGGCACAATGTGTGACCAAGTCCAAAACCAACAAGGGCCAGTGCGAGCATGGCGGACACAAAGTCCCGTCCGCCAAACACCCTAGCACAGACCGCAACCAGTCTGCGAGCTCCTCACACTTGTCCAACGCAGCAGCTTCCTCCCGGACTCCAAATCCAGGCCGCCACAACGATCTCCCCAGCAACTCCCTGTTGTGCCACCAGAGCTCGACAAGGCATCAGCCAAGCTCTAATCTTAGTCCGCAACATCCAATACCGCGGACACTCCAGTCCGCAAGGCTTCCCGCGAACTCGAACCAACCCGCCTTTCAGCACAAGCTTGCACCCGCGACCACTGAGCAAAGCACCAGTCCGCAAGCCTCTCTATCCGCAGATACCAGGCCGCACCAAATCGCGGACTCCATGCATCAACCCGCTCAGAACACAGCCGGCTTCCACCAGACTTTTCACCAGGCCGCAAACCTCAGTCCGCCCAGTCCGCCCAGTCCGCCAAGGCTGTCCGCCACAGGCCGCGCGGCCTGACCCGTCACCCACTTCCACTTCACAAAATTCAACAGCAGGAAGGCAACTCATCATGCCTTCAGGTATGACCACAGTAATAGTCGTGGTCACTGCAAGGGTGATCTATCCCCATGTGGAGACACCCGTAGTGCAAGGGCCGTCGTGGCCACCCTTGAGAGAATACCTAAGGCTCATTCTGAGCCCTTTGTATTCACTGCCACTGCCCCAACTTGGTGTGAATCTGCATGTCCCAGCTCACAGAAGACTTCTCACCACCTGAGGACACAGGATAGGGAGGTTAGGAGTCATGGCGTAAGTTTTCATGAGACCTCAGGAATGGGGATGCCTGAAAGGAAGGCACCACCTCCCCGACCACATGCCGCTTGCAACGTGCATTCCTTCCACCCTTCCACGTGTCACGGTGGAAGAGGAAACTTTGTGAGGAGATCTTGATCTATCCCGGTTAGACCTAGGACCGTGACTACCTCAGTCACCAGATCAGGTCGGAAACGGCGATACAACATTCACCCATGTTGGTGCTGTGGCAAAGTGGGGCACTTTGCCATCGACTGTTGGCACAACCCCTCTGTGCCCACGGCAAGGGCTTATCCACATTCACGGGACAGAGGTAGTCTTCCTGACAGGTTTTCTGAAGGAAGGCAGTTGCGTGCTTATGCTAACAGGAACCTAGGACCCAATATGATTTGGGTTCCTAAGGTAAAGTAATTCTTTCTTGCAGGGTAGTCTAGGTTCCCGTGAATATGATGGGAACCAGACAGTAGGTGGCTCAAGACTAAATTGGAACAAGCGTCTGCTATAATAGATGTGATATCGACTTGAGCATACTCACATTGAGCTCCTAATATGTTCTACCTGTGGGACTAAACGATGACTCTCAAAATCCCAGGTACTCATGATCAGTTCCAAGACTTGAGTCGTTTTCAATTGACAATTACATATATATACATATCTTTAAATACAGATACATCTTTGTATATACGTGTATGTATGCACATCCAAGGATAGGGTAATACGATGAATACAGACCTTAGACACACCATTAAAGAGTTATCGGAAATTCCACTGGTAGATTCGAGAACTAACGTCTGCAGGCGTAAATCAATTCACTGAAACCTAACAAAGATACGTCGTTGGAAGACTTTCAAATTAACTTAGACAAACGGAAACCGTAAGAATCCCATTTAACTCGTCGAGCTTGACATTTAAGGAGAATCCCATTCTCGCCGAAGGATCAAGAAGAATCACATTTGAGGAAGCATTCCCGCCGACCCTTTATACACTTGGAATCTCGCCGACCCTTCAACTTCCTTAAGAATCCCGCCGAAGGAGCAAGCTACACAAATCCCACCTCACTTCGCAGGAGATATCCCGCAAGAGCTCTTCCGCCGACTCTTCCCTTACCCGCCGACTCGCCGAAACCCGCAAAAAGCTCGATCATCTTCTCGCCGCAAGATTCTTCGCCGCCATTTGTCTCGCAAGATTCTCGTCGGATCCCGCACCGTCCTCGCTGTTTCCCGCAAGGTCTACACCGAAGGTCTTCCCAAAGGACGCTCAAGGAAGATCTCTCGCTGGAAGCCTACCAACTCATTTCCGTCTAAGCCTTTAGGTAACCTCTTCCTCACCCGTACTTGGACGTCATCACTTGTGACGCTTTCCTTTTGATTGATCATTAAAGCTTAGAGTAGGGCTTCTCTCTCTAGATCTGCAATGGCTCCAAGCACAACTGTTGGGTTGGTCACTGATTGCGAGCTTGTTCGGACTGGGTTCTCTCACGCCTAGGACGAATTCCGCAACATCATTCTGATGCTGGAGGAGGCTGGACTAACATTCGTCCTGGAGCACCCTTGCAAAATCTTGGACAAAGAGTTGCTGGAGTTCTTCGCCACCACAAGACTCCGAAATGGCGACTCGCTAATCAAAAGCAAGGTGGCTGGGGCAAAGGTCAAGCTGTCTGCCAACAAGCTGACTCGCTTCCTGCAACTTTCTAGCTCGGAGCATGAGGACTATCTGGAGGACGATGACAAAACCAGAACTCTCTTATTCTGCGGTCTCCCACGAGGAACTAGGTCCATAAAGAGAAAGGATATGAATGAAGAAGGGAAGCTCCTGTCTGACATAATTGGAAAGGTGCTCATCTGCAAGCCAGACTCTCATGACCATATCTCAGCGGATATGTTCAAGATCCTGATAGCTGTTGTCTGTCGTAAAAGGTTCAACTGGGGGGAGTTGCTGTTCGAGAAGATAAAGGACACCTTGGGCTCTCCGAGTTTTGGCCGCATCATAAGTCTATATCTAAATCAGCTAAATGGAGACAAGTTTGACATGAGTAAAGGTGTCCCTCTCCACTACTTGAAGAAGATGGATTCAAGTGTGTTTGACTGATGGGAGAGGCGTATTGGGCCGACTGTAGTGGAAGAACAACAGGGAGTATCTCCAGCAGTCACCCCCAATGAAGTTCCTGATACCTTGACTGCAGGAATCGAGGGGGAGCCTCTACCCCCTCATACTAATGTAGTATCTGCCATCTCCCAGCTGGCCAGAGATGCTGTGGCAGATCTACACGAAGAAAGTGAACCTGAGCTGCAGCATGAGGAGGCCCCGAACCGAAATGACCAAGGAGACGAAGCAACTATATTAGAGACTGCTGACAAAGAGTTGGAAGGGGATGCTGATGAAGATGAATTCATGGATGATGACGGATAGGAAGACGAGAATGAGGGACATGACGCATTGGAGGCTCCGGATCTCTTTGAACCTCCATCTGACAAGCATGCACCAGTGGAGGGGGAGTCAGAAAAATCTACAGAGGCCGCCAGCATTCCTCCATTAGAGACTGTGCTTGTATCCAGCTCTACAGATGCGTCTGCTAAAGGGCAAGGCCCACAAGTTCCTCTGGCTCTTCCATTACGAGATGAGCTAGCCACTCACACTGTAAATGTCATTCAGGGCATTATGAATGAACTCAAAGCCTCCTTTGATGAAGCTCAGAGTAAACTGCTGCACAGATTTAAGAAGTCTGAAAATCTCATGCTCAAGAATATGGTGGAGATCAACCATAAACTGGATAAGATGGAGAAGAAGTTTGAAGAAAAGTACACTGAGGCCGGCCAAGCTGTCACACTTCTCATGGCCGGATTGAAAACGAACACTGATACTCTTGCTGTAGTAAATCAGAATGCACATGTTGTAGCTAACAACATTCAAAAGTTTGACGGTAATATGGTCACTCTCAACGCCAATCAGCAGGCCTTGGTCACTGAATTCTCCCGGACCACCAAGCATATTGATGACTCCCTACACTCCTATGCAAACTTCATCGTTGTCGAAGCCAAAAAGGGGGAGAAGGACTACATTGCTAAGATGGCTGAACTCCAAGAAGTCATGATCAATAACTTCGAACAGTCAAACAAGTACGTCTATGAGAGCTGCTGGTGGATGCTTCAACAGGCGTTAGGAGCGTTAGGCGTCGTTTTGCCTGACAATCCTGCAGGTATTCATGCTCCTGAGACTTTCATGGCTGCTGCGGGAGTAAGTGCTGCTGAGGGAATAGGTGCAAGTGCTGCAGATGTTCCCATAAGTGAAGCTGATGCTAGGGCTATTTCCAAAGCTAAACTGATGAGCATGTTTGACCAAGAGGCCCTAGCAAAAGCCAGGGGCAAGCGAAAAGCTCAAGAATGGACCTCCAAGGAGACACAGGCTGAAAAGAGAACTCGACTGAGTGAGGAGGAAGTAAGAAATGAAAAGTGGAGTCCAGTTTCAAAGAATATCATCTTGGACACCTTCTGGCTACAGGAACAGGGGGAAATCAATCGAAAGGAGGTATACAGCCAGTATGAATGGGAGATGCATAAGACGTATGAAGCGAAATGCAACATCTTCTTCAGAAACAACACGGATGCAGATAAAGTTCCTCCTCCCAGATATTACCTGAAGCCTAAAGAGTACATGGAGAGACAAAGGAAGAAGTTTTTGGCGCAAAAACTCAAGGATGACTTAGCTAAGGAAAGATAGTCAACAACTTGTAGCTTGTCATTCTCTCCTAAGAATATTTAATGCTTGTTGTTAAGATATGAACAATTCTGAGATTATATATATATATATATATATATATATATATATATATATATATATATATATATATATATATATATATATATATATATATATATATATATATATATATATATATATATATATATATATATATACATTTGTATTTGAATATGTGAATGACTCAAGTCCCGATCTGGTTGTTTATATTCTCCTATGCTGCATGTTTAACTTCTGAATGCTGTTTTTTATTATTTGATTAGTGTTATTCATCTTAGCTAGTAGGGTTTTGGCTTCGTCAAATAGGGGGAGATTGTTGGGTATTGTATCCACAATCACCTGGATTTGAGGAAGCCACCTGTCAAGCTAAGATGAATTCACAATGTATTTGATGAAACTTCTTAAGTTGTGCTTGCAGTTCTTCCACGCTAAGTGCACACCAATGTCAGGGTGCAGTAGGTCAATATACACGGGTCTGCACGACGTAATCCCTCATTGAGCAGATCAGTGTGTTGGCCTACGTGTACTCTCTCTATTGGAGTGCACTTACTTTCAAGTACAGGGCCGTGTTTATGCAAGAGAAGACAAGGAGCAAGGATGGGTCAAGGGACAGCTCTAGGGTGGAAAGACGAAAATTCGTCTAAGTATAATTCGACGAGAATCACCAAGTGATTCTCGCCGATTCGGCGAGAATCACTAGTGATTCTCACCGAATCGTCGAGAATCATTAGTGATTCTCGCCGACTCCAACCGGCTACCTCAAAATGGTGCCAAGTTAGATTCGGCGAGAATCACTAATGATTCTCGCCGAACCCATCGCAGAGCAGATCCTGAATACCAAGTTACATTTGTTGAGAATCAAAAAGTGATTCGTCGAGAATCACTAGTGATTCTCGACGAATCGTCAAGAATCACTAACTGATTCTCGCCAATTCGTCGAGAATCACCTGTGATTCTCGCCGATTTTTACTTGGCGTTTTCTCTGGAAACTGCTGGACCGGATTCTGCCGCTGGACTATTTTGAACCGGTTTTCGGGATTTTTCTTGTGGGTCCCATAACGGTCAAATTAGTAGTATCTACAGTATATATATACGGGTATTTTGAACTGTAGAGACAGTGAGAAAGAAGCCGAGCAAAAACCTAGAACTAAAATCGCGATCTTCACTCCGTCGCCGCCGTCGCGCTCGAGCTAGTTGGTCGTCGTCATCGATCGGGATTCCTTCGTGATCTCCGGCGACAGAAGCTTAGCAAAGCTTAAGTCTCACGAGTCTATCCAGAGATCCCTTGTCTCTCGATTTGTTGACCGGGAAAAAATCCCCCGTCCGAATCGATCGAGACGACCGATCCTAGAGTGACCATTGGTAGACCTAGTTTGCTTCGCTACGAAGTTTGGATCTCAAAGTACTGCAGCCGCGCACCTTCGTTGCCGCCGATCCCGAACCAAGCCGCCGCTCGGATTGCCGCCGCCGGTTCCGGGGAGATCCTCTCCAAGAGAGACCATGGTTGTAGACTCTTCGTTGACTTCACGAACACGTCGTCGAACGAAGAGGAACACCGAAGTCTCCAAACGAAGTTTGTATCTCGTGTACATTCTATTTTACTTTTGTTATAAAGGAACGATTGTTCCGTGTTGTAAGGGTTGGGTGCAACCCGGTTTGTGGGAGTTTTGACTCCTACGTGTGGAAGGGTTCCTTTCGTTAGTGCAAGGATTGGATTTCAATCCAGTTGGAGAAGTGACCGAGTCGTCCCTTGTTGGGAGATAGGTCGAAGGGGGAAAGTGGATGTACCCAAGTCGGGGAACCACTATAAATTGCCTGTGTATTCTGTGTGTTGTGCCTTTTCTTTTTATTGTGCAGGTACATTCGAAAATTCCGCATAAGCATTGCTCGTCACCTATTCCCCCCGCCCCCATAGGTGAACTTTGTTGACACTAGGTGGACTTTCACTATTGCTACGTTCCTTCTGGACTGTGAAGCGAGATTATGGTGGGAAAGCTTGGAGCTTCATCATTTGAGAGGTAGCCAAATTACAGATGTCCCGATGGAGGAGTTCTCGGGACTGTTCTTGGCAAGGTACTGTTGGATCCCTAGTTTATTTGGGCTAGGTTCACTATCTTAGGATGTGACCCAACATGTATAGTCAGGGTCAAATTTGTGTGCTAGAGTCCAGGCCAAGTCCTTAGAGTCAACATCAGATGGATAAGCTATCAATAAGACCATCAGAGACTCAAGAAGTAGAAGATTTCCAGACCAAGTAAAATGAGTTCGACGTTCGTCGAACTCAGGTCGACGAAAGGCATTTTGAGCTCGACGATCTTGAGACATTTCTCTGTGCTGAGCTCGACGAGCTTTGTTCTCTGTTCGACGAAGACTGAGATACTTCAACAAACTAAAGTCAGGGCAACTCCAGATTCTTCTAAGTCCAACTTCAGGCTTTGGTCGACGAACAAGATTCTGAGCTCGACGAACTTGGAGCTCAAGTCCACAACTTCTCAGGTCGACGAAGTCAACTTCTCAGGTCGACGAATTCAGTACTCTGCTCGACGATTTCTGGTCTACGATTTGAATTCTTCTCAGTCAGAGACTTCTCAGATTCTAAGTCCACAATCATTCTTCGGTCAACGAATTTGGATCTCTATTCGACGAATAAAGATTGATAGTGATGATTATCTGTTCGACGAACTTTGGATCTCTGGTCGACGAATGAAGATTGTCAGTTCGACGAAGATTGTAGCAGAATTGACAAGATTCCCTTGAAGACAAATTGTTATTGTCTGGTCGACGAACTCATCAGCTCAGCTCGACGAACTGTGAACTCAGCTCGACGATTTGTGTTCTTCGTTCGACGATTCCAGACTAGGTCTTCTCCAGTTTTCCGTCCCTTTTCTTGGCGATGATTCCTGAGTGATTAATGTTCAATCTTCTCGGAATGTTAACGTTGGAACGAGCATTGATCATGGATTATTACATGCCATTTTTCCGTGGGACAGTTAGGGAATTCATTGATTGTCGCTTCCTTCCCAGGCCGACTGCATTTACTGCTCAAAGATTCAAATTTCGAGTGTTCTTCAGTCAGTCTTCAGTCAGAAAAGAAAAAACAATTAAGCAGTCAGACACACACAGACAGACATTCCACTGAAGAACAGTCTTACAAAAAACTAAAGTTTCATACTGCAATCAGCGTAGGCCAGAGAACATCATCAAGAATAAGAAGAACATTTAATCTCCATCAAGAGTCTTCTTCCTTCAATTCTACAGGACAACTTCAGAAGGACAACAAGATTTCTATCTGTCAAAGAAGTTCCTGAAGCATCTCTGGACAGGCAGTTGTTGAAACAGGAATCCGGTCTCCTTTGGAGTTCGACCCTTGGGGAAGGGGCGGTCTCGCGCCTACTTCGCTCCTGCAAGAAAAACAACAAAGAAAGCAAGGAGAAACTGACCCAAGGGCTCGGCAGGGAGGTCCCACCACAAACCCGGAAGATCTCAGAGCGCTTCCCCTCCTTAGCCAGAAGCCGAGCTAAGGTACCCTCAGAAAGCACTTGAAAACTGGAGCAGGTAGGCACTCAAAACGTGCCCTCTGAGGTACCCCTTGGGTCTTACTTATAGTTTTTGGAATCTGAACTGCCAATAACCAGAAGAACTGACCTGAAAATACAAAAAACCCTTGGTTGGGTCTGCCAACAGCCAAGCTCCGCTGTTCCGAACAGCTATGCGCAGTCCAACCTGGTCTGCCAACAGCGTGGCCCCGCTCTTCTGAACAGCTATTCGCACCCAGGGGGGGTTCAGCCCGCTACCCATCCCTTTCCGCGAGAGGCGGGCACGACCTGGTTCTAGCGGCTCGCCTATTCTTCTCGGGCGAACGCGAGCCGAACCGCCGCGACCCGCCAGTCCTCTGTCGAGGCAGATAGGTGACCAGGTCGCGTGTAGGGGGAGGACTGGTGGCCATTGTGACCCTCCAAACGGCTCACAGATCACGCGTCGTCGGGCCCATCCGCTAGTACCGGTTCGATGAATGGCACCCCCCGCTCTGTTCGACGATTCTCTGAGTGAGCGGGAGGGATAGGGGGAGTCGTCTCGCCTGGCTCGCTCGCCTGAAGTGAGCGGGAGCGGACCAGCCCCTTGCCGTATGTCTGCTTGTCGCTTGGGTGCGGGTCGCGGGACTGGGTCCGCTCGATCTTCCTGGTGGGGCCCGTTCGACGAACACGGGGTTGTTCACAATCCCCGCTCTTTTTGAGCTTGATACAAGCTCGGAAAGAATCATCCAACCCGCGTGTTCAGCGAGTACTGTACTGAGCTGGCAGGGAATCTTCTGGTGGGGCCCCACTATTCGGCTATAAATATACCACTGAGCCCAGGGGGGTCTCCCCAGACCATCTCGTTTTTCAGCCGGACTGCAGCCTCCCGATGCCGGTTAGCGAAGAGGTGCGAGCCCGCCTGGCGGCCGAGTGCCAGAAAACTCGGGAGGAGGCCCTCGAGGCCGCTCATTGGTTAGTGCGCGGTTCTCCCGGCCCTCTCTTTAGGCCGGTGAAGGGGAAGATCATGAGGCGGTCCCCGGCGAATAACTTCCCGGGTTCCAGCTCGGCAGCTGGTGTTGAGGTCGATTCTGAGGTACGCGACCTTCCTTCTCGGCTTGTTGCTACGTCTCTGACCCTTTGTCTTGCATGCTCAGCATCATGAAGATGAGGAGGACGGGGGGGTGGGGGGGGGAGGATCGCCCCCCTCCCTTGTCATCTGAGAGGGCTGGTAGTCCCTCAGGTCTGGACCACCCACCCCCGGATACCCCTCGCCCGCCAGTTCCCCCAGGACTAGGGAAAACTCCCGCGGCCCTCGAGGGAGAACCCTTTCAGGGTCGGCCAGTCTCCTCTCGTCCTTCCATCGGCATGGACGACGTGCCAACCCCTGGTAAGCACGTGCTCAGCGCTTGCCTTGTTCTCGCTCGTTTCTTCTGAATTACCCCTTTTTGCAGGCTATAACATGATCTCCTCTGAAACGGAGATGAGCGAAGGGTACTCGCCTCCGCCTGACGTGGAGGGTGTTTCAGATTACCTGGGCGACCCGACTGATGCGGTGGGGATGAAGAGGCCGGTGACGCGGCTGTTCCAGAAACATACTCTGCTGCTTCAGGAGCTCGTGAAGAGGGTCGACCAAGGCAAGGCCGACACCGAGGCTCGGCTCGCGGCCCTGGAGGGGGCCCCGTGTGCTGCAGAAGGTGGTGAGGTCACTTCGCCTGACGTGCACATTACGCGGGCCGAGGAGCGCCTAAGGAGTGCCTCGTAACAAGTTGGCCTGGCCCAGTAGGAGATGGTGGCAGTGCGCGATTATCACTATCCTCGCATGCCGCCGCGATCTGGAACACAACAGCGGGGCAGGTGGAAGTGGATCCAGTACTGATCCACCCTTTCTCTTCTCCGCTCGCAGGATATCGCTAGGTTGTTACTATTACAAACTCATTATGTATCTGTAACGATTTGCGACTCTCTTTGCCTGCCCATGGGCCTGATGTTTGATTTCTGATGCATGTTGAAAATACCATGTTGTTGCTTTTATTCTCCGCGGGGCGGGCTCGAGGGTACTCGCGTCCTCCGCTCGCCTTACTCCTGCGGGCGAGGGCAGCTCAGGGGATGGATTCGCTCAACCCGCCATCCCGATCGTGGTGGGAGCGAGCCGAGGGGCTCGCCAGCCAGGAGTCTCCCCGACTCGCTTGGAATCCAAGGCGGGTGCGGGACGAGACTCGCCCGCTCAATTCTTGCGTGGATGCGATCGGGCGAGACCCGCGCCTGATCGGCCCTGACGGTGCAGTCGCGCGTCGGGAAGGAGAACCGTCGGGCCTGATTTTTGCTACACACACCTCTCCATTCGGCGGGAAATTTCCCGCCCTTTCTTTCTCCCTATAAATAGGCCTTGCCGGTCCTTATCCTCCCACCGCTTCAAAACACTTCTCCGTTTCCTGCTTCCTCGCGAAGCACGGCTCGAGTTCGCCTTCTGGATCTTTCTCGCTCGAACAGCGGCAGTTTGGTGGAATGGGCGGCGGCGGCGGCGATGCGGACGAACGAAGAAAATGTGTCTGGACCTTCTCAGAGCATGACTTTCCCTACGCTGTCATCTCAGAGCGCGAATACCTAGATGCCCTAGGCGACCACGTCCCGCCGAGATTTTTGGCGAGACGGCCCGGGGAAGGAGAGAAGATCAATGATCTATCCAGGGACGAGCTCATCATACCCCTGGCTCACTTTGAGGTGGGTCTGCGGCTTCCCATGTGGCCTGAGGTACGCCAAGTGCTGAAGTACTTCGGTGTCGTCCTAGGTCAGAGGACCCCGAACTCCATAGCTGTTATGGTGGGGTTTGCCTGCTTTCTGCGGGAGGAGCGAGTCAAGTTCTGTCTCACAGTTTTCCGCAAGCTATTCTCCTTCCGTGCGAACCGGGACGGGACCGCCTATTTCTCCAGCGCCCACCTCAATGTGCGGGAGACTGTAAATAAGAGTCACAACTAGCTCAAAAGGTTCCTATTCGTCAAGGAGGATTTCGGCAACGTCCCCTTCTCGCCGGTGCAGCTCAGCGAGGCGAGTTACAGCCCGCCTAGCCTAGGGGGCCACGAGGCCGACTTGTGCGGGTTATTCGCCGGGAAGAACTTCGAGGTCGCGTACTTGCGCCGCAACCTTGATGACCTTGCCGCCGTCCCCCCAGTGGGAGGTTTGCCACTCGCCACTGCTCTGTCCGCTTTTTTCTTCTTTAGTTTCACCCTCTCTTCTTGACAGGCGAGCGGGACGTCCCCCTTCATCCCCCCTACGAGAGTGCTCGGATTGCCCCCGGGGTCCTCGCCCGAGCTCAGGCCGCAGATGCTACTCAGCGCGACGCCCCGTCGGTCCCGGCCAAGAAGCGGCCAGGCGGCAGACAGCCCGCTCCCCCGCCTAAGATGGCGAAGACTACTGGGCAACAACCCGCCAGTGGTCAAAGAAAAGGCAATGCCCCGGCGGTTCTTCCGGCTGAGGGTCCCCCCCCCCCCCCATTGGTCGCTTTGGCCAGCGACACCCCCGGCGGGGTGGCAGGCACTTCCGAGCCACCGGACGAGTCGCAGAGTGCCGCGAAGCCGGTGCCGAGTGGGCATCGCAATTTCGGCTACGGCGAGAAATGCTTGGACAAGCTTGGTGTCCCGCTTCTGTCGTGGGACAAGGAGTCAAATCGCGCGGTGGTCTCGACCCTGTTGCCATGTTGGCTGGAGCAGGACACCATCGGCGGGGAGGCCTCCAACTTCTCCTTCGGCCTCTATTTGCGCGAGGACGCCGCCATCTACGACAAGGAGGCGACGCGAGTACTGGTTCATGAGAGCGCGCGGGCCCAGCTGCACGGCCTGGAGCTAGCCCATATGGTGGGGAGGCGCTGCACCCAGCTGGAGCGGAACGCCACCTCTCTCAAGAAGCTGGCGGACGAGAGGGAGGAGGCCCGAAAGCTTGCTCAGGAGGACGCGGACCTCCAGAGGAGACGGGTCGATGTGGCCGAGGAGACCCTCGTGCAGTACTTGGGAGGGGTGGTATGTGTTTACTCTCAATCACCGCTTTTTCTCGTGAATCCGCCTTACGACTCCCTTTCCTTTTCTCAGGACGCGGCGACGGCGAGTCGGATGGGCGCCGAGATTGCCGCCCTTGGTCAGGACAAGTCGGCGCTGGAGGTGCGGGTACGCGAGCTGGAGGCCGCCGCCGCTGCCCCTCTGCCAGATAATAGGGGTTGCCCGCTCGAACACCACTCTGACTACGAGTTGGAGGTGCTGATGCAAAATAATGCCGCCAGCGCCGCGAAATACATGATGCAGATGTTGCGACGTGCGGATCTCCTCAAGTGCGAGGCAGCGGAACTCTCGGCGGGCGACGTGGTGCCGGCGCTGTTCCTTCCCGTGCCGGACCCCGGGGATAAGTCCTTTCAGCCCATCTAGGACTTCCCGCCCCGGATCTCGTGTCGCCCCCGCTTCTTGGACATTTGCTTGTTAGGTGTATACACCGTGTACTTTTAGTTGTCTGAGATGTAAGCGCGAGCCGCGCCTAGACTTTGTGATTTTCACCTATTAATGCTCTTATTAATGCTTCCCCACCCGTTACTTATGCATATCTGCTGTCATTGCGCGATGTAATTTTCCCGTTTTCGTGCTCGCTGTCATTCACCTCGCGTTGCGTCGACCAGGTCGTATGCCTACGGATTCGGCTTAGGAGTCATAGGAGGTCTGGCAGGTCGTCCCGCTAGGGGCGACCTGCATCTGCGGCACGGCCTCCGCTACGGAGGCTACTCGCTGACCAGACGAGGCGAGGCGGCTTGTTGCCCGCCCAAGACATCAGATTTCTTGCGGGTTGACCCCTTTGTGACGCGGCCCGGGTTCTCGCCTTCTTTCGGTCGTCAATCTGGGGGCTGGGTGGTTACGTTAGACCCCCCCCCCCTTCGGTTAATCTTCGCGATTCCAATCCCTTATTAATACCATTTGAGTAGTTTCCGGCCCTGTAGCTAGGTGGGAGCCTGGCAGCGTGATCCGCTCGGGGTCGTAAACTACTGCCATCGAGTGACTTCCGGCCCTGCCAGCTAGGTGAGAGCGTGGCAGCGGGATCTCCTCGGGGTCCAAACACATTCCATCGAGTGACTTCCAGCCCTGCCAGCTAGGTGAGAGCCTAGCAGCGGGATCTTCTCGAGGCCAAGGATGACACTGAGTCACTTCCGGCCCTGCCAGCTAGGTGAGAGCCTGGCAGCAGGATCTTCTCGGGGTCCAAACACATTCCATCGAGTGACTTCCGGCCCTGCCAGCTAGGTGAGAGCCTGGCAGCGGGATCTTCTCGAGGCCAAGGATGACACCGAGTGACTTCCGGCCCTGCCAGCTAGGTGAGAGCCTGACAGCGGGATCTTCTCGGGGTCCAAACACATTCCATCGAGTGACTTCCGGCCCTGCCAGCTAGGTGAGAGCCTGGCAGCGGGATCTTCTCGAGGCCAAGGATGACACCGAGTGACTTCCGGCCCTGCCAGCTAGGTGAGAGCCTGGCAGCGGGATCTTCTCGGGGTCCAAACAAATTCCATCGAGCGACTTTCCGGTCCTGCCAACTAGGTGAGAGCCTGGCAGCGGGATCTTTTCGAGGCCAAGGATGTCACCGAGTGACTTCCGGCCCTGCCAGCTAGGTGAGAGCCTGGCAGCGGGATCTCCTCGGGGTCTAAACACAATCCATCGAGTGACTTCCGGCCCTGCCAGCTAGGTGAGAGCCTGGCATCGGGATCTTCTCGAGACCAAGGATGACACCGAGTGACTTCCGACCTTGCCAGCTAGGTGAGAGCCTGGCAGCGGGATCTCCTCGGGGCCCAAACTCATTCCATCGAGTGACTTCCGGCCCTGCCAGCTAGGTGAGAGCCTGGCAGCGGGATATTCTCGAGGCCAAGGATGACACCGAGTGACTTCCGGCCCTGCCAGCTAGGTGAGAGACTGGCAGCGGGATCTTCTCGGGGTCCAAACACATTCCATCGAGTGACTTCCGGCCCTGCCAGCTAGGTGAGAGCCTGGCAGCGGGATCTTCTCGAGGCCAAGGATGACACCGAGTGACTTCCGGCCCTGCCAGCTAGGTGAGAGCCTGGCATCGGGATCTTCTCGGGGTCCAAACAAATTCCATCGAGTGACTTCCGGCCCTGCTAGCTAGGTGAGAGCCTGGCAGCGGAATCTTCTCGAGGCCATGGATGACACCGAGTGACTTCTGGCCCTGCCAGCTATGTGAGAGCCTGGCAGCGGGATCTTCTCAGGGTCCAAACACATTCCATCGAGTGACTTCCGGCCCTGCCAGCTAGGTGAGAGCCTGGCAGCGGGATCTTCTCGAGGCCAAGGATGACACCGAGTGACTTCCGGCCCTACCAGCTAGGTGAGAGCCTGACAGCGGGATCTCCTCGGGGTCCAAACACATTCCATTTCTCTATGCAGGCTGGCTATGATAGTACTGGAGCGTTGAAGAAATTCATTATTACGAAAGTGTCGCTTACATGCTTTAGGGGAAAAAATGCTTCAAGTCGTCACCACTCCTGGTGTGACTCAGGGTCTCGCCCTCTACATTTTGGAGTCGATAGCCTCCTGACTTCAAAGCTTCCTTTACAATAAATAGTCCCTCCTATCTGGGATTGAGATTCCCTACGGATGCCGACCTCCCTGCTGCATCCACCTTCTTCAGCACCCAGTCTCCTTCCTCGAACTGCTTGACCCTGATATGCTTGTCAAAGTACTTGGTCATTCTTCTTTTCACCTCCTCCTGTCGGATAGCGGAAAGGTCCCTCACCTCTTCCACCATGTCTAGGGAGAGCCTCAGTTCCTCCTCATTCTCCGCTTGCCATTCCGAACGGCCTTCTTTGGCCGCAACGACTCGCTGTGTTTGGACTTCGAATTCCACGGGGAGTACTGCCTCGCACCCATGGGAGAGTTTGAAAGGGGTCTCCCCCGTAGCCATGTTGGGGGTGGTTCTTAGGGCCCAAAGAACTGCGGGAAGCTGCTCCACCCAACTCCCCTTCAAATTCTCCACCTTCTTCTTGAGGGGGTTGACGATGATCTTGTTCGCGGCCTCCACCTGCCCGTTGATCCTGGGGTGATGGACCGAGGCGAACATGAGGTCGATCCCTAGCTATTTGCAAAAGTTGGTGAATTCGGCACTGGCGAACTGGGGCCCGTTGTCCGTGACGATGGCCTGGGGCAGCCCATGGCGACAGACGATCTCGCCCCAAACAAAGTTCTTGATCACTTGGGAGATCACCTTGGCCAGCGCCTTCACCTCCATCCATTTTGAGAAGTAGTCAATCATTACTAGGAGGAACCTTCTCTGACCACTGGCCTGGGGGAATGGTCCAACCAAATCCATTCCCCAAATTGCAAAGGGCCATGGGGCCGTGATACTTCTGAGTCGCTGGGCCGGCTGTAGCTGAAGAGGGGCAAACAACTGGCACTTATGACATCTTCTTGCGAACTCTGCGGCGTCTCGGCCCAGGGTGGGCTAGAAATACCCTTGCCTGACTATCCTCCCTTCCAGGGTCCGACTCCCGGAGTGACTCCCATATTCCCCGGAGTGGACTTCCTCCAAGATCCTTCATACTTCGCCCTCGGTCACGCAGCGAGCCAGCATCCCTGAGAGGGTCTTCCTGTATAGCTGCCCGTCCTGGAGGAGGTAATATGCTGACTTGTGCCTTAATTTCTTCTTATCTACCCCCTCCGGATACTCTCCCGTGGAGAGGAAAACCACAACTGGATCCATCCATGAAGCTTGTTGATCGATTTCCATGAGCTCTCCTTCTTCGATGGAGGGGCGGAACAGGTCGGTGATGGTGCCCCCCACCTGGGGTCCATGCTTCGCTAGCTGATCGGCTTGTTCATTCTCTTCCCTGGGCACGTGTCGGATGGTGAAAGTTTGAAAAGTGCCAATGACCCGCTTTACCTTGGCCAAGTACGATCGCAGGGTGGCCTCCCTTGCCTCGAACTCCCGTTGATCTGGGAAGCTACTACCATGGAGTCAGTAAGGACCTCCACATCCGACACCCCCAGCTCCCTGGCCAGGCGTAGCCCTGCTATCACGTCCTCGTACTCGGCCTGGTTGTTGGTAATGGGAAAGTGCACCACCACCGTCTGCTCAATTCTAGTCCCCTGAGGGCTTTCCAGGATCACCACTACTCCTAGGGAATGCCTTCCCGAGGCACCATCCACCCTCACCTTTCAAGGAGTCAGGCGGGTGAGTTCTTCCTCCGCCACTTCAACCATGTAGTCGGTCAAGAAGTCGGCCATCGACTGAGCTTTGATCGAGAGCCATGGAATGAAGGAGACGTCGAACTCGCTCAGCTCCACTGACCACTTAGCCAGTCTGCCTGAATGCTCTGTTAAATTTTCTCAACGTGGTCACCAAGATAGCCCAAACGCCAAATTAATATCTTCGGAACTACCCAGTTCGCACGTTGAACCAGCGGAAACCAAGGAATAGAGGTAAATCCCAACAAACAATGGAGGCACAAGCAGGTCTATTATCATTCACTTCTTTACAACGCGAGGCATACGTAGCGAGACATGATTTCGCCAGTATAACAGTTGTAAACAAAAAGCACCAAAACCCAAGCCGGGCGGACAACACCGGAGTCCGCCGAGACCGCGAGGTCGCCGAGGTCGCCGAGTCCGCTGAGATCGCCCGCACTTAGCTGCAGTCCGCCGAATCACCACGGAGTCCACCGAAGCCACGAGGCCACGCGGACACACCGTTATTCGCCTCCTGCTGAACCTGAACTGAGGAACTCCCCCAACCCGCCTGAAACCGGCGGACAGGTTATTGAAGCTGGCAAAGTTGAAACAGAACTGACAAGCTGCAAAGCGACCTCTTGATGAGTCCGCAGAGACCGCACACTTCCAAGCACTTGACCGAAGTCACAGCCAAACTCCTGGCTCCTTGAAGCTATCCGCGCGACCTGCACACAGTAAACCGTCAGCCTGAAACAATCCGCGCGGACTGACAAACACAGAACGCAGCTCCTTGCACACCCCAACTTACTGTTCACTCAAGTTACTTAGGTTACTGTAGATGTGCCAGGGTGGTCCTATTTATAGGCAGGGTGAGGAGTGTGGTCACCGCCCAAGAGATAGCGACACTGCCCCAGCCCGCGCGATAGCAAACCTCCGTCCGCTGAGTCCGCAAGGGCTTATCCGCGATACCAAGGAAAACCGCCAGGAGCAAGGCAACCATTGACGGACTATCTCCAGTCCGCCCAAGCGATGCGGACAAGGCATCAGCCCGCAAAGCTCCAACCACTGCAGGACAGCAACCCCCTTTAATGGCAGTCCGCACCAACCCGAGGCAGTCCGCAAGACTCACACCTCAATCCGCCACAAGTCCACGACCAAAGGCAGACAACAAGTCCGCCCGGTCACAGCGGACTTGGCAGATACCGCGGACACCATGAACTTGGCACAATGTGTGACCAAGTCCAAACCCATCAAAGGCCAATGCGAGCATGGCGGACACAAACTCCCGTCCGCCAAACATCCTAGCACAGACCGTCATCAGTCCGCGAGGACCTCGCACTCCTGTCCAACGCAGCAGCCTCCTCCCGGACTCCAAAACACCAGTCTGCCAACCGGTCTCCACAGCAGAGCACCTACTGTAATCACCAGAACTTGACAAGGCCTCAGCCAAGCTCTAAGTCCAGTCCGCAACAGCCAATACCGCAGACACATCAGTCTGCAAGCTTCCCGCGGACATGAGCCAACCCGCCTGTCAGCACAAGCTTGCACCCGCGGCCACTGAGCAATGCACCAGTCCGCAAGCCTCCATCCGCTCAGGCCGCTCCTTGGCAAAGCCAATCAGCACACCCTATCCGCAGACACCAGGCCACATAGTCCGCGGACTCCATGCAACAACCCGCTCAGAAGACAGCCGGCTTCTCACTATACCTCCCACCAGGCCACACATCACAGTCCGCCCAGTCCGCCTAGTCCGCCAATGCTGTCCGCCCCAGGCCTCCCGGCCTGTCCCGTCATCCACTTCCACTTCACAAAATTCAACACTCCCCCTTGAAGTGGGAAGTGGTGACCAAGACCAGCAAGCTGCGCAAGCGTTCAAAAGGTCCCTTCGACAGTGGCTTCGTGAAGATGTCAACAAGATTATCTTCACTCCGAACATGCCCGACAAGCAGAGACCCCTCCAACACCTTCTCCCTGATGAAGTGGTGATCAATCTCTATAAGCTTGGTCCTGGCGTGACACACTGGATTGTTAACCAGTTTGAGAGCACTCTCATTGTCATCCCGGAGTAAAGTAGGCCGTTGCACTTCTTCATGAACATCTTCTATAAGCGTCCTCAACCAAACGGCTTCCCGAGCACCCAAGGCCGAAGCCTTATACTCCGCCTCCGTGGTTGAAACCGACACTGAGTCTTGCTTCTTGCTACACCATGAGATGCTAGCTGAGCCACAAGTGAACACATAACCTGAAGTAGACCTTCGATCATCCGAATCACCGCCATAGTCAGCATCCGTGTACCCGAGCAATGCAAACTCCGTGTCCCTTCTATAGAGGAGTCCTATATCAGAAGAAGCCTTGACATACTTCAGAATTCCCTTTGCCGCCACTAGATGAGATTGCCTTGGTTCAGCCATATACCGACTTACTCGGCCAACAGCATAAGCAATATCCGGCCTTGTAATCGTCAGGTAAATTAAGCTCCCAACAAGAGCCCTGAACACCAAGGGATCATGAAGAACCCTTCCCTCATCTCGTCGAAGCTTCAGCCCAGATTACAGTGGAGTAGAGCACTTCTTCCCTTCGCCCATGCCGAACCGCTTCACAATACGATCAGCATACCCTTTCTGGCAAATGAGAACCCCACACTCCTTCCTCTCCACTTTGAGACCGAGAAAGTGATGCAACTCTCCCAAGTATTTCATCTCGAAGCGTATAGCAAGCTCTGCCTTGAGCCTTGCTACTTCCTCCTCCTAATTCCCTGTGATGATCATGTCATCCACATACAGCAGGACCAAGACTCGTAGCTCTCCCTTCTTCTTGACGAACAAGCTTGAATCCGAATTAGAAGCAAGGTATCCACAGAATTGTAAGTACTCTGCAATCTTCCCATACCACGCTCTAGGAGCTTGCTTCAACCCATAGAGATCCTTCCTGAGTTTGCAGACATAGTCCGGATGCTTCTCAGAGACAAAACCAAGCGGCTGATCCATGAAGATGTCCTTATCAATCTCTCCGTAAAGAAAGGCATTCTTCATATCGAGTTGCCACAACCTCCATCCCTTGCTAGCAGCCAAGGCGATCACCACTCTTACAGAAGTCATCTTCACAACTGGACTGAATGTCTCCTCATAGTCTTCTCCATACTGCTGTGAGAATCCTCTAGCAACCAGGCGAGCCTTGAACCGATCAATGCTCCCATCAGCCTTCTTCTTCAACTTATACACCCACTTGCAAGTAACCGGAGTAATGACATCAACCTTGGGCACAAGGTCCCAGGTTTCATTCTTCTTCAGAGCATCAATCTCTTCCTTCATGGCACCTTCCCACTCCTTCACTCCAGTGGCCTGGTTGAAGTTTGCAGGCTCTCGCTCATCCAGAGGACCTGCAAAGAAGTAGGAGACAAAGCTCACTGCATTCCCATCACAGTACCGAGCCGGTGGCTTAACCACCCTCTTCGATCTCCGAAGACACGGCTCCTTGCTCACATCTTCCGTTGCTTCTTCGGGCTCCACTCCTACCTGGGGCAAGCATTGAGCAGTGCTCCCCCTGCTTCCTGAGCCAGAAGGCCCAGCCTCGGAGTTCGAAGCAACAGGAGCTGCTAGTGAAATAGCAAGCTCCTCTTCCAAGCCTTCAGCAGCCTCCACCGGTGCTTCATCAACCTTGCTACTTCCGGTTAGCTCCACCGAGCCACCTCCGTATGACGTCAGCTCGTCAAAGACAACGTCTCTTGACACCACGAACTTCTTCGTCACAGGGTCCATGCATTTCCATCCCTTCTTCCACTCATCATAGCCAACAAAGACAAGTTTCCTTTCCTTCGCATCCAGCTTTGTCCGTGAAGCATCCGGGACATGCACGTAGCAAGTTGAACCGAACACCCGAAGGTGCCCCACACTCGTCTTCTCCTTTAGCAACATCTCAATAGGAGTCTTCATGTTGATAGGGCTGAGTGGCATCCAGTTTATAACATAAGCAGCACAAGACATTCCCTCCGCCCAAAAGGACCTTGGATATCTTTCGCATGAAGCCAGCATTTGCAGGTCTCCGTCAGATGACGGATCTTCCGCTCCGCTACCCCATTTTATTGTGGAGTGTGAGCACAAGTAAGCTCTCGTTGGATCCCGTGCTTCCTGCAGAAGTTAGACAACTCGGAGGAAACAAATTCACCCCCCGTTATCAGTGTTAAGCTTCTTAATCCACAAGCCAAGCGGCCTTCTACCAACTCCTTGAACTCCACGAACAAACGGAAGGCTTCCGACTTCTCCTTTAAGAGTACACCCCAAGTATACCTTGAGTAGTCATCAACCAAGACAAGCATTATCTGCTTCCACCAAGGCTGGTAGTAACCATCGGTCCCATCAGGTCGCCATGAATACACTCCAATGGTTTCTTTCTCTTGTTTGTGATTTATCAAATGGAAGGCGATGTGCCTTACCGTATTGACAGCCCGCACAAACATGCCCATCACCAAAGGAGGACAACTTCGGCAACCCCCTCAACAGACTTCTACTAGCCATCGCCTTCAGCTTGTCCACGCCAACATGCCCCAGACTCTCATGCCAGATAGCAGCGCTATCATTGGCCCTCATCTTATCAACATAAGCATTGGTGGAAAGAACAAACAAGTTCTTCACCCTCCTCCAAACATGAGCAACATCAGCCTTCACCACTGATACGTTGCGAAGGAACCTCACGTCTGTTGGCCCAAACAGAACGTGATACCCAGCATCCACCGCATTGGTCATCGAGAAGAGGTTCTTCTTCATGCCCGACATGTGATACACAGTCCTTAACGTGAGTGGCCCCTGATCACTACCCAAAGACACGACCCCCTCCTTCTCTACTGCATAAACAGTATTATCAGCAGTGATAATATCTTCATTACCTGAGTACGCCTGCATGGAGGTGAACTTCGATTTGTCTCCGGTGAGGTGATGACCACACCCGGAGTCCACGATCCACTCGTTGTTGAAGTCCTCAGCAGACAAGGCCCGGACACAAGTGCCCGTCATAAAAGCTCCGCCCCATCCTTCTTCTTCACTTCTCGAGCAAGCTTCCTCCTTTCCCGCAGCATGCCCAGGCTGCAGTTTGACCTTGCAGTCCCTCTTGAAGTGCCCTCGCTGATGACACACCGTAGAACTTCTGATTCTTCTTCCAGTCCTTAGGAGCATTGCTCCACTCCGGTGGATATGAAGTTGAAGTCACCTTCTCAACCGGCCTGCACCTTCTTCTTCTTCTTCCCTTCCCATCCTTTCTTCTTGCCTGAGAAGAGAGCTTCGCTACCTTCCTGATTCAGGTTCACTCCAGCCATCTGTCTTGCTAAGCTCTCCTGCGAGGCAAGCAGATTCTCCTGCTCCAGCAACGACGGCTGAGTAGCCCACCCTTGAAACAGAGTTACAAAGGTCACATACTCCTTCGCAAGCCGCGGATGATGTGCCTTTTCATCTTTTGCCTCAGAGATAGGCTCATCAGGATACAGTGCCGACAG
Organism: Platanthera guangdongensis; assembly: GCA_039583875.1. NCBI lineage: Eukaryota > Viridiplantae > Streptophyta > Magnoliopsida > Asparagales > Orchidaceae > Platanthera > Platanthera guangdongensis. Next base: position 134,065,834 of record CM077162.1, on the reverse strand, counting down.
CTCAGCACACAAGGCTCTTCATCTTTAAGAAGTACTTGGAGATGGAAAGGTCTCCCTGAGTTTCCCTGGCCAACTCATTCTCCAAGAACTGAAGCCGCGCCACATTCTTACTATTGAACAACTCATCAATGGTTGTCCAAATATCAGCAGCCGACTCACATCCAACGATGTGATCAAACAGTTCTGGAGACACGGCTCTCTTCATAATGAACTCTGCCTTAGCATTTGTTCTTCTCCAGAGCCTAACCTGCTTAGCAGTACCGAACGCAGCAGTAACTTCCTGTCTGTCATCACCACCGACGACTTCCCACAGCTCCTCGCCAAGAAGATAACTCTTCATGCACGACTTCCACTTCTTGAAGTTAGTCGGCGTTAAGATTTCAAAGCCCAGACCTCTTGCAAAACTCCCTTCCATTATAACACCTATTGGCAACCTTTCAGCAGCTCCGAGCAACAACACAGGTTGATCACAACTCAATCACTAGTAACAACACTGTCTGACTTCCGCTCACGAACTGAACCTCAGAAACCTGGCTCTGATACCATGTTAAATTTTCTCAACGTTGTCAGCAGATAGCCCAAACGCCAAATTAATATCTTCGGAACTACCCAGTTCGCACGTTGAACCAGCGAAACCAAGGAATAGGTAAATCCCAACAAAAAATGGAGGCACAAGCAGGTCTATTATCATCACTTCTTTACAATGCGAGGCATACACAGCGAGACATGATTTCGCTAGTATAACAGCTGTAACCAGAACACCAAAATCCCAAGCCGGGCGGACAGCACCGGAGTCCGCCGAGACCGGCGAGGTCGTCGAGGTCGCCGAGTCCACTGAGATTGCCCGCACTTAGCTACTCCGCCGAATCACCACGGAGTCCGCCGAAGCCCGCGAGCCGCGCGGACACACACCGTATTCGCATCCTGCTGAACCTGAACTGAGGAACTCCCCCTACCCCGCCTGAAACCGGCGGACAGGTTATTTAAGCTGCAAAGTTGAAATAGAACTGACAAGCCGCAGAGCGACCTCCTGCTGAGTCCGCAGAGACCGCACACTTCAAGCACTTGACCGAAGTCAACAGCCAAACTCCTGGATCCTTGAAGCTATCCGCGCGACCTGCACACAGCAAACCGTCAGCCTGAAACAATCCGCGCGGACTGACAAACACAGACCACAGCTCCTTGCACACCCAACTTACTGTTCACTCAAGTTACTTAGGTTACTGTAGATGTGCCATGGGGTCCTATTTTATAGGCAGGGTGAGGAGTGTGGTCACCGCCAAGAGATAGTGACAACGCCCCAGCCCGCGCGATAGCAAAACCTCCGTCCGCTGAGTCCACAAGGGCTTAGCCGGATAACAAGGAAAACCGCCAGGAGCAAGGAAACCATTGACGGACTCTCTCCAGTCCGCCCAAGCGATGCGGACAAGGCATCAGCCCACAAAGCTCAAACCACTGCAGGACAGCAACCCCCTTTAATGGCAGTCCGCACCAACCCGAGGCAGTCCGCAAGACTCACACCTCAATCCGCCACAAGTCCACGACCAAAGGCAGACAGCAAGTCCGCCCGGTCACAGCGGACTTGGCGGATACCACGGAAACCATGAACTTGGCACAATGTGTGACCAAGTCCAAACCCATCAAAGGCCAATGCGAGCATGGCGGACACAAACTCTCATCCGCCAAACACCCTAGCACAGGACCGTCATCAGTCCGCGAGCACCTCGCACTCCTGTCCACGCAGCAGCAGCCTCCTCCGGACTCCAAACACCAGTCCGCCAACCGGTCTCCACAGCAGAGCACTGCTGTAATCACCAGAACTTGACAAGGCCTCAGCCAAGCTCTAAGACCAGTCCGCAACAGCCAATACCGCAGACACATCAGTCCGCAAGCTTCCCGCGGACATGAGCCAACCCGCCTGTCAGCTTAAGCTTGCACCCGCGTCCACTGAGCAATGCACCAGTCCGCAAGCCTCCATCCGCTCAGGCCGCTCCTTGGCAAAGCCAATCAGCACACCCTATCCGCAGACACCAGGCCACATAGTCCGCGGACTCCATGCAACAACCCGCTCAGAAGACAGCCGGCTTCTCACTAGACCTCCCACCAGGCCGCAAATCACAGTCCGCCCAGTCCGGCTAGTCCGCCAATGCTGTCCTCCACAGGCCGCCCGGCCTGTCCCGTCATCCACTTCCACTTCACAAAATTCAACATGCTCCACCCCCTTGAAGATGTTGCGGAGAGGATGGTCGGTCACCACTCAGATTGAGTGTGCTTGGAAGTAAGGTCGCAGCCTCCGATCCGAGATGATCAGGGCGAAGGCTAGTTTCTCCAAAATCAGATACCGGAGCTCGGCCTTCCTCAGGACCCGGCTCACGTAATAAATAGGGAGCTGTCTCTTCCCCTCTTCACGAACTAAAACCGAGCTCAAGGCCTCCGCCCCGACCCCTAGATATAGGAATAGGTCCTCCCCCTCCTTCGGCCCTTGGAGCAGCGGAGTCTGTGTCAACTGCACTTTGAGGGCCTGGAATACCTCCTCGCACTCCTTGGTCCATTCAAACCTCTGACCACCCCTTAGCGTTTTGAAGAAGGGGGAGCACTTCTCCCTGCCCGAGAAAGGAGCGACTCAGCCCTGCTAGCTTCCCCGTCAGCCGTTGGACATCCTTTGCATTCCGCGGGACCCCAGCTCCAAGATAGCCCTGACCTTATCTGGATTCGGCTCGACCCCCGCGGGGGTGAGGAGTGCCCCAAGAAACTTTCCCCTGCTGGCCCGAAGATACATTTCAGGGGACTCAACCGCATCTTGTATTGCACAGGGTGGTGAAGTTCTCTTCCAGGTCCCGGAGGTGGGAGTCCACATCCCGACTTTTGATCATGAGGTCATCTATATATACCTCCAAATTCCTCCCCTCTGCTCCTTGAAGACCCTATCCATCATTTTCTGGTAGGTTTGCCCCAGCATTCTTCAGCCCGAAGGGCATCATCTTGTAGCAGTAGCATACATCCCCTGTGATGAATGATACATCCTTGATGTCTGGGGGGTGCATCCTGATCTGATGATAACCTGAAAAAGCATCTAAAAAACTCATTATAGAATAACCGACGGCTGAGTCAACCAGCGCGTCGATTCGAGGCAAAGGATAACAGTCCTTAGGACAAGCTTTATTAAGTAAGGAAAAATCGATAGACATCCTCCATCGGCCGTCTCCTTTTTTAACCATAACCACGTTGGAGACCCAGTCGGGGTACTGAATCTCAGACACGAAGCCGACCTTGAGGAGTTTCGCCACCTCCTCCCTGATGGGCTCCGCCAGCTTATCCGCAGTGGTCCTCTTCTTCTGATGAACGGGTCGTTTTCCGTGTCCAGGTTGAGGCGGTGGCAGGCCACATCCGCATCAACCCCCGGCATCTCTGCGGCTTTCCATGTGAAGATGTCCACGTTCTTCTGGATGCACTCTAGCATCCTGCATTGGTCCTCCGGGGCACCCCACCCCCCCCCCCCCCCCCCCCCCCCCCCGCTGACGCAGATCTTCTCCATCCCGCCTCCTCGGGTGAGCACCTCCAGCTCCACCACTTCCTCTGCGGCCTCCAGCCTGGATTGCTACCCCCATCCCTCGGCATCCCCTTCCTCCGGAACGGGGACCTCTACCTCCATATCTTCTCCCACGGCCCTCACTTCGGCCACTTCCTCCAGATCTCCTCCTGCCGCCTCCTCTGCGCAGTTCTTCACTTCCAGCTCCCTCTCTCCTGCTCCCGGCTCCGCCTCCTCCATCCTTCGCCCCATATCTTCGTCTCCCTCCATCCAAGATATGGTGTTCACCGCAGTGACATAACACTACCGTGCCACCTTCGGGTCCCCTCTGACCCTGACCCGAATCCCCTCAGTGTTGAACTTTAAGCATTGATGGAAAGATGAGGGGACGCAGCGCAAGGCGCTGATAAGGGGCCTCCCAAAGATGGTGCTGTAGCTGCTGGGGGCGTCCACAATGACGAACATACAGTTTCGGGACTGCCCTCCTAAGGTGACAAGGAGGCCAACTCCTCCCTCAACTTCCTTCCTTTCTCCTGAAAACCGAACAAGGGCCCATCTAAGGCCAACACCCTCTTAGCCTCCACTTTCATCGCGTCAAACGCCTTTTTGAAGATGACGTTGACGGAGCTCCCGTTGTCTACGAGGATCCGAGAGATAGTGAAATTCTCGATGGCTGCCTTGATGACCAGCGCATCGCAGAATGGGTCCTCGTGGTCTGGCATATCGCTCCTGGAGAAAGTGATCCTCTCCTCCGGGGGTGGGGTTTGGGATGTGGAGGCGACGCTTCGCCGGTACATGGTGTGGAGGCTGGCCTTGCGGGAGGCCTCGACCCCTACTCCCCCGTGGATCACTCCGATCCCCCCCCCAGGTTCCAACAACCACCCAGTCTTCGCACCTATCCTCCTCCGCCCGAGATAGGACCTGCTCAATCCTCACTTCTTGCCGACCTCCCTGCTGCTGCCGTTGTTCCCTATTCCCTCTCATCTCGAGGAATTCCGGGCAGGTTGCTGCGGCGTGCCCCTCTTCCTGATTGAAGTCGCAATAGGGAAGCTCCACCCTGACCTCTCTTCTCCTCCTCCTCATAATCCCCCTCCTTTCTCCCAAGGTTATGGCCATGGCTTCCTCCTGATCGGGGAGTCGGGGCCTCTAACCCTGCCTCCAGCCCGGAGGGTGGAACTGATCTTGCCTCCCCTGGTGGTGACCCCTTCCGTAGTACCCTCTCTGTGGCCCCTGCCCCTGCCACTCAGGTCTCCAGCCTAGCCGACGGTCGGGCTCCTGATGCCCCCACCTCGGATGATGCTGCCACTGGAGCTGCCTTTGCTTCCTCTGCCTTGGCTCCCCTCTTCTCTCCTCATGTGCCTTTTCTCCTCTTGACTCCTTCTCGTCCTCCGTGGCCCACCTAGCTAGCTTCCTTGCAAACTCCGTGTTCGATGCCTCCCTGTCGACCTCTCTCTCCGCCCTCTCCATCAACTGCTCGTAGGAGAGGGGGGTAACTCTCTTCAGCTCCATTCGGAAGAAACCCTGCTGCAGGACCAGGGTAAAAGCCATCATCAGACTATGGCCCGGCATTTCCTGGACTTGAGTAACTTCCTCCTAGAATCGGTCCACATAGCTCCCCAACGTCTCGTTCACCCCCTGCTTAATATGGAACAAAGAATCGGACTCCTTATTCCTCCTCTTCGAGGTGGTGAATCTCAGCATGAACCCTCGGTGTAGGTCCTCAAAGTAGTAGATGGAGCTGGTCAGGAGCTGGTGGAACCACTCCCTTGCCTTCTCCCGAAGGGTGATGGCGAAGAGTCGGCATTTGAATCTGTCCGACATTTGACGTATGGAGACCACATCCTCGAACCATTGGACATGCTGTACCGGGTCTCCCTTCCCGGTGTAATAAGATATCTCGGGTTCCCTGAACCCATCTGGGACTGGAGCTGAGGAGACCAGCTCGCTAAAAGGACTGCCTCCCTGATGTGCCCGCGAACAGACTCTTACTGTGGTTGGTTCGGTGAGTCGATCGCCGCGGGCTTGCTCGGGTAGGCAAGTGCACCTATCGCAAGTAGTACTCGATATTCGGGGGAATACCGAGGTCGTATTGTTCTCGGGGTCGCGTTGACTATTCTTACTCCTCCGGGAGGACTATTATTTTACTGAAAGAAAAGGTGGATTTTGTTTTTTACTTAATAAAAGACGGAAAAGCAAAGGAGCGAAAAAAAAATGAATTAGACAATATTCGATGAATGGTTAGCGCTCGGCATCGAATCGGATTAAGACTAAAATAATTTTTAATAATAAAAAGACTTAGTTTTCAAATTAATAATAAGGCAACTTGGCCGTGGAGGTTCCACAAATGTGAGCTCACCTAGCTATAGGGATATCGCTCACCTAAACGTTAAGACTATTCGACCGAACGTTAGTCCGACGAAGGATTCCTCTTAACGCCCGCTTTACGCTAAGAACCCCGCTATTGGGTGGGGAACCCAATCCGGTAGAATTACGCTTGTCCTCTCTCGAGGGTATGCACGCAACTCTATTTACCCAGGGGTGATCGGTCCATATGCACGGCCTCTCGGCTAGCTAGCATATGGACTACGGAAATAGGGCCCACACATCGATTATGTGGTCCTACGCGTCGTAAACCCGGGGTAAACCCTAAGTGCTTAAATTAAAATGAAAATAAAGAGCTTCAATTATTATAAATCATTTTAAATGTCCCAATGCTCTTCGATGCCGAGGCTAATAGCGATTAGCCACACATCGGTATGGGGACGGCTTATAATTTAGTGAGGCGCGAGTTCGAAATTAAATGCTAAACGTTTATAAGAAAGGGACAAAAGAAAAATAACAACATTTGAAAGCTAAAAAGTTAACTAAACGAGAACTCACGCACACTCCAAATTATAAATAAAAAAGGAACTAAGTTACACATGAAAGAAAATTTGCATAATTCAAATTTGCGAGTCCCACTCAAACGAGTGGGGGCGGTAAATAAAGGCTGAAAATTGCAAGTCCTACTCAAACGAGTAGGACTGAAATGAAAGCGAGTCCTACTCAAATGAGTAGGAGAAAATAAATGCGATTACAGGGCTAAAAAGTCCGACCATTTAACTCAAGTGAGTAGGCGGAAAAAATAAAGAAAGAAAAATTGCAAGTCCTACTCAAACGAGTAGAACTGAAATAAGGTCCGGCCAATTAAACTCAAGTGAGTAGGCGGAAAAATAAAGAAAGAAAAATTACAAGTCCTACTCGAACGAGTAGGACTGAAAATGAAAACGATGCGCCATTTAACTCTTAACGAGTAGGCGGAAATAAATGCACACGAACACACACACTCCATATGAAATTCAAGAAAGCAATAAAATTATACACCTACACTCACACACTCTACATAATTTGAATCAAAGCATAAAAGTTAATACACCTACACTCACACACACTTCATGAAAATTTAAGAAGAACAAAAGAAAGTTTATTCTCATACACTCACACACACTAATAACAAAGAAAAATCAAAGTTACCTAAAAATTAAAACTTTTACTTTTTCAAGCATAGGTTTTGCCAAAAACAAATAAAAAGAAGAAATTATAATTTTAGAAGACAAAAGTTTTTCAAAACAAATTAAAAACCAAAGTTTTTGGAAAATAAAAATTTCAACATTTTCATTCCTAGGATTTCATAAAAGAGCTAAAAAAGTTGAAATAAAAGAGAAAGAAGAAAAAAAGTTTTCATCCTAAAATAAAGCTAAGTAAAAAAAAACAAAAGAAACTTTAGTAACTCTTTTACACACTCATAAGAGTGAAGATGTTGAAGAAATTAAAAGAAGACAAGAAAAAAAAGAAAAACCTAATTCATCATTTCATGAATTTCAAACAAAACCTAACTTGAAAAATCAAAGGCATGTAAAGAGGAAAACCTAACATTCCTAAGCATGAAAACAAGTTAAAAACATGAATATTAAGCATGTTACACTCATACACACACACACACTTTTCATAAATGAAGAACAAGTGAAGAACAAAGATAAAACCAAGGATAAAAAGGGAAAGAGGTGAGCCATCCAAATGAATTTTTCATGCTAAATAAAGAGAGAAAATCTAACATTTTTATTAAAATTTTCAAGCTATTACAAAGCTAAAAGGTAAAGCAAAACAAAACATGAAATAAGAAGGGAGAAATCTCCTTACATAGCACTAGAATCCACGGATTAAGCCCACAAAAAGACACTAACTTGGCCCAAAAATCTGAACCCTTGGACCTTACAGAACTGGGCTATTTATAGGAAAAAATTTCTAAGTACACGCCCTCGGTCACGGGCGTGTAGGGGGGCGTGACAGTACTATTCATGAAGGCGGCTCGGCGATTGGACAGCAAAGTTGACTTCGGGCTGAGTTCGCAGCAGTCACGCCCTAAGTCACGGGCGTGACTATGGGCGTGTCGGGGAGGTAGAACCGGGCGCGGGTTGCGTCAAATGTCCTTGGCAGCATCTTGTCGGGCCAGCTGGAAAGGTCACGCCCCATGTCACGGGCGTGACTATGGGCGTGACAGTTGGGGTCGACACTCGACGATCGTCGAGCGGAATTCGTCGAGAGGAGAGGACACGGGCTTCGGTCACGCCCCGTGTCGGGTGACACGGGCGTGTCGCTAGGCGTGTCAAGCTTTAACTTCAGAAATTTTGTAATTTCACGGGAAATGCACAGTCACGGCTCGGTCATGGGCGTGACCCATGTGTCACGGGCGTGTACTTCCCAAATTTTGGCAGATTTTGGAATTTTTCTGCAAAATAAAATAAAACAAGTTAGGAGAAAATTTACAAGAATAGGAACATTTTATTGAACAAAAATAAGTAAAAACGACGAAAATAAATGAAAATGACTAAATTAATGTGCATAAAAATACGCATATTTACAGTTCATCAAATACCCCCATACTTAGGCTTTTGCTATTCCAGAGCAAAAGTTTGAGGTGAATCTATAAGGAATAAAAAAAAAACTCTAAGTTTTGGCTACCGCTTAATCAATTATAAGAGAGATCAAAATAAATATACGGGGTGTAAGAGTTAAGTCCTAAAATTATGTAGATGATTTAAATAGCGCAAAAATTTTGGCCAAAAGACTTCTTGATGTAATCAAATAGAAGGCAACATTTGTAATGGTTAGATTAACGAAAATAGTTTGGAATTATAAGAACTCTAGCTTATACGAGTGCTACCGGAAATAATACAATTTACTAATTATGCTCTCAAAAAGATTTTTGAATTAATTCTAGAATCGTGTAATTGGCTAAGGGGGTAGTGTGGATTATGAAGAGGGTTTTGATATTTGAGGTGAGGTAATTTTTTCTCGAACCTCCATGTTTTTTTTCTTTTGGATTATTAGGAAAACGAAATCTTATTTTCCTAATATGATTTTTGTTTTTCAACTTCATAAGAAAAATTAACCCAATGTATATTTGTAGGAGTAATGAATTTTATCCTCTTACTCCCTATATAATCTTTTAAAATTATTGGGTGCCTATGTTTACGGAACGAAATCTTGTTCCATTGACATAAGATCTTTTAAGGATAAAATTTTTCATGCCAAGTAGGTCATGAAAAGTAAGAGGGAGAAAGGAAAACTAGATTGTAATCCTAAAAATTTTTGAGAGCAACCTTAATAATTTGTACGTTCCAATTTTTTTTCAGAAAGCTAAAAGTAAGTATAATTGAATTCTATAGTCGTTATTTCCTAACATAATATACGTGCTCCTATTAATGAAAAATTAGAAGTAGTGCCTAAAACGATTTCGCTAGTTTTAACAAAGCATAAAGAATTCTTTAAAACTTAACCCCGACTATTTAAATGTTTCAATCAATAATTAACAAACGGGTAACAAACAGAGAATTAATAGTATTCACATATAAATAAACTCAGAACAGAATTTTTGGATAGCAGAAAAGTTAAGTATGGAATATTTAATTTATTTATTTCAAAACATTTTTTTTTTATTTTTATAGTTTTTGTTATCATTTTTTTTGTTTGTTTTTTCATTTATTATCCTTTTTTTGTATTTTTGTTTTTCTCAATTTTGAAAAATTTTTTGAACTATTATCTTTTTTTGTATTTTTTAAGAGAATTTTCATAATATGTACAAAAATAAGGGAGAAAAGGAAAAAGGTTTGTTCAAGAATGAGGAAGGGGGAGAGAGAAAAAAAACAAAAAATATATACAAAGTGAAACTAAACAAAATAATTTTTTTGTTTTGTTTTTTGAGTTTTTGGAAAAGAGAAAGAGAACAAAACAAGAAACAAATGTTTTGGATTTTTGTTTTTTCATTTTAATTTTTTTGTTGTTTTTTTTTCATTTAAAAAATTTTTTGTTTCATTTTAAGATGTTTTTTAATTTTTTTGTTTTTATTTTGTTGTTATATGTATTTTTTTGTATTTTTTTTTTTTGAAATGCAGAAAAATTGAAGTGCAGAAAGTAAAGCACGAAAATACCCCCATACTTAAGTCCAACATTGTCCCCAATGTTGTATCGTAAGTATGCGGAACAGAATGGAAAAAATATGTACAAAGAAAAGAAAGGGAAGGGGGTAGAAGCTTCCCTGAAATGCGGAGGGGGAGGCCGATCAGAAACCCTGCGTTTATTAGAAAAAGCAGCAAAGGTAATAAGGAAAGGGCGAAAAAGATAAGCGAGGGGTGCCTCCCAGGAGCGCTTTGTTTATAGTCGTGTAGCTTGACTATTTTGGCGGGTTTATAATGTGGAGGAAAGTTATGGTTTCGCTAAAACCGATCACTGGGTCGCCCGCGTGACAGGCGGGAATACTCACCACTATACTACAACGATGTAAGACTTTAACCGATGACCGTTTACTTTAAAAGAGCCTTTGTCCGGGTGGGAGATGAGCACGGTTCCATAAGGAAAAACTTCTTCAACTAGGAAGGGACCGGACCATCTAGATTTTAATTTACCTGGAAAAAGCCTAAGACGTGAATTGTAAAGAAGGACAAGATCGCCCGGAGAAAATACTTTTTGGGACTTGATTTTTCGATCGTGATATAACTTAGAGCGCTCCTTATAGAATTTATTGCTCTCGTAAGCGTTCGCAAGCCATTCATCGAGCTCGTTTAGTTGCAGTTTTCTATTCTGAGCGGCTAAGTTGGAGTCGAGGTTTAAGAATTTTAAAGCCCAAAGTGCGCGATGTTCTAATTCTACGGGTAAATGGCACGCTTTGCCGTAGACTAACCGGAACGGCGTACATCCAATAGCGGTTTTGTATGCCGTCCGATACGCCCACAACGCGTCGTCGAGTTTAACGGACCAATCTTTCCTATTTAGCGAAACAGTTTTTTCTAAAATTCGCTTAATCTCTCGATTTACTACCTCGACTTGGACACTTGTTTGCGGGTGGTAGGGGGTGGCAAGCTTGTGCGTGACTCCGTATTTAGCTAACGTCTTAGCCATAAGAGCGTTACAGAAATGCGTTCCCCTATCACTAACAATTGCGCGAGGCGTGCCGAAGCGAGAAAATAATTTTTTAAGAAATGTAACGACGACTCGCGCATCGTTGGTGGGGAGAGATTGCGCTTCCACCCACCTCGATACGTAGTCGACCGCCACTAAAATATACATATTTTTGAAAGACGGAGGTAGGGGGCCAACAAAATCTATGCCCCACAAATCGAAGACTTCGCACTCTAAAAACATGTTTTGGGGCCATCTCGTCGCGACGAGAGATGTTACCCGACCGCTGACAGCTATCGCATGCGCGCACAAAATTATGCGCGTCTTTGAAGAGAGTGGGCCAAAAGTAGCCCGCCTCTAGCGCCTTCCGAGCGGTCCGGTTGGCTTGATAATGCCCACCGGCTGGACCCTCGTGGCAGTGCTTAAGAATTTGCAAGCACTCCACACCCGCAACGCATCGTCGAACCGCTTGGTCCGCGCAGATACGAAAAAGAAATGGGTCCTCCCAAAAGAAATTTTTCAAGTCAGAAAAGAATTTCTTCTTTTGATGACTGGAAAACTCTTTTGGAAGGACCCGCGCTACTAAAAAATTTGCAAAATCTGCGAACCAAGGCGAAGATGACGAAGATTTATTAATGGCAAGAAGGCGTTCCTCGGGGAATCTGTCATTTATTTCAGATTCGACGAGCGCTTCCGCACCCGGATTTTCTAAACGGGAGAGGTGGTCTGCCGCTAGATTTTCCGCTCCCCGCTTATCTCGGATCTCCAAATCAAACTCTTGTAGGAGGAGAATCCATCGAAGAAGGCGGGGCTTCGCATCATTTTTAGCTAATAAATATTTAAGCGCGGAGTGATCGGTAAAAACGATAACTTTAGATAGCGTTATATACGAGCGAAACTTATCGAAAGCGAAAACGACGGCTAAGAGTTCCTTTTCCGTTGTCGTGTAATTTACTTGTGCGGAAGTGAGCGTCTTGCTAGCGTAATAAATAGGATGAAAATGTTTTTCTACGCGTTGGCCAAGAACGGCACCTAAGGCAATATCACTAGCGTCGCACATTATTTCGAACGGAAGGGACCAATTAGGGGCCACTAAAATTGGTGAGGAGATAAGTTTTTGTTTTATCAAATTAAAGGCGGACTCGCATTCGCTACTAAAGATGAAGCGTGATTCCTTTTCCAAGAGGTGAGTTAGCGGCTTTGTTATTTTTGAAAAGTCTTGAATGAAGCGTCGATAAAAGCCCGCATGGCCTAAGAAACTCCTAATAGATTTTACGTTGGTTGGATGCGGAAGTTTTTCTATAATTTCTATCTTGGCCTTATCCACCTCTATCCCCTTAGACGAAATCATATGGCCGAGGACCAAACCTCCTCGAACCATAAAGTTGCATTTTTCCCAATTTAAAACAAGGCTTGTGTCCTCGCACCGTTGAAGGACACGATCTAAATTTTGAAGGCAATCGGGAAAAGAGCGTCCGAAAACAGAAAAGTCATCCATAAAGACTTCCATAATGTCTTCTACTAGCTCGCCAAAGATCGCTAGCATACATCTTTGGAATGTAGCTGGCGCGTTGCAGAGTCCAAATGGCATTCTTCGATATGCGAAGGTGCCAAACGGGCAAGTAAAAGTTGTTTTCTCTTGATCATCGGGGGAAATGGGGATTTGGAAAAACCCCGATAAACCATCAAGAAAACAATAATACGGATGACCGGATAAACGCTCTAAAATCTGGTCTAGAAATGGCAGAGGGAAATGGTCCTTGCGGGTGGCGTCATTAAGTTTCCTATAGTCGATGCACACTCGCCAACCCGTAACAGTACGAGTTGGGACAAGCTCGTTATGCTCATTCGCCACTACGGTAAGACCGCCCTTCTTGGGCACGACATGCACGGGACTAACCCATGCACTGTCCGAAATAGGGTAGATAATCCCCGCATCTAATAACTTAATGATTTCGGCTTTAACGACGTCTTTCATGTTTGGGTTAAGACGACGCTGCGGCTGAATCGTTTTGCGGCAATTATCGTTAAGGAAAATCTTATGGGTGCAAAAGGAGGGGCTAATCCCCTTTAGGTCAGAGATTTGCCACGCAATTGCGTGGCGATGTTTAAATAAAACTTCCAATAGATCGGAAGTCTCCGAATCACTCAAGTTCGAAGAAATGATAACGGGGAGCGTATCACCTTTTCCCAAAAAAGCGTACTTGAGCGAGGCGGGTAAGGGTTTGAGGTCTAGGATGGGCGGTTCTTCTAGGGAGGTTTTAATTCCTATGTCTTTCTTACCAATTGGTTCGAAAGGCAAGTCTATAGACGTATCCTCATCGCAGTTAAAATTTTCGAGCGCATAAATATCGTCGTTTAAAAATACGGACTCGAAAATGGGAGAAGAACGATCTCCGAAAAAGGTATCTAAAGAATAGCAGAAATCGTCGCTCGATGACAAATTGTCCATCGAGGGATTAATAGAGAAAGTAACTTGGTCATCGCCTACTCGGAGGAGAAGGCTACCATTACTAACATCTATTAGTGCGCGGGAGGTGGCGAGAAAAGGGCGACCGAGTATTATTGGTACCTCGGCGTCCTCCTCGATATCTAAGATGACGAAGTCTACCGGGAAGGTAAACTTGTCGACTCGGACAAGGACGTCCTCCACTACCCCGATAGGGAACTTAACCGAGCGATCCGCTAATTGGATGCGCATATTCGTAGGACTAGGAGTACCCAAACCTAAACATGAAAAGAGCGAGAACGGCATCAGATTAATGCTAGCCCCTAAATCAGCTAAGGCGTACTTTACTAATATATCGCCAAAAAGGCACGGGATGGAAAACCGTCCCGGGTCGTTTTGTTTTGTGGGCAATTTATTAGTAAGGGCCGCCGAGCAGACAGCGTTGAGAGATACATGCGAAATATCCTCTAATTTGCGTTTATTAGAAAGTAGTTCTTTTAAAATTTCGCATATTTGGGCATTTGCGAGATAGCCTCGCAAAAAGGAACATTAATGTGAATTTGTTTTAATAATAAAATAAATTTTTCATATTGCGCGTCCTTACGCTCGTTTTCTAACTTATGCGGATACGGAAGAGCCTTGTTTAAAATAATTTTTTCTTTTATAATAGGTAAAGGCGGCGTGAGCGAAGAAAGAGGAAGAGGGGTCGGAGGTGAAATATGTACCTGAGGGTCGGTCCGTTTTGGATCGACCACCTCCTTTCCGCTACGGAGGGTTATAGCGTTGGCGTTCTCCCGCGGATTGGGCTCCGTGTTTCCCGGCAGTGCCCCGAGCGCGCGCTCGGACATCATCCTCGCCAGCTGTCCAACCTGTTGTTCGAGTGTTTTTAGCGATCCGGTGATGTTCCGGATATTTGACTCGTTGGACGCAATATACTTCGAAAAATTTTCCTCCATCGGGGAGGGTTTCGGAAGAGGAGGGGGAGGAAGAAATCCGGGCGCATAAGAAATAGGGGGACGCTGAGCATTATTCGGGTTGCTCCACGAGAAGTTGGGGTGATTCCTCCAACCCGGATTATAGTTATTACTATAAGGGTTGTTGTTGGGGTTGAAGGGAGGACGACCCGAATTTCCCATGAAGTCCACGAACTCTTCAGCTACGCAGACGTTAGGGGGAATAAAACAAGGCGGAGTGGAGGAGGCAGCAGACATCTCCGCCACCTGCTTTGTTAACCTTTCAACTTGAAGGGTCAAGAGAGCAGTGGCATCCACTTCAAAAAGACCAGCCGCCGGCTTTGGCCGTCCCCGCGGGACGTTCCATTGATAGGCGTTCATAGCCATCTCTTCGAATAAAGCCTGGGCGGCCTCGGGGGTTTTGTTGTTAAGCGTACCCCCGGCAGCCGCGTCAATCATTTGACGCGTCTGAAAATTCAGCCCATTATAAAAAATTTGAACTTGCAACCACGTTGGCAGCGCGTGGTGCGGGCAACGGCGGAGGAATTCCTTAAATCGTTCCCAATCTCGTATAGAGACTCAGGATCGTTCTGCACAAACGAAGAAATGTCCGCCCGCAACTTTGCAGTTTTGGCGGGCGGAAAGTACTTCGTTAGGAACCGTTCCGTCAACTCAGCCCACGTGGTGATACATCCTCGCGGGAGGGCATTCAACCACGCCTTGGCTTTGGACTTAAGGGAAAAAGGAAATAAGCGCAAACGAATGGCGTCATCAGTGACGCCATTGATCTTGAAGGTGTCGCATATCTCCAAGAAATTGGACAAGTGGACATTCGGGTCCTCATCCGGCAGTCCATCGAACTGCACGGCGTTTTGGACATTTGAATGACACTTGACTTTATTTCAAAATTATTATTGGCCACCGCAGGGCGAACAATACTCGACCCAGAATCATCCAGGTTAGGCCGGGCGTAATAAGACATAGTACGCTCGGCCGCCGGGGGAAGGTTAGGGGCGGCCATAACTACAACAGTGGGTTCTCCGATAGATTCCTCGGGATCTAAAGAAGGATTTCGGCGATGAGATCGGATACGCGCAAGAGAGCGTTCGATCTCAGGGTCGAAGTCTAAATCTTCAGACTCTGAGGGTTGTCCTCGGGTCATACACCCAAACAAAAATAAAACAAAAATAAACTTTTTTTTGTTTTTTTTTAAAATAAAGTTTTTAGTTTTTTTTATAGAAAATAAGTAAAATTAATAGACTCCGAATTCGAAATAGCAACTCGAAAAGAGAGTCCCCGGCAACGGCGCCAAAAACTTGATGTGCCCGCGAACAGACTCTTACTGTGGTTGGTTCGGTGAGTCGATCGCCGCGGGCTTGCTCGGGTAGGCAAGTGCACCTATCGCAAGTAGTACTCGATATTCGGGGGAATACCGAGGTCGTATTGTTCTCGGGGTCGCGTTGACTATTCTTACTCCTCTGGGAGGACTATTATTTTACTGAAAGAAAAGGTGGATTTTTTTTTTACTTAATAAAAGACGGAAAAGCAAAGGAGCGAAAAAAAACGATTTAGAAAATATTCGATGAAGGGTTAACGCTCGGCATCGAATCGGATTAAGACTAAAATAATTTTTAATAATAAAAAGACTTAGTTTTCAAATTAATAATAAGGCAACTTGGCCGTGGAGGTTCCACAAATGTGAGCTCACCTAGCTATAGGGATATCGCTCACCTAAACGTTAAGACTATTCGACCGAACGTTAGTCCGACGAAGGATTCCTCTTAACGCCCGCTTTACGCTAAGAACCCCGCTATTGGGTGGGGAACCCAATCCGGTAGAATTACGCTTGTCCTCTCTCGAGGGTATGCACGCAACTCTATTTACCCAGGGGTGATCGGTCCATATGCACGGCCTCTCGGCTAGCTAGCATATGGACTACGGAAATAGGGCCCACACATCGATTATGTGGTCCTACGCGTCGTAAACCCGGGGTAAACCCTAAGTGCTTAAATTAAAATGAAAATAAAGAGCTTCAATTATTATAAATCATTTTAAATGTCCCAATGCTCTTCGATGCCGAGGCTAATAGCGATTAGCCACACATCGGTATGGGGACGGCTTATAATTTAGTGAGGCGCGAGTTCGAAATTAAATGCTAAACGTTTATAAGAAAGGGACAAAAGAAAAATAACAACATTTAGAAAGCTAAAAAGTTAACTAAACGAGAACTCACGCACACTCCAAATTATAAATAAAAAAGGAACTAAGTTACACATGAAAGAAAATTTGCATAATTCAAATTTGCGAGTCCCACTCAAACGAGTGGGGGCGGTAAATAAAGGCTGAAAATTGCAAGTCCTACTCAAACGAGTAGGACTGAAATGAAAGCGAGTCCTACTCAAATGAGTAGGAGAAAATAAATGCGATTACAGGGCTAAAAAGTCCGGCCATTTAACTCAAGTGAGTAGGCGGAAAAAATAAAGAAAGAAAAATTGCAAGTCCTACTCAAACGAGTAGAACTGAAATAAGGTCCGGCCATTTAAACTCAAGTGAGTAGGCGGAAAAATAAAGAAAGAAAAATTACAAGTCCTACTCGAACGAGTAGGACTGAAAATGAAAACGATGTGCCATTTAACTCTTAACGAGTAGGCGGAAATAAATACACACGAACACACACACTCCATATGAAATTCAAGAAAGCAATAAAATTATACACCTACACTCACACACTCTACATAATTTGAATCAAAGCATAAAAGTTAATACACCTACACTCACACACACTTCATGAAAATTTAAGAAGAACAAAAGAAAGTTTATTCTCATACACTCACACACACTAATAACAAAGAAAAATCAAAGTTACCTAAAAATTAAAACTTTTACTTTTTCAAGCATAGGTTTTGCCAAAAACAAATAAAAAGAAGAAATTATAATTTTAGAAGACAAAAGTTTTTCAAAACAAATTAAAAACCAAAGTTTTTGGAAAATAAAAATTTCAACATTTTCATTCCTAGGATTTCATAAAAGAGCTAAAAAGTTGAAATAAAAGAGAAAGAAGAAAAAAAGTTTTCATCCTAAAATAAAGCTAAGTAAAAAAAACAAAAGAAACTTTAGTAACTTTTTTACACACTCATAAGAGTGAAGATGTTGAAGAAATTAAAAGAAGACAAGAAAAAAAAGAAAAACCTAATTCATCATTTCATGAATTTCAAACAAAACCTAACTTGAAAAATCAAAGGCATGTAAAGAGGAAAACCTAACATTCCTAAGCATGAAAACAAGTTAAAAACATGAATATTAAGCATGTTACACTCATACACACACACACACTTTTCATAAATGAAGAACAAGTGAAGAACAAAGATAAAACCAAGGATAAAAAGGGAAAGAGGTGAGCCATCCAAATGAATTTTTCATGCTAAATAAAGAGAGAAAATCTAACATTTTTATTAAAATTTTCAAGCTATTACAAAGCTAAAAGGTAAAGCAAAACAAAACATGAAATAAGAAGGGAGAAATCTCCTTACATAGCACTAGAATCCACGGATTAAGCCCACAAAAAGACACTAACTTGGCCCAAAAATCTGAACCCTTGGACCTTACAGAACTGGGCTATTTATAGGAAAAAATTTCTAAGTACACGCCCTCGGTCACGGGTGTGTAGGGGGGGCGTGACAGTACTATTCATGAAGGCGGCTGGCGATTGGACAGCAAAGTTGACTTTGGGCTGAGTTCGCAGCAGTCACGCCCTAAGTCACGGGCGTGACTATGGGCGTGTCGGGGAGGTAGAACCGGATGCGGGTTGCGTCAAATGTCCTTGGCAGCATCTTGTCGGGCCAGCTGGAAAGGTCACGCCCCATGTCACGGGCGTGACTATGGGCGTGACAGTTGGGGTCGACACTCGACGATCATCGAGCGGAATTCGTCGAGAGGAGAGGACACGGGCTTGGGTCACGCCCCGTGTCGGGTGACACGGGCGTGTCGCCAGGCGTGTCAAGCTTTAACTTCAGAAATTTTGTAATTTCACGGGAAATGCACAGTCACGGCTCGGTCACGGGCGTGACCCATGTGTCACGGGCGTGTACTTCCCAAATTTTGGCAGATTTTGGAATTTTTCTGCAAAATAAAATAAAACAAGTTAGGAGAAAATTTACAAGAATAGGAACATTTTATTGAACAAAAATAAGTAAAAACGACGAAAATAAATGAAAATGACTAAATTAATGTGCATAAAAATACGCATATTTACAGTTCATCACTCCCCCACTGGGCAAGCTGGCGAGTCTCGCGAGCCCAGCTCGCCGAACCGGCCTCGGCCTGCCGAGCCGAGGAAGAGCTCGCACCCGGGGAGCTCGCACCCCCGGCCTTCCTCGGCCACCTCCTTCCCAGCTCGCCTGCCGGGAGCGTCCTCGCCCAAAGAGGGGGCGGCCGCGATCTGGGATGCCGGAGTCGAGCACTCGGCCCGCACACCGAGTGCGAACTTGACGAGGCCCAGCACCTCGTTCCTGAAGTCTTCCAACATCCCCACCGTTGCAAGAGGCGGGGGGGGCGAGTTCTGCCTGTCAGATCCTTGTCCTCCTGTCATTGAACTCACTGAAGCTTTTCTGCACTGACCACTGTCCACGCTCACCGCACCAAAATGTTGAAACCAGAATCCGGTCTCCTGTGGAGTTCGACCCTTGGGGAAGGGGCGGTCTCACGCCTACTTCGCTCCTGCAAGAAAAACAACAAAGAAGGCAAGGAGAAACAGACCCAAGGGTTCGGTAGGGAGGTCCCACCACAAACCCGGAAGATCTCAGAGCGCTTCCCATCCTTAGCCAGAAGCCGAGCTACGG
Source organism: Platanthera guangdongensis (assembly GCA_039583875.1). Lineage (NCBI taxonomy): Eukaryota > Viridiplantae > Streptophyta > Magnoliopsida > Asparagales > Orchidaceae > Platanthera > Platanthera guangdongensis. Next base: position 134,046,628 of record CM077162.1, on the reverse strand, counting down.
TACCCTCAGAAAGCACTTGAAAACTAGAGCAGGGAGGCACTCAAAACGTGCCCTTTGAGGTACCCCTTGGGTCTTACTTATAGTTTTTGGAATCTGAACTGCCAATAACCAGAAGAACTGACCTGAAAATACCAAAAAACCCTTGGTTGGGTCTTCCAATAGCCAAGCTCCGCTGTTCCGAACAGCTATGCACAGTCCAACCTGGTCTGCCAATAGCGTGGCCCCGCTGTTCTGAACATCTATTCGCACCCATGGGGCGGGAGGGGGGGGGGGGGGGTCAGCCCGCCACCCATCCCTTTCCGCGAGAGGCGGGCGCGACCTGGGTCTAGCGGCTCGCCTATTCTTCTCGGTCGAATGCGAGCCAGACCGCCGCGACCCGCCAGTCCCCTGCCGAGGCGGATAGGTGACCAGGTCGCGTGTAGGGGGAGGACTGGCGGCCATTGTGACCCTCCAAACGGCTCGCAGATCGCGGGTCGTCGGGCCCATTCGCAGGTACCGGTTCGATGAATGGCACCCCCCGCTCTGTTCGACGATTCTCTGAGTGAGCGGGAGGGATAGGGGGAGTCGTCTCGCCTAGCTCGCTCGCCTGAAGTGAGCGAGAGCAGACCAGCCCCTTGCCGCATGTCTGCTTGTCGCTTGGGTGCGGGTCGCGGGACTGGGTCCGCCCGATCTTCATGGTGGGGCCCGTTCGACGAACACGGGGTTGTACAACAGTCAAGTTGTTTTTGAAGACCTGTCACCCTGAAGTAGTGCTCCAGATTCCATGATCCATTCAAGATCTCAGGGGGAGCAATCTGCTAAAATCAATCCACTAGTCTTCTCAGTTGTTATTGAGAAAGAGAAGACACCATCACCCCTTTTCCATCCTCTATACAGGGTTTTAATTCCCTTCAAAATTATTCCTGATTGCAAGTCTCCTACCAAAAGACTTGAGGTTTTGGTTTTTGAGCACCTGAACAAAAGCTCATTGGTGTCAGGCACCTGATCAAAAACCTGAGTCGATTCCTACCAGGGTGGTAGAAGAGTGGATGTACCCAGGTTGGCGAACCACTATAAATTTCTTGTGTCATCTGGTTGCCTTTTTTTTTTATTTTGGTTGTGCTCTGTGATTGATTAGGTTACTGTACTTATTTCTTTATTTACTAATCAGTTCACCTAGGATTACAGCAATAGTTGTAAAAAGTTTTTAAGAGAGCACAATACTCTATTCACCCCCCCCCCCCTGTAGAGTATTTCATAACTAACCTGCACTTTCAGGTACCTGCCTTATACTCAGAGGATTTCGATGGAGAACGAGTTCCTGAAGTTGGTTCAAGGAGAGAGTAGCGTGGATGAATATCTCTACGAGTTTACTTGATTGAGTCGGTATGCTAGCTCCACTATCGCAGATGAGGAGCGCAAGACGAATCGATTCTACAAAGGGTTGAGAGATGATTTGAGGCTACTACTCTCGGGGCCTATGACGCAGGGCTTCTTGACCCTGGTCAAAATAGCCCGGTCCTTGGAGAAGGACATGAAGAAGGTTCAAGCAAAGAAAAGCGTTGGAGACAAGAAGTCTGAGTTCAAGGTGCTGACTACTTCTAAGTCCGGCTATCGAAGGTTCTACAAAAAGACTAGGACTTCGGGTCCAGCCCCCTTTTCTGGTGCTTCTAGGGCGACTACGGGTCGTACCCCGGGTTCATGCTTTACTTGTGGAAAATCGGTGCACTTTGCCCGTGATTGCTAGAGCGGACGTCCCAAGTCTGATAGAAAGCCAGGAGGAACTTTTGAAGAGAAGGACAAAGCGGTGGAGTCAACCGCGTCACATTACGCTCTGGCTCAACCAAGGGTTTATAATCTTGGCCAACAGGAGGCCATCAAACAAGCGGATATGGTGACAGGTACTGTTTAATTCGTATCAAGTTAAGTTTCATTAAATACTTGTTATGTGTATGTTACCTTACCACTGGTTGTTTAGGATTTGTTTTGATTTGTGAGTTTTCGACGAGAGCACTGTTTGATACGGGAGCTTCAAACTCCTTCTTATCTGAAGGATTCATATCGCACATCGGAGTACCTTCTTCGATGGAAAAGGACAAGTTGGATGTGTTGTTACTGAATGGGTGTTCGATGCGCACGGATAAAGTCTACGGTGTTAAGATTCGCATTGAGAATCTTGTGGATTACAAGGAAACATGTATTTTGTTGGCCATTTGTTGATATGATGAACAATGTACCTAGTTTTTCTCTTACAATTAATGGCAAATTCTTTTATTATGAGTTTTTTCTTTCTATATGATAGTTAAATGTTAACATAATAGACACCCTTAGAATGTTCGCTTCCATGGAACATCAAGTACGTGACTTGAATGTGAGAGCCTATGATTTATTTGAAGCTTCATTCTTAAAAGGTCCCTGGTCGAGTATCATCATAGAAGCTAAGGTTGATGATGGTACATGAAGGCTAACACGTGCGTTGACTGATGACCGGTTCTCACAGGTCATGATATTGTGATATCAAGTCATCACGTTGGTACTTGTTAGCGAACAAGTTGTACTGGACAGACCCAACCTGAGACTACTCTGTGGATTGTCATTCAATCGTGTCACGAGTAGGTCTCGATTGACAATGGTGTTGTGGTCCTTTGACCTGAAGTCACAGCATTCATCAAGTGAAGAAGAGCGTGCTTTGATGCCATCTAAAGTCTTCCTTGAGAAAGGTTGATGATAAGGGTGGTTGTTGGGCATGTTACGAATCATTTGGGTGTTTGTGTGTGAGCAGATATGGGATTTGTCCTCCTGTATAACAGGAGTTGCATCCATGGGCCTCTTGATGGAACTGGACTGAGAAATGCATGGCCATGCTTGGTTGAGTCAATATGTGATATTGGACTCACCATTCTCTGAAAGTCCATCCTGGATCAAGAAACTTGGATTGAGCTATTACGAGGGTGACACGGTCCATGCCTCTAGTTCTTTTCGGATGTAAGGGACAAAGGGACAAATACAACGCTGATACATTGGTCATAAAGGCTTATGAGTTATAAACTCTTATTGCTTGGGGAGCAATGATGCATTGCTAGATGCCTCTCATTTTTTGTGAGGTTTTTGGTTTGATACTTTCAAGATCAAGTGGGAGTCTGTTGGAGTTACCATGGTGATCTAGAAGTGGTCAAACATGTAATCTCACTGCCAACGTGATATGAGCCTGCAGGGTCGCACATAAGAGATGTAGAGAAGTTGGATGATTGACTGTGTTGGTAAAGGTTACCAATCACCGACCTGAATGGGGTTATGGGCAAAGTGTTGCCTTAAAGGATCTTCGGGTTGGGCAAATGTTGCCTTGAAGGATTGGTAAGAATAGTCGACCGCGGGTCGACGAGTATCGTCGACCGCAAGGTTGACGGTCGACGTGTATCGTCAAGGATCGTTCGGCGTGAATCGTCGAGTATTGTACTCTGATTCTCGCCGATCCTAAGTGATACTCGCCGACTGATTCTCTCTGATCCTAGGTGATTCTCGCCAATCCTAGGTGATTCTCGCTGATTGATTCTCACCGAATCTGCTATGTGATTCTCGCTGATTGATTCTCACCGAATCTGCTAGGTGATTCTCGCCGATTCTGGGACCCTAATTTTTTGGGTGGTCTGCGGATAGCGATACTCCTAAGTCTGTTTATGCCTTTGGTATAAATAGGTACTTAGGGTTTTCGGGTATTATCTCTCACCGATCGAATCCCGTGACGGAAGTGTTCCGCCGTTCCGTTCGTTCCGCCGAATCCCGAATCCCGCCAACGGAAGGGTTCCGCTGCCGTGCTCGCTCCGTCGACCTCCTCCTCTCCGGCGATCGTCGCCTGTGTTGCTATCCCTGGCGCGGACCTAGCAGTCCGTGGGAAAGCAAGGTGCGGTCACTCTCCTTCCCGATTATCCGTGCGACGGAAAGATCGGTGTTCTCCCGCTCGTGTGGATTTCTGCAGAGACGTGGATATCATTCCACGTACAACTCGCCACCAGCAAGAACCGAAGCTTGGAGCATCTCCGTTGAGTTGTGACTCAACTCCACCAAGGTAATTTTTGCCTAGTTGTATGTTAACTTCTTGATTCAACTTCCATGGCCCGATCCCATCTCTTCTGGGTTTTCTTGATATTTTTATTCTTCCGCTGCGTGCGCAACTATTGTGCCATCCTCATAGAGAAACCCAACAATTGTGACCCTCCAAACGGCTCGCAGATCGCGGGTCGTCGGGCCCATTCGCTAGTACCGGTTCGATGAACGGCACCCCCCGCTCTGTTCGACGATTCTCTAAGTGAGCGGGAGCGATAGGGGGAGTCGTCTCGCCTGGCTCGCTCGCCAAAAGTGAGCGGGAGCGGACCAGCCCCTTGCCGCATGTCTGCTTGTCGCTTGGGTGCGGGTCGCGGGACTGGGTCCGCCCGATCTTCATGGTGGGACCCGTTCGACGAACACGGGGTTGTACAACAGTCAAGTTGTTTTTGAAGACCTGTCACCCTAAAGCAGTGCTCCAGATTCCATGATCCATTCAAGATCTCAGGGGGAGCATTCTGCTAAAATCAATCCACTAGTCTTCTCAGTTGTTATTGAGAAAGAGAAGAAACCATCACCCCTTTTCCATCCTTTGTACATGGTTTTAATTCCCTTCAAAATTATTCCTGATTGCAAGTCTCCTACCAAAAGACTTGAGGTTTTGGTTTTTGAGCACCTGAAAAAAAGCTCATTGGTGTCAGACATCTGATCAAAAACCTGAGTGGATTCCTACCAGGGTGGTAGAAGAGTGGATGTACCCAGGTTGGCGAACCACTATAAATTTCTTGTATCATCTGGTTGCCCTTTTTCTTTTATTTTGGTTGTGCTCTGTGATTGGTTAGGTTACTGTACTTATTTCTTTATTTGCTAATCAGTTCACCTAGGATTACAGCAATAGTTGTAAAAAGTTTTTAAGAGAGCACAATACTCTATTCACCCCCCCCCCTCTAGAGTATTTCAGAACTAACCTGCACTTTCAGGTACCTCCCTTCTACTCAGAGGATTTCGATGGAGAACGAGTTCCTGAAGTTGGTTCAAGGAGAGAGTAGCGTGGATGAATATCTCTACGAGTTTACTCGATTGAGTCGGTATGCTAGCTCCAATATCGCGGATGAGGAGCGCAAGACGAATCGATTCTACGAAGGGTTGAGAGATGATTTGAGGCTACTACTCTCAGGGCCTATGACGCAAGGCTTCTTGACCCTGGTCAAAACAGCCCGGTCCTTGGAGAAGGACATGAAGAAGGTTCAAGCAAAGAAAAGCGTTGGTGATAAGAAGTCTGAGTTCAAGGTGCCGACTACTTCTAAGTCCGGCTAACGAAGGTTCTACAAAAAGACTAGGACTTCGGGTCCAGCCCCCTTTTCTGGTGCTTCTAGGGCGACTACGGGTCGTACCCCGGGTTCATGCTTTACTTGTGGAAAATCGGTGCACTTTGCCAGCGATTGCTGGAGCGGACGTCCCAAGTCTGAGAGAAAGCCAGGAGCAACTTTTGAAGAGAAGGGCAAGGCAGTGGAGTCAACCGCGTCCCATTACGCTCCAGCTCAACCAAGGGTTTATAATCTTGGCCAACAAGAGGCCATCAAACAAGCGGATAGGGTGACAGGTACTGTTTAATTCGTAGCAAGTTAAGTTTCTTTAAATACTTGTTATGTGTATGTTACCTTACCACTGGTTGTTTATGATTTGTTTTGATTTGTGAGTTTTCGACGAGAGCACTCTTTGATACGGGAGCTACAAACTCATTCTTGTCTGAAGGATTCATACCGCACATCGGAGTACCTTCTTCGATGGAAAAGGACAAGTTGGATGTGTTGTTACCGAATGGGTGTTCGATGCGCGCGGATAAAGTCTACGGTGTTAAGATTCGCATTGAGAATCTTGTGGATTACATGTAAACTTGTATTTTGTTGGCCATTTGTTCATATGATGAACAGTGTACCTAGTTTTTCTCTTACAATTAATGGAAAATTCTTTTATTATGAGTTTTTTCTTTCTATATGATAGTTAAATGTTAACATAATAGATACCCTTAGAATGTTCGCTTCCATGGGACATCAAGTACGTGACTTGAATGTGAGAGCCTATGATTTATTTGAAGCTTCATTCTTAAAAGGTCCCTGGTCGAGTATCATCATAGAAGCTAAGGGTGATGATGGTACATGAAGGCTAGCACGTGCGTTGACTGAGGACCGGTTCTCACAGGTCATGATATTGTGATATCAAGTCATCACGTGGGTACTTGTTAGTGAACAAGTTGTACTGGACAGACCCAACCTGAGACTACTCTGTGGATTGTCATTCAATTGTATCACGAGTAGGTCTCGATTGACAATGGTGTTGTGGTCCTTTGACCTGAAGTCACAGCATTCATCAAGTGAGGAAGACCGTGCTTTGATGCCATCTAAAGACTTTCTTGAGAAAGGTTGATGATAAAGGTGGTTGTTGGGCATGTTACGAATCATTTGGGTGTTTGTGTGTGAGCAGATATGGGATTTGTCCTCCTGTATGACAGGAGTTGCATCCATGGTCCCCTTGATGGAACTAGACTGAGAAATGCATGACCATGCTTGGTTGAGTCAATATGTGATATTGGACTCACCATTCTCTAGAAGTCCATCCTGGATCAAGAAACTTGGATTGAGCTATTACGAGGGTGACACGGTCCATGCCTCTAGTTATTTCCGGATGTAAGGGACAAAGGGACAAAGACAACGCTGATACATTGGTCATAAAGGCTTATCAGTTATAAACTCTTATTGCTTGGGGAGCAATGATGTATTGCTAGATGCCGCTCATTGTCTGTGAGGTTTTTGGTTTGATACTTTCAAGATCAAGTGGGAGTCTGTTGGAGTTACCATGGTGATCTAGAAGTGGTCAAACATGTAATCTCACTGCCAACGCGATATGAGCCTGCAGGGTCGCACATAAGAGATGTCGAGAAGTTGGATGATTGACTGTGTTGGTAAAGGTTACCAATCACCGACCTGAATGGGGTTTTGGGCAAAGTGTTGCCTTAAAGGATCGTCGGGTTGGGCAAATGTTGCCTTGAAGGATTGGTAAGAATAGTCGACCGCGGGTCGACGAGTATCGTCGACTACAAGGTCGACGGTCGACGTGTATCGTTAACGATCGTTCGGTGTGAATCGTCGAGTATTGTACTCTGATTCTCGTCGATCCTAAGTGATACTCACCGACTGATTCTCACCGATCCTAGGTGATTCTCGCCGATCCTAGGTGATTTTTGCCGATTGATTCTCACCGAATCTGCTAGGTGATTCTCGCCGATTGATTCTCACCGAATCTGCTAGGTGATTCTCGCCAATTCTGGAACCCTAATTTTCTGGGTGGTCTGCGGATAGCGATACTCCTAAGTCTGTTTATGCCTTTGGTATAAATAGGTACTTAGGGTTTTCGGGTATTATCTCTCACCGATCGAATACCGTGACGGAAGTGTTCCGCCGTTCCGTTCGTTCCGCCGAATCCCGAATCCCGCCGACGGAAGGGTTCCACCGCCGTGCTCGCTCCGTCGACCTCCTCCTCTCCGGCGATCGTTGCTGGTGTTACTATCCCTGGCGCGGACCTAGCAGTCTGTGGGAAAGCAAGGTGCGGTCACTCTCCTTCCCGATTATCCGTGCGACGGAAAGATCGGTGTTCTCCCGCTCGTGTGGATTTCTGCAGAGATGTGGATATCATTCCACGTAGAACTCGCCACCAGCAAGAACCGAAGCTTGGAGCATCTCCGTTGAGTTGTGACTCAACGCCACCGAGGTAATTTTTGCCTAGTTGTATGTTAACTTCTTGATTCAACTTCCAGGGCCCGATCCCATCTCTTTTGGGTTTTCTTGATGTTTTTATTCTTCCGCTGCGTGCACAACTGTTGTGCCATTCTCATAGAGAAACCCAACAATTGTGACCCTCCAAACGGCTCGGAGATCGCGGGACGTCGTGCCCATTCTCTAGTACTGGTTCGATGAATGGCACCCCCCGCTCTGTTCGACGATTCTCTGAGTGAGCGGGAGAGATAGGGGGAGTCGTCTCGCCTGGCTCGCTCGCCTGAAGTGAGCGGGAGCGGACCAGCCCCTTGCCGCATGTCTGCTTGTCGCTTGGGTGCAGGTCGCGGGACTGGGTCCGCCCGATCTTCATGGTGGGGCCCGTTCGACAAACACGGGGTTGTAAAACAGTCAAGTTGTTTTTGAAGCCCTGTCACCATGAAGCAGTGCTCCAAATTCCATGATCCATTCAAGATCTTAGGTGGAGAAATCTGCTAAAATCAATCCACTAGTCTTCTCAGTTGTTATTGAGAAAGAGAAGACACCATCACCCCTTTTCCATTCTCTGTACAGGGTTTTAATTCCCTTCAAAATTATTCTTGATTGCAAGTCTCCTACCAAAAGACTTGAGGTTTTGGTTTTTGAGCACCTGAACAAAAGCTCATTGGTGTCAGGCACCTGATCAAAAACCTGAGTCGATTCCTACCAGGGTGGTAGAAGAGTGGATGTACCCAGGTTGGCGAACCACTATAAATTTCTTGTGTCAACTGGTTGCCCTTTTTCTTTTATTTTGGTTGTACTCTGTGATTGGTTAGGTTACTGTACTTATTTCTTTATTTGCTAATCAGTTCACCTAGGATTACAGCAATAGTTATAAAAAGTTTTTAAGAGAACACAATACTCTATTCACCCCCCCCCCCCCCCTCTAGAGTATTTCAGAACTAACCTGCACTTTCAGGTACCTCCCTTCTACTCAGAGGATTTCGATGGAGAACGAGTTCCTGAAGTTGGTTCAAGGAGAGAGTAGCGTGGATGAATATCTCTACGAGTTTACTCGATTGAGTCGGTATGCTAGCTCCGCTATCGCGGATGAGGAGCGCAAGACGAATCGATTCTACGAAGGGTTGAGAGATGATTTGAGGCTACTACTCTCGGGGCCTATGACGCAGGACTTCTTGACCCTGGTCAAAACAGCCCGGTCCTTGGAGAAGGACATGAAGAAGGTTCAAGCAAAGAAAAGCGTTGGTGACAAGAAGTCTGAGTTCAAGGTGCCGACTACTTCTAAGTCCGGCTATCGAAGGTTCTACAAAAAGACTAGGACTTTGGGTCCAGCCCCCTTTTCTGGTGCTTCTAGGGCGACTACAGGTTGTACCCCGGGTTCATGCTTTACTTGTGGAAAATCGGTGCACTTTGCCTGCGATTGCTGGAGCGGACGTCCCAAGTCTGAGAGAAAGCCAGTAGCAACTTTTGAATAGAAGGGCATGGCGGTGGAGTCAACCGCATCCCATTACACTCCGGCTCAACCAAGGGTTTATAATCTTAGCCAACAGGAGGCCATCAAACAAGCAGATATGGTGACAGGTACTGTTTAATTCGTAGCAAGTTAAGTTTCTTTAAATACTTGTTATGTGTATGTTACCTTACCACTGGTTGTGTAGGATTTGTTTTGATTTGTGAGTTTTCGACGAGAGCACTCTTTGATACGAGAGCTTCAAACTCCTTCTTGTCTGAAGGATTCGTATCGCACATCGGTGTACCTTCTTTGATGGAAAAGGACAAGTTGGATGTGTTGTTACTGAATGGGTGTTCGATGCGCGCGGATAAAGTCTACAGTGTTAAGATTCACATTGGGAATCAAGAGTTCAATCTGCAAGCGTCGTTACTACCGTTGGTGGAGTTCGACGTTATATTTGGCATGGACTGGCTCTCGGAGCAGCAAGCCTATATTGATTGCAGTCGCAAGGAAGTCAAGTTGGGAGTAAGTCGTGAGACGACTTTTACGGTCTTGAAAGGGTCGAGCAAGACGTTGATGTCTGCTCTTCAGGTGGTGAAGGCGGTTCGTGCTGGTCTAGAGATGTTCTTTACACTAGTGGAGGTTACAAAGCTGAAGCCTACGTTGGATAGTATTTCAGTAGTAGCTGAGTACCCTGATGTGTTCCCCACAGATATTCCTGGAGCCCCGCCTCAACGGGAGATAGATTTCACTATTGAGCTAGTGCCAGGTGCGAAGCCTGTGTCACGATCTCCGTATCGGCTAGCGCCTAAGGAAATGGCAGAGTTGAAGGTTCAACTGCAAGAGTTATTGGAGCAAGGGTTTGTGCGTCCAAGTTCTTCACCTTGGAGTGCACCGGTTCTATTTGTAAAGAAGAAGGGCGGAAGCTTGAGACTTTGTATTTATTATCGGGAGTTAAACAAGCTAACAGAAAAGAACAAGTACCCAATCCCAAGGATCGATGATCTTTTTGATCAGTTGGTCGGGTCGATGGTGTACTCTAAGTTGGATCTCAAGTCTGGTTACTATCAGCTGAGGATAAGGGAGAGTGATATCCCTAAGACAGCGTTCAGTACACGATACGGGCATTATGAGTTAACGGTCATGCCGTTTGGGCTGACGAATACGCCGTAAGTGTTCATGGATTTGATGAACAGGACCTTCAGGGAGTACTTGGACCATTTTGTGGTCGTCTTCATCGACGATATTTTGGTGTACTCGCAGAGTGAGGAAGATCACTTCAGGCATCTTCATTTGGTTTTGGAGACGCTAAGGAGGAATCAATTATACGCCAAGTTCTCGTAGTATGAGTTTTGGTTGTCCTAAGTGGCATTGCTCAGTCATATAGTGAGTGGGGAAGGTATTGCAGTAGATCCGGTGAAGATTGTTGCGATACGAGAGTGGCCTGAGCTTTCTACAGTAGCGGAAGTCCGGAGCTTTTTGGGGCCTTGTCGACTATTATAGGCTCTTCGTAGAGAACTTCTCATCGATGGAGAGTTTACCTCTCAACTTTGACGAGGAAGGAGCAAGAAGTTCGTTGGCGTCGGAGTGCGTGCGAGCTTTGAGGAGTTGAAATGTCAGTTGACCACGGCGCCTGTGCTGAGTTCGCCGAGTGGGACCGAAGGTTATGAGATTTATAGCGATGCTTCGGACAGTGGTTTGGGTTGTATGTTGTTACAGCATGGAAGCAATATAGCATATGGCTCGAGACAGCTCAAGGTGCACGAGAGGAACTATTCGGTCCATGACTTGGAGTTAGCGGCCGTGATTTTTGCCTTGAGGCTGTGGAGGCATTATTTGTACGGTGTGAAGATTGATATCTACACCGAACATAAGAGCCAGAAGTATTTGATTGATAAGAAAGATCTGAACATGTGGCAGCGTAGATGGATGGAGTTCCTGGGGAACTATACATTCAAGATCCACTACATGCCTGGTAAAGGTAATGCGGTTGCAGACGCGTTGAGTCGCCGGGCCAAGCTCAAGCATTGGCTGTCGGTCCATGACGAGCGGTTGTTTCGGGAGTTAGAGCGTTGGAGATCTTTTGTGTTGATAAGCAATCAAGTGCTGAAGTAGTATTAAATTGGACGGAAGTCCAATATGACCTGGCTGATCAGATTCGGCAGGCATTGGATATGGATGTCCACATGAAGCAACTCATGATAGAGGCTCTGGATTGGTCAAATTCCCAATTCGTTGTGGAGGACGGATTACTTTGGAAAGACGGTCGTCTGTGCATCCCAAGCGTGGGCAATTTGCAGGTGGAATGTTGTACGAGGCGCATCATACCAAGTACTCAATTCACCCGGGGAGCACGAAGATGTCCGCGATGTTAAGAAATTGTTCTCGTGGCCAGGACTGAAAAAGATGTGCGCTCTACGTGGCGAAGTGTCAAACTTGCGCCTTGGTGAAGGCAGAATGCCAAAAGCCAGGAGGATTCTTGAAATCCTTGCCTATTCCGGAGTGGAAGTTCGACGACATTATTATGGACTTTGTGCACGGGTTGCCAAGGTCGCAAAAGGGGAACGATGCCATTTGGGTGGTCGTAGATCGTCTAACGAAGGTGTCACATTTCATTTCGCATAGGAAGGATGATCCGGTTGAGAAATTGGCAAAGCTATATGTGGATAATATTGTACGGCTTCATGGTGTGCCCCGCAGCATCGTGAGTGACCGAGATGGGCGGTTCACGTCCAATGATTGGAGGTTGGTGCAGCAGATGTTGGGAACAAAGCTGAGTTTTAGCACAGCCTTTCATCCTAAAACAGATGGGCAGACCGAGAGGGTCAATCGGACAATGGAATACATGCTTCGCATGTGTGTCCTGGACTTTGTAAAGCAATGGGAAGATCACCTATACTTGGTGGAATTCGCTTACAATAATAGCTACCAGGCGAGCATTCAAATGACGCCCTTTGAGGCCCTTTATGATATAAAATGTCGCACGTCGTTGTTCTGGTTGGAAACGGGTGAATCAAAGTTGTATAAGCGATTAGAGATGGAGGATGCTACTTCATTGGCAAGAACCATTCGGGAGAGGTTGCTAATCGCTCAGGACCGCCAGGCTAAGTACTATAATGCCAAGCATAGGAACGTGGAGTTCGCTGTTGGCGATTGGGTGTACTTGAAGATAAAGCCATTCAAGGGTGTCTCGCGGGTGCGACGCTTGAAGAAGCTAAGCCCGAGATACCTTGGACCGTTTGAGGTTCTGGAGCGGATTGGTGAAGCAGCCTATCGTTTGAAGCTATCAGTGGAGCTTAGTGGTCTACATGATGTATTCCAGATATCGGTGCTGCGGAAGGCGGTGCAAGAGCCTACGCAAGTGATCGCGGTCGATCAAGTACCAATTGATAGTGGGTTGACGACAAAGGTCAAGTCTGTACGAATTGAGGATTCAGAAGTCAAGTGGCTACGCAATAAAGAGATCAGGATGGTCAAGGTCCGTTGGGACAATTGCGGTCGAGAAGAGCTCTCCTGGGAGCGAGAGCATACTATGCTTGACGAGTACATGTAGTTGTTCCGCTCAGGTACAAATTTTAGTTTTGTACTTATCTTTCCTTTATGAAATTTCGAGGACGAAATTCTTTTAAGAGGGGAGAGTTGTAACGCCCCTAAACTCAAAATAGCGACGGGAGCTGTTTTGGGCCAAATCTGGTATTTGGCAGGGGGGCACACGGCCTGGGACACGGGAGTGTCCCAGAGCGTCTCGAGCCCGTGTCGACGATCAGCCCGGGGAGTCGACATTTTCGCTCGACGATGTGTCGAGACAGGGGGCACACGGCCTGGGACGTGGGCGTGTCCTAGGGCATGTCGGTCCCGTGTCGATGATCGGCCCGGGGAGTCGACATTTTCGCTCGACGATGTGTCGAGACAGGGAAAACGGCCTAGGACACGGGCGTTGATGAACTGTAAATATGCGTATTTTTATGCACATTAATTTAGTCATTTTCATTTATTTTCGCGTTTTTTACTTATTTTTGTTCAATAAAATGTTCCTATTCTTGTAAATTTTCTCCTAACTTGTTTTATTTTGATTTTCAGAAAAATTCCAAAATCTGCCAAAAAATTGGGAAGTACACGCCCGTGACACATGGTCACGCCCGTGACCGAGCCGTGACTGTGCATTTCCCGTGAAATCGGAAAATTTCTGAAGAAAAGGCTTGACACGCCTGGCGACACGCCCGTGTCACCCGACACGGGGCGTGACCCAAGCCCGTGTCCTCTCCTCTCGACGAATTCCACTCGACGATCGTCGAGTGTCGACACCAACTGTCACGCCCATAGTCACGCCCGTGACCTGGGGCGTGACCCAATTTTCAGCTCAACGATTTCGACTCGACACTTTCCGCTCGACATTCGTCGAGTGTCGACCCGACTGTCACGCCCATAGTCACGCCCGTGACATGGGGCGTGACCTTTCCAGCTGGCCCGACAAGACGCTGCCGAGGACATTTGACGCAACCCGCGCCCGGTTCTACCTCCCCGACACGCCCTAGGTCACGCCCGTGACCTGGGGCGTGACTGCTGCGAACTCAGCCCGAAGTCAACTTTGCTGTCCAATCGCCAGCCGCCTTCATGAATAGTACTGTCACGCCCCCATGTCACGCCCGTGACCGAGGGCGTGTACTTAGAAATTTTTTCCTATAAATAGCCCAGTTCTGTAAGGTCCAAGGGTTCAGATTTTTGGGCCAAGTTAGTGTCTTTTTGTGGGCTTAATCCGTGGATACTAGTGCTATGTAAGGAGATTTCTCCCTTTTTATTTCATGTTTTGTTTTGCTTTATCTTTTAGCTTTGTAATAGCTTGAAAATTTTAATAAAAAATGTTAGATTTTCTCTCTTTATTTGGCATGAAAAGTTCATTTGGATGGCTCACCTCTTTCCCTTTTTATTCTTTGTTCTTCACTTGTTCTTCATTTATGAAAAGTGTGTGTGTGTGTGTATGAGTGTAATTTGCTTACTTTACATGTTTTTTTTACTTGTTTTCATGCTTAGGAATGTTATGTTTTTCCTCTTTATATGCCTTTGATTTTTCAAAATAGGTTTTGTTAGAAACTCATGAAATGATGAATTAGGTTTTTCCTTTTTTTCTTGTCTTCTTCAACATCTTCACTCTTATGAGTGTGTAAAAGAGTTAAAGTTTCCTTTGTTTTTTTTACTTAGCTTCATTTTGGAATGAAAACTTTTTTCCTTCTTTCACTTTTATTTCAACTTTTTTAGCTCTTTTATGAAATCCTAGGAATGAAATGTTGAAATTTTTATTTTCCAAAAACTTTGGTTTTTAATTTGTTTTGAAAAACTTTTGTCTTCTAAAATTTTAATTTCTTCTTTTTATTTGTTTTTGGCAAAACCTATGCTTGAAATAGTTAAAATTTTAATTTTTAGGTAACTTTGATTTTTCATGAAGTGTGTGTGAGTGTAGGTGTATAATTTTTATGCTTTGATTTAAATTGTGTAGAGTGTGTGAGTGTAGGTGTATAATTTTCATGCTTTCTTTTTAATTGCTTTCTTTTAATGCTTTATTCAAATTATGTAGAGTGTGTGAGTGTAGGTGTATAGTTTTATTGCTTTCTTGAATTTCATTTGGAGTGTGTGTGTTCGTGTGCATTTATTTCCGCCTACTCGTTAAGAGTTAAATGGCGCATCGTTTTCATTTTCAGTCCTACTCGTTTGAGTAGGACTTGCAATTTTACTTTATTTTTTCCGCCTACTCACTTGAGTTAAATGGCCGGACTTTTTAGCCCTGTAATCGCATTTATTTTCTCCTACTCATTTGAGTAGGACTCGCTTTCATTTCAGTCCTACTCGTTTGAGTAGGACTTGCAATTTTCAGCCTTTATTTACCGCCCCCACTCGTTTGAGTGGGACTCGCAAATTTGAATATGCAATTTTCTTTTATGTGTAACTTAGCTTTTGTTTAATTTATAATTTGGAGTGTGTGTGAGTTCTTGTTATAGCTAATCTTTTTAGTTTTCTAAATGTTGTTATTTTTCTTTTGTCCCTTTCTTATAAACGTTTAGTGTTTAATTTCGAACCGCGCCTCACTAAATTATAAGCCGTCCCCATACCGATGTGTGGCTAATCGCTATTAGCCTCGGCATCGAAGAGCATTGGGACATTTAAAATGATTTATAATAATTAAAGCTCTTCATTTTCATTTTAATTTAAGCACTTAGGGTTTACCCCGGGTTTACGACGCGTAGGACCACATAATCGATGTGTGGGCCCTATTTCCGTAGTCCATATGCTAGCTAGCCGAGAGGCCGTGCATATGGACCGATCACCCCTGGGTAAATAGAGTTGCGTGCATACCCTCGAGAGAGGACTAGCGTAATTCTACCGGATTGGGTCCCCCACCCAATAGCGGGGTTCTTAGCGTAAAGCGGGCGTTAAGAGGAATCCTTCGTCGGACTAACGTTCGGTCGAATAGTCTTAACGTTTAGGTGAGCGATATCCCTATAGCTAGGTGAGCTCACATTTGTGGAACCTCCACGGCCAAGTTGTCTTATTATTAATTTGAAAACTAAGTCTTTTTATTATTAAAAATTATTTTAGTCTTAATCCGATTCAATGCCGAGCGTTAACCCTTCATCGAATATTTTCTAAACCGTTTTTTCGCTCCTTTGCTTTTTCGCCTTTTATTAAGTAAAAAAATCCACCTTATTTTCAGTAAAATAATAGTCCTCCCGGAGGAGTAAGAATAGTCAACGCGACCCCGAGAACAATACGACCTCGGTATTCCCCCGAATATCGAGTACTACTTGCGATAGGTGCACTTGCCTACCCGAGCAAGCCCGCGGCGATCGACTCAACGAACCAACCACAGTAAGAGTCTGTTCGCGGGCCCATCAAGTTTTTGGCGCCGTTGCCGGGGACTTCTCTTTTCGAGTTGCTATTTCGAATTCCAGAGTCTATTAATTTTACTTATTTTCTAAAAAACAAAAAAAAAACTAACTAAAAACTTTATTTTAAAAAAAACAAACAAAAAAGAGTTTATTTTTGTTTTATTTTTGTTTGGGTGTATGACCCGAGGACAACCCTCAGAGTCTGAAGATTTAGACTTCGACCCTGAGATCGAACGCTCTCTTGCGCGTATCCGATCTCATCGCCGAAATCCTTCTTTAGATCCCGAGGAATCTATCGGAGAACCCACTGTTGTAGTTATGGCCGCCCCTAACCTTCCCCCGGCGGCCGAGTGTACTATGTCTTATTACGCCCGGCCTAACCTGGATGATTCAGGGTCGAGTATTGTTCGCCCTGCGGTGGCCAATAATAATTTTGAAATAAAGTCAAGTGTCATTCAAATGGTCCAAAACGCCGTGCAGTTCGATGGACTGCCGGATGAGGACCCGAATGTCCACTTGTCCAATTTCTTGGAGATATGCGACACCTTCAAGATCAATGGCGTCACTGATGACGCCATTCGTTTGCGCTTATTTCCTTTTTCCCTTAAGTCCAAAGCCAAGGCGTGGTTGAATGCCCTCCCGCGAGGATGTATCACCACGTGGGCTGAGTTGACGGAACGGTTCCTAACGAAGTACTTTCCGCCCGCCAAAACTGCAAAGTTGCGGGCGGACATTTCTTCGTTTGTGCAGAACGATCCCGAGTCTCTATACGAGACTTGGGAACGATTTAAGGAATTCCTCCGCCGTTGCCCGCACCACGCGCTGCCAACGTGGTTGCAAGTTCAAATTTTTTATAATGGGCTGAATTTTCAGACGCGTCAAATGATTGACGCGGCTGCCGGGGGAACGCTTAACAACAAAACCCCCGAGGCCGCCCAGGCTTTATTCGAAGAGATGGCTATGAACGCCTATCAATGGAACGTCCCGCGGGGACGGCCAAAGCCGGCGGCTGGTCTTTTTGAAGTGGATGCCACTGCTCTCTTGAACCCTTCAAGTTGAAAGGTTAACAAAGCAGGTGGCGGAGATGTCTGCTGCCTCCTCCACTCCGCCTTGTTTTATTCCCCCCAACGTCTGCGTAGCTGAAGAGTTCGTGGACTTCATGGGAAATTCGGGTCGTCCTCCCTTCAACCCCAACAACAACCCTTATAGTAATAACTATAATCCGGGTTGGAGGAATCACCCCAACTTCTCGTGGAGCAACCCGAATAATGCTCAGCGCCCCCCTATTTCTTATGCGCCCGGATTTCTTCCTCCCCCTCCTCTTCCGAAACCCTCCCCGATGGAGGAAAATTTTTCGAAGTATATTGCGTCCAACGAGTCAAATATCCGGAACATCACCGGATCGCTAAAAACACTCGAACAACAGGTTGGACAGCTGGCGAGGATGATGTCCGAGCGCGCGCTCGGGGCACTGCCGGGAAACACGGAGCCGAATCCGCGGGAGAACGCCAACGCTATAACCCTCCGTAGCGGAAAGGAGGTGGTCGATCCAAAACGGACCGACCCTCAGGTACATATTTCACCTCCGACCCCTCTTCCCCTTTCTTCGCTCACGCCACCTTTACCTATTATAAAAGAAAAAATTATTTTAAACAAGGCTCTTCCGTATCCGCATAAGTTAGAAAACGAGCGTAAGGACGCGCAATATGAAAAATTTATTTTATTATTAAAACAAATTCACATTAATGTTCCTTTTTGCGAGGCTATCTCGCAAATGCCCAAATATGCGAAATTTTTAAAAGAACTACTTTCTAATAAACGCAAATTAGAGGATATTTCGCATGTATCTCTCAACGCTGTCTGCTCGGCGGCCCTTACTAATAAATTGCCCGCAAAACAAAACGACCCGGGACGGTTTTCCATCCCGTGCCTTTTTGGCGATATATTAGTAAAGTACGGCTTAGCTGATTTAGGGGCTAACATTAATCTGATGCCGTTCTCGCTCTTTTCGCGTTTAGGTTTGGGTACTCCTAGTCCTACGAATATGCGCATCCAATTAGCGGATCGCTCGGTTAAGTTCCCTATCGGGGTAGTGGAGGACGTCCTTGTCCGAGTCGACAAGTTTACCTTCCCGGTAGACTTCGTCATCTTAGATATCGAGGAGGACGCCGAGGTACCAATAATACTCGGTCGCCCTTTTCTCGCCACCTCCCGCGCACTAATAGATGTTAGTAATGGTAGCCTTCTCCTCCGAGTAGGCGATGACCAAGTTACTTTCTCTATTAATCCCTCGATGGACAATTTGTCATCGAGCGACGATTTCTGCTATTCTTTAGATACCTTTTTCGGAGATCGTTCTTCTCCCATTTTCGAGTCCGTATTTTTAAATGACGATGTTTATGCGCTCGAAAATTTTAACTGCGATGAGGATACGTCTATAGACTTGCCTTTCGAACCAATTGGTAAGAAAGACATAGGAATTAAAACCTCCCTAGAAGAACCGCCCATCCTAGACCTCAAACCCTTACCCGCCTCGCTCAAGTACGCTTTTTTGGGAAAAGGTGATACGCTCCCCGTTATCATTTCTTCGGACTTGAGTGATTCGGAGACTTCCGATTTATTGGAAGTTTTATTTAAACATCGCCACGCAATTGCGTGGCAAATCTCTGACCTAAAGGGGATTAGCCCCTCCTTTTGCACCCATAAGATTTTCCTAAACGATAATTGCCGCAAAACGATACAGCCGCAACGTCGTCTTAACCCAAACATGAAAGACGTCGTTAAAGCCGAAATCATTAAGTTATTAGATGCGGGGATTATCTACCCTATTTCGGACAGTGCATGGGTTAGTCCCGTGCATGTCGTGCCCAAGAAGGGCGGTCTTACCGTAGTGGCGAATGAGCATAACGAGCTTGTCCCAACTCGTACTGTTACGGGTTGGCGAGTGTGCATCGACTATAGGAAACTTAACGATGCCACCCGCAAGGACCATTTCCCTCTGCCATTTCTAGACCAGATTTTAGAGCGTTTATCCGGTCATCCGTATTATTGTTTTCTTGATGGTTTATCGGGGTTTTTCCAAATCCCCATTTCCCCCGATGATCAAGAGAAAACAACTTTTACTTGCCCGTTCGGCACCTTCGCATATCGAAGAATGTCATTTGGCCTCTGCAACGCGCCAGCTACATTCCAAAGATGTATGCTAGCGATCTTTGGCGAGCTAGTAGAAGACATTATGGAAGTCTTTATGGATGACTTCTCTGTTTTCGGACGCTCTTTTCCCGATTGCCTTAACAATTTAGATCGTGTCCTTCAACGGTGCGAGGACACAAGCCTTGTTTTAAATTGGGAAAAATGCAACTTTATGGTTCGAGGAGGTTTGGTCCTCGGCCATATGATTTCGTCTAAGGGGATAGAGGTGGATAAGGCCAAGATAGAAATTATAGAAAAACTTCCGCATCCAACAAACGTAAAATCTATTAGGAGTTTCTTAGGCCATGCGGGCTTTTATCGACGCTTTATTCAAGATTTTTCAAAAATAACAAAGCCGCTAACTCACCTCTTGGAAAAGGAATCACGCTTCATCTTTAGTAGCGAATGCGAGTCCGCCTTTAATTTGATAAAACAAAAACTTATCTCTTCACCAATATTAGTGGCCCCTAATTGGTCCCTTCCGTTCGAAATAATGTGCGACGCTAGTGATATTGCCTTAGGTGCCGTTCTTGGCCAACGCGTAGAAAAACATTTTCATCCTATCTATTACGCTAGCAAGACGCTCACTTCCGCACAAGTAAATTACACGACAACGGAAAAGGAACTCTTAGCCGTCGTTTTCGCTTTCGATAAGTTTCGCTCGTATATAACGCTATCTAAAGTTATCGTTTTTACCGATCACTCCGCGCTTAAATATTTATTAGCTAAAAATGATGCGAAGCCCCGCCTTCTTCGATGGATTCTCCTCCTACAAGAGTTTGATTTGGAGATCCGAGATAAGCGGGGAGCGGAAAATCTAGCGGCCGACCACCTCTCCCGTTTAGAAAATCCGGGTGCGGAAGCGCTCGTCGAATCTGAAATAAATGACAGATTCCCCGAGGAACGCCTTCTTGCCATTAATAAATCTTCGTCATCTTCGCCTTGGTTCGCAGATTTTGCAAATTTTTTAGTAGCGCGGGTCCTTCCAAAAGAATTTTCCGGTCACCAAAAGAAGAAATTCTTTTCTGACTTGAAAAATTTCTTTTGGGAGGACCCATTTCTTTTTCGTATCTGCGCGGACCAAGCGGTCCGAAGATGCGTTGCGGGTGTGGAGTGCTTGCAAATTCTTAAGCACTACCACGAGGGTCCAGCCGGTGGGCATTATCAAGCCAACCGGACCGCTCGGAAGGCGCTAGAGGCGGGCTACTTTTGGCCCACTCTCTTCAAAGACGCGCATAATTTTGTGCGCGCATGCGATAGCTGTCAGCGGTCGGGTAACATCTCTCGTCGTGACGAGATGCCCCAAAATATGTTTTTAGAATGCGAAGTCTTCGATTTATGGGGCATAGATTTCGTTGGCCCCCTACCTCCGTCTTTCAAAAATATGTATATTTTAGTGGCGGTCGACTACGTATCGAGGTGGGCGGAAGCGCAAGCTCTCCCCACCAACGATGCGCGAGTCGTCGTTACATTTCTTAAAAAATTATTTTCTCGCTTCGGCACGCCTCGCGCAATTGTTAGTGATAGGGGAACGCATTTCTGTAACGCTCTTATGGCTAAGACGTTAGCTAAATACGGAGTCACGCACAAGCTTGCCACCCCCTACCACCCGCAAACAAGTGGCCAAGTCGAGGTAGTAGATCGAGAGATTAAGCGAATTTTAGAAAAAACTGTTTCGCTAAATAGGAAAGATTGGTCCGTTAAACTCGACGATGCGTTGTGGGCGTATCGGACGGCATACAAAACCGCTATTGGATGTACGCCGTTCCGGTTAGTCTACGGCAAAGCGTGCCATTTACCCGTAGAATTAGAACATCGCGCACTTTGGGCTTTAAAACTCTTAAACCTCGACTCCAACTTAGCCGCTCAGAATAGAAAACTGCAACTAAACGAGCTCGATGAATGGCGTGCGAACGCTTACGAGAGCAATAAATTCTATAAGGAGCGCTCTAAGTTCTACCACGATCGAAAAATCAAGTCCCAAAAATTATTTTCTCCGGACGATCTTGTCCTTCTTTACAATTCACGCCTTAGGCTTTTTCCAGGTAAATTAAAATCTAGATGGTCCGGTCCCTTCTTAGTTGAAGAAGTTTTTCCTTATGGAACCGTACTCGTCTCCCACCCGGACAAAGGCTCTTTTAAAGTAAACGGTCATCGGTTAAAGTCTTACATCGCGGGCGACCCAGTGATCGGTTTTAGCGAAACCATAACTTTCCTCCACATTATAAACCCGCCAAAATAGTCAAGCTACACGACTATAAACAAAGCGCTCCTGGGAGGCACCCCTCGCTTATCTTTTTCGCTCTTTCCTTATTATCTTTGTTATTTTTTTCTAATAAACGCAGGGTTTCTGTTCGGCCTTCCCCACCGCGTTTCAGGGAAGCTTCTACCCCCTTCCTTTTCCTTTCTTTGTACATATTGTCTTTCTTTTCTGTTCCGCATACTTACGATACAACATTGGGGACAATGTTGGACTTAAGTATGGGGGTATTTTCGTGCTTTACTTTCTGCACTTCAATTTTTTCTGCATCTCAAAAACAAAAAGAAAAATACAAAAAAATACATATAACAACAAAACAAAAACAAAAAAATTTTAAAAAACATCTTAAAATGAAACAAAAAATTTTTTAAATGAAAAAAACAAAAAATTTTAAATGAAAAAAAAAAAAACAAAAAAAAAATTTTTATGAAAAAAAACAAAAATCCAAAAAAAATTTTTCTCTTTGTAAATATTTTTTTTTCTCTCTCCCCCTTCCTCATTCTTGTACAAACATTTTTCTTTTTCTCCCTTATTTTTGTACATATTATGAAAATTCTCTTAAAAAATACAAAAAAAAAAAAGATAATAGTTCAAACAATTTTCAAACAAAAAAATCGAGAAAAACAAAAATACAAAAAAAAAAAGATAATAAATGAAAAACACAAAAAAAATGTTTACAAAAAATACTATAAAAAAAAAACATTTACAAAGAGAAAAAAATTTTCTCGATATCCAAAAATTCTGCTATCCAAAAAAATGTTGGACAAAAAAAACAAAAAAATGTTTTGCAACAAATAAATTAAATATTCCATACTTAACTTTTCTGCTATCCAAAAATTCTGTTTTGAGTTTATTTATATGTGAATACTATTAATTCTCTGTTTACTACCCGTTTGTTAATTATCGATTGAAACATTTAAATAGCCGGGGTTAAGTTTTAAAGAATTCTTTATGCTTTGTTAAAACTAGCGGACTCGTTTTAGGCACTACTTCTAATTTTTCATTAATAGGAGCACGTATATTATGTTAGGAAATAACGACTATAGAATTCAATTATACTTACTTTTAGCTTTCTGAAAATATTGGAACGTACAAATTATTAAGGTTGCTCTCAAAAAGTTTTAGGATTACAATCTAGTTTTCCTTTCTCCCCTCACTTTTCATGACCTACTTGGCATGAAAAATTTTATCCTTAAAAGATCTTATGTCAATGGGAACAAGATTTCGTTCCGTAAACATAGGCACCCAATAATTTAAAAGATTATATAGGGAGTAAGAGGATAAAATTCATTACTCCTGCAAATATACATTGGGTTAATTTTTATTATTATGAAGTTGAAAAAACAAAAATCATATTAGGAAAATAAGATTTCGTTTTCCTAATAATCCAAAAGAAAAAAAATGGAGGTTCGAGAAAAAACTTACCTCAACCCCAACAACAACCCTCTTCATAAACCACACTACCCCCTTAGCCAACTACACGATTCTAGAATTAATTCAAAAATCTTTTTGAGAGCATAATTAGTAAATTGTATTATTTCCGGTAGCACTCGTATAAGCTAGAATTCTTATAATTCCAAACTATTTTCGTTAACCTAACCATTACAAATGTTGCCTTCTATTTGATTACATCAAGAAGTCTTTTGGCCAAAACTTTTGTGCTATTTAAATCATCTACATAATTTTAGGACTTAACTCTTACACCCCGTATATTTATTTCGATCTCTCTTATAATTAATTAAGCGATAGCCAAAACTTAGAGTTTTTTTTATTCCTTATAGATTCACCTCAAACTTTTGCTCTGGAATAGCAAAAGCCTAAGTATGGGGGTATTTGATGAACTGTAAATATGCGTATTTTTATGCACATTAATTTAGTCATTTTCATTTATTTTCGCCGTTTTTACTTATTTTTGTTCAATAAAATGTTCCTATTCTTGTAAATTTTCTCCTAACTTGTTTTATTTTGATTTTCAGAAAAATTCCAAAATCTGCCAAAAATTGGGAAGTACACGCCCGTGACACATGAGTCACGCCCGTGACCGAGCCATGACTGTGCATTTCCCGTGAAATCGGAAAATTTCTGAAGAAAAGGCTTGACACGCCTGGCGACACGCCCGTGTCACCCGACACGGGGCGTGACCCAAGCCCGTGTCCTCTCCTCTCGACGAATTCCACTCGACGATCGTCGAGTGTCGACACCAACTGTCACGCCCATAGTCACGCCCGTGACCTGGGGCGTGACCCAATTTCAGCTCAACGATTTCGACTCGACACTTTCCGCTCGACATTCGTCGAGTGTCGACCCGACTGTCACGCCCATAGTCACGCCCGTGACATGGGGCGTGACCTTTCCAGCTGGCCCGACAAGACGCTGCCGAGGACATTTGACGCAACCCGCGCCCGGTTCTACCTCCCCGACACGCCCTAGGTCACGCCCGTGACCTGGGGCGTGACTGCTGCGAACTCAGCCCGAAGTCAACTTTGCTGTCCAATCGCCAGCCGCCTTCATGAATAGTACTGTCACGCCCCCATGTCACGCCCGTGACCGAGGGCGTGTACTTAGAAATTTTTTCCTATAAATAGCCCAGTTCTGTAAGGTCCAAGGGTTCAGATTTTTGGGCCAAGTTAGTGTCTTTTTGTGGGCTTAATCCGTGGATACTAGTGCTATGTAAGGAGATTTCTCCCTTTTTATTTCATGTTTTGTTTTGCTTTATCTTTTAGCTTTGTAATAGCTTGAAAATTTTAATAAAAATGTTAGATTTTCTCTCTTTATTTGGCATGAAAAGTTCATTTGGATGGCTCACCTCTTTCCCTTTTTATTCTTTGTTCTTCACTTGTTCTTCATTTATGAAAAGTGTGTGTGTGTGTATGAGTGTAATTTGCTTACTTTACATGTTTTTTTTACTTGTTTTCATGCTTATGAATGTTATGTTTTTCCTCTTTATATGCCTTTGATTTTTCAAAATAGGTTTTGTTAGAAACTCATGAAATGATGAATTAGGTTTTCCTTTTTTTCTTGTCTTCTTCAACATCTTCACTCTTATGAGTGTGTAAAAGAGTTAAAGTTTCCTTTGTTTTTTTTACTTAGCTTCATTTTGGAATGAAAACTTTTTTCCTTCTTTCACTTTTATTTCAACTTTTTTAGCTCTTTTATGAAATCCTAGGAATGAAAATGTTGAAATTTTTATTTTCCAAAAACTTTGGTTTTTAATTTGTTTTGAAAAACTTTTGTCTTCTAAAATTTTAATTTCTTCTTTTTATTTGTTTTTGGCAAAACCTATGCTTGAAATAGTTAAAATTTTAATTTTTAGGTAACTTTGATTTTTCATGAAGTGTGTGTGAGTGTAGGTGTATAATTTTTATGCTTTGATTTAAATTGTGTAGAGTGTGTGAGTGTAGGTGTATAATTTTCATGCTTTCTTTTTAATTGCTTTCTTTTAATGCTTTATTCAAATTATGTAGAGTGTGTGAGTGTAGGTGTATAGTTTTATTGCTTTCTTGAATTTCATTTGGAGTGTGTGTGTTCGTGTGCATTTATTTCCGCCTACTCGTTAAGAGTTAAATGGCGCATCGTTTTCATTTTCAGTCCTACTCGTTTGAGTAGGACTTGCAATTTTACTTTATTTTTTCCGCCTACTCACTTGAGTTTAAAATGGCCGGACTTTTTAGCCCTGTAATCGCATTTATTTTCTCCTACTCATTTGAGTAGGACTCGCTTTCATTTCAGTCCTACTCGTTTGAGTAGGACTTGCAATTTTCAGCCTTTATTTACCGCCCCCACTCGTTTGAGTGGGACTCGCAAATTTGAATATGCAATTTTCTTTTATGTGTAACTTGGCTTTTGTTTAATTTATAATTTGGAGTGTGCGTGAGTTCTTGTTATAGCTAATCTTTTTAGTTTTCTAAATGTTGTTATTTTTCTTTTGTCCCTTTCTTATAAACGTTTAGTGTTTAATTTCGAACCCGCGCCTCACTAAATTATAAGCCGTCCCCATACCGATGTGTGGCTAATCGCTATTAGCCTCGGCATCGAAGAGCATTGGGACATTTAAAATGATTTATAATAATTAAAGCTCTTCATTTTCATTTTAATTTAAGCACTTAGGGTTTACCCCGGGTTTACGACGCGTAGGACCACATAATCGATGTGTGGGCCCTATTTCCGTAGTCCATATGCTAGCTAGCCGAGAGGCCGTGCATATGGACCGATCACCCCTAGGTAAATAGAGTTGCGTGCATACCCTCGAGAGAGGACTAGCGTAATTCTACCGGATTGGGTCCCCCACCCAATAGCGGGGTTCTTAGCGTAAAGCGGGCGTTAAGAGGAATCCTTCGTCGGACTAACGTTCGGTCGAATAGTCTTAACGTTTAGGTGAGCGATATCCCTATAGCTAGGTGAGCTCACATTTGTGGAACCTCCACGGCCAATTTGTCTTATTATTAATTTGAAAACTAAGTCTTTTTATTATTAAAAATTATTTTAGTCTTAATCCGATTCGATGCCGAGCGTTAACCCTTCATCGAATATTTTCTAAACCGTTTTTTCGCTCCTTTGCTTTTTCGCCTTTTATTAAGTAAAAAAATCCACCTTATTTTCAGTAAAATAATAGTCCTCCCGGAGGAGTAAGAATAGTCAACGCGACCCCGAGAACAATACGACCTCGGTATTCCCCCGAATATCGAGTACTACTTGCGATAGGTGCACTTGCCTACCCGAGCAAGCCCGCGGCGATCGACTCAACGAA
Source organism: Platanthera guangdongensis (assembly GCA_039583875.1). Classification (NCBI taxonomy): domain Eukaryota; kingdom Viridiplantae; phylum Streptophyta; class Magnoliopsida; order Asparagales; family Orchidaceae; genus Platanthera; species Platanthera guangdongensis. The sequence continues at coordinate 134,020,305 of CM077162.1, read as the reverse complement.
CCAACCACAGTAAGAGTCTGTTCGCGGGCCCATCAGGCGTGTCCATGGCGGTGTCGTGGAGTCTACATTTTCGCTTGACGAAGTGTCAAGAAAGTGAACACAGCCTGGAGGCCAGGCATGTTCGGGTTTGACACGGGCGTGTCAAATAGTACACGGGCGTGTCCAAGACCTGTGTGAGTCTCGGGTTATTTTTGATGCTGTGTCGATGAGGGCACACGGTCAACCACACGGCCGTGTCAGTTGGAACCCGGGCGTGTCATGTTGAACACGGGCATGTCGGGACCCGTGTAATTTTCGTAACGCGTTGATTTCGATGGCGAATGAGGGACACGACCCTGGACACGGGCGTGCCGCAGGACGTGTTCGGCCCAGGTTTTACTTTTCGGCTGCGAATCGTAGCCATTTGTTTCCTTATTTTGGGATCCGACAGTTAGGGGTTGTTCCTACTGGGATATACCCGGGATTGGGCCTTTGAAACCCTCATTTCACTTGAGTGGTTCTCTATCAAAGTCAAGAGAGAGGGGAGATCAAAGGAGGAAGAAGAAGCCTAGATCCGGTCACCGGCGGAGCTTCGGAGCTCAAAATCGCAAACCAATTTCGGATCTATAGAGGCAAGGAGAGTGCGGTGCTTTTCATCTGCTCACATTTCCATGGCACCAAGGAAGAACGCTAGGGTAACGATTCTCTACTTTAGCATGTGAATCTCTACTTCTTTTGCATTGGAAGCCCGCTCTCGTGAGTTTGCGGTGAGTTTGAGGCGTTCCTTCGGGTAGATATGTAAAGTACCCGTTGTTTAGAGTCCGTATTCGAGAACGAACATATGCATGATGTGTGAAGCCTACCCGGACAAGTTTGTCTGGATCATTGATGTTGCATTGCAAAATGGCCGGAGAAGACTCCGTGCGAATGTTTGTTTTTCGGGTTTTCTATGAGGCAGATTGCAACAGGGAGCCTTGGGGATTAACTCCAAGGTGCACCCGAAAAACTGGGCAGATACGTGATTCTGCCAACTTGGTGGCCTGTGAGCCAACTTGAACATAATCGGGTTAGGTGAATTGTGTAACGGAAATGGGACTCGGGATAAGTTTGACCGCGTATATGACTTAAATTGTCATTGCGATGTGAGCACGGGTTAGATGGAACCGTACTCGTTCTATGTCGTTCGATTAAAGAGACCTAAGGGTACGTGGTACTTGTCGTTGGCATAGATGAGGGTCTTCGGCGGTCTATGGCTTAAATTAACGTGACCCATGCCGGGAAGACAAATTGCTCATAGTTTGGCAGTCACAGTGGCGGTGGTGAGACCGGGGTGTCTATGGCTTAAATTGACGTGACATTGACCAGTTCACCGAGAATGTGCCATGAGTGCACGGGGTGTGTGGTCGTGCATGCCTACGCCTCCTAAGTACTTCCCAAAGCCATTCAGCTACCTAAGGAGACAACAAGAGAAGATGGACAAGCAGCAATCCCAAGCCCAAACCTAAAAGATGATGAGAAATTGAAATGACAATTGTAGACTTGATGTTCTTTTTGGAAACTTACATATATACACAATTCTTCATTACTGTCTAATTATCCTTCTAACTGTCCTTTGCTTACCTGCTTATATTTTTCTACTTAGTTTCTTTTATGTCCATAATTCACCTTAGTGTAAAGGGTTCTGACTTCAACAAATAGGGGGAGATTGTTGGGTATTTCATCCACATGAACCCAGATTTGATGAAGTCACCCTGGAACTAAGATGAATTAAGTTGTATTTGATGCTTGGTTTGAGCTATATGTTTGCAGGAGTTTCACTGGGAAGTGTAGACCAATGTCAGCTCACAGTGGGTCACCAAACACAGGAACTGTGCAATGTAATCCCTCATTGCATATTCCAAGGTGTTGACTCATGTGTGGTATCTCTATTGGGATACACTTCATATTCAAGCTATTGGACTACGAGAAAGGCATTGGAAGTTGGCTACTCTAGAAGAATCAGTTTTTCCAACATCAGGAAATTTCTAAGTGTTTTACTCGAGTAGAGCTTTTACCTACTCGAGTAGTCTGGGGATAAGTTACTCGGGTAAAGGAATCCTGTACTCGAGTAGACATAGTCATATACTCGAGTAGCTAAGTCACCTACTCGAGTAGACAAGTCATATACTCGAGTAAGTATACTCACCTACTCGAGTAGATAGAAACATACTCGAGTAGTTCATTTTTACCTACTCGAGTAGTTCTTGTGTCACTCGTGTACCTCGGTATTTCCCTACTCCAGAATTTTTCCAAGTCTCTTACTCGAGTAGAACTTTCACCTACTCGAGTAGATTACTTTCTCTCGAGTAGTTTAGTTCAACTACTCGAGTAGTTGCCAGCAGACCTCTTCAGAATTTTTCTAAGTATTCCACTCGAGTAGTACTTCTTGTACTCGAGTAGGTTATGTGATATACTCGAGTAGTACTTCTTGTACTCGAGTAGGTTATGTGATATACTCGAGTAGCTCTTCCAGTACTTGAGTAGATCCTCTATATACTCGAGTAGGTCTCCTCGCATACTCGAGTAGTTCTATCTGTATACTCGTGTAGTTGATCTCTATATACTCGAGTAGTCTTTTTACACTTACCCGAGTATGTTTCCCATCATATACTCGAGTAGTTATTCAACTACTCGAGTAGTTATTGACTTACTCGTGTAGTTGGCCAAATATTTCCGAAAGTTTTCTATGTCATTTTTCTGACGGGATTTTTCAAATCACGCGACATGATTGGTCCACGTGTACATCATTATGACCAATTATGACCGTTAGTCTCTCCTATATAAGGTCTTATCAGAAAATGACAAACCCTAAGTATTCTCAAAGCTTTCTTGTAATTTCTTTTTCGAGAAATAATCTTCAGCCGCCTCCTCTCTGATTTTCGTGAAATGGAAGCCGCCGCCGCCACCTTCTTCTCCGGGCAAAGCTTCTACATTCAGAGGACTATTCTGAAGAAAAGTTACAGATCGAGATCGACTTCACTGATCACATTCTCTCTCGATTTCTGTAAAAGGAAGTAGATCCAGATCGAGGCCAAGACCTTCTTCACCGATTTCTGAAAAAGCTACAAAGTTGAAAAGAAGAAGATCCTGGCCATTTCCTTCAGATCTGTGTGATTTACTGTTTGTATTCTTGAAAAACTGTATTAATTTTGTAGGAGAAATCTTCTCCGAGTGTAGGAGTTTTTTTTTACTCCGAGTTTGTAGGAAGTGTTATCTTCCGAGGTGTAGATCCGTTTTGTTTGGATCGAGTTTGTAGGAACTTTGTTCCGAGGGTAGGATCGGTTTTTGATCCGAGATAGTGGAGTAGCCGAGTCTAGTTGATTGCTAGATCGGTGAGGGAAAGTGGATGTACCCAAGGTTGGGGAACCACTATACATCTTCTGTCGTCTGTGATATTGGTAGATATTTCTGTGCAGTGCTCTAATTAATTTTTATTCCGCAAAAGACGCACAAACCACCTATTCACCACCCTCTAGGTGATTTAGGTCGACAACAGTTTTCTTTCAATATATATATAAAATGTCTTCACATCATAAAAAGAGGAGTGTGATTCCGGCCGAGTCTTCCGTCCACCATTCTAGATTTCATGACTGCATCACAATGTTATCTCCAATTCCGTCGACCTTCTAGATTTCATTGTGTCTTCATGGATCCTAGATGTACCACTGGCTTGCCCGTAGCGGGAGAAATGGTTTGTACAGAGTTCACTACGACCACGGAAGAATTCTGTAACATCATACTAATGATGGAATCAGCCGGTCTCACCTTCATCCTCGAACATACTTGGAAGGTATTGGACAAGGAGGTTCGTAAGTTCTTCCAACAGGACAAACTCCATAGGGAATATACAATAATGAAGAGTAAAGCCAGGCATGTCAAAGTCAAAGTGAAAGCTTCTCTACTCACTAGGTATTTACGGCTCCTAGAGTGTGAAAAGGAAGATCAATTAGAAGTCAGTGATTTCTCAGGGCCTCTGCTATTCTGTGGACTACCAAGAGGTACAAAAGCAATCAAGCGAAAAGGGAGGAATGACGAAGGAAAACTTCTTTCTGATATCATTGTAAAAGTTCTGTTGTGTAAGACTGGATCCCATGACTACCTATCCTCAGACATGTTTAAGATTATAGTTGCCATCATATGCCGGAAGAGAATGGATTGGGGTGTAGAGTTATTTGGAAGGACAAAGGACAGTCTGCGAGCTCCAAAATTTGGAAGGATAATCAGCCTATACTTAAATAATTTGGAATAGACATATTCGATAAGAGTAAAGGAGTTTCAATTCATCACCTGAGGAAAATTGATTCCACTATCTTATCTAGATGGGAAAGAAGAATCCCATGGTAAGTTGGTCTACAAGACTTGTGTAACACCCCCATCTGTCGTATGGCACATAGTAGAAGGTCCAGCTGGAACCCGACACCATACACCATGGATAGTTGGAAGGGTCATGTATGAATAACCAAACTATCTAATTAAGACTACTCATTCTAATAAAGAGCATTCTAGCGGAAGATTTTAAACAGTTGAAAGAACCCATAATTGTATCCAATAATCATGAATGTCCAACACCACTACAACTGGAATGAAAACAAATACACTGAAAGGTACACGGCCTTATGTCCTTACAGAGGTTCACTTAATTAAATAATGTTTTCCATACATCGGCTCGCAGGCTGGCCACACATGACAAAATAAAGTGCAACTATTTGCTTTGGCTTTCTAGGGCCAGCACAGCAACATGGGCTCCAGCACGCTATTTGGCACTCGGCTCCCCAGCACATGCAAGCAACATTCCACCACACGGTGGCAAAGAAAGTAACGGTAAGCCAAAAGCCGACCAAATTATAACGACCCCGCCCCTAACTCGGGACGACGGTTCTCCTTCCCTGCAATTCATTAGCCCAGCTAAAAAATATAGTACAAACATGCTAGCCACAGGTGTAGGCTCGCACGGCCAAACACCTCGTGCACTCAGGGCACATTATCGGTGAATCCTGACACTTCAGCAACTTCACCACCACCACCGGGATGGCAACAACGTGAGCATTTTAGCCTGTCTGACCACTGTCTAAGTCTCCCAACTAAGCCAACGCCCAGTCCCCTTTTCGGGTCTCTTGCACCGAAGCACATAGCCCAGGTCTGATTCCACTTGCCCGTTGCTCACAACGCATAGTACACCTTAAGACGTACGCACGAGCCAAGCTTCTCTCAGATCCTGCCATTTTCAAATAATCACATAACCCAGTTATGATCAAGGCCGATTCCCAGACCACCAAGTTAGCAGAACAACGATTCCGCTCAGTTTTCCGGGTGCTCCTTGGAGTTAATCCCCAAGGATCCCTGTTGCAATCTACCGCGTAGAAACCCGAAATCCCAAAGTACGGAGTCTTCTCCGGCAAACCATAACAAATGCAACATCACTGATCCATACCAACATGTCCGGGTAGGCTTCACACAAAATGCCTATGTCCGTACATCGATTCCGGACTCTATATGCAACACAAGGGGGGACTATTCCTGTTAACCCCAAGGAACACCGCACACTCGCCGCACACTCGCGGGAGCGGGTTTCCCTATGTAAAAGAAAGAGAGCTTCATATTCTCAAGTACTGAATCATTACCCATGTAGTACTCTTTTGCGCCATGGAAATTACATGGATAGAAGACTTCGCAATGGGATTTCCTCCACGGATCTGCTCTCGGATCTCTAAACGGTGCTCCTATTCTCCGCCGACGGCCGGAATCCTCCTCCTTCCTCCTCCTTGCTCTAACTCCTTGGAAAGAGAAAGCTTAAGGGAGAAATGAGGAGTTAAACCACCATTCCCGGCCTTAACAGAGCAGGAACATGCCTGGTCCATCAGATCTTACTTAAAGAAAACGAACGGCTCAGATCTGTACAGAAATCCCCAAACCTGGGCCGAACACGGCCTCGCACACGGCCGTGTCCCAGGCTGTATGCCTCGATCCAGAAATGATCGTCGAACGCAGAAAAACCACACGACAAAGACACGCTCATGTCTCAACCTGACACGCCCATGTCTCAACCTGACACGCCCATGTCGGGTCCTCGACATGCCCGTGACCAAAGGCGTGCCATGTATAGCCGTCACGCCAACCGTCGCGACTCTAGGGAACACGGGTACTGACATGGTAGGCACATGTCCATGTCAAATGGCACGCCCGTGTCATACTGCCGTGTTTCTTGTCGTATCCTTCTCTGGACACAGGCGGCCAAAACACCAAGCAAGACACGGCCGTGGAGACGCCCGTGTCCTAGGCCGTGTACCCCTATACAGGCACCAAAATCTCTTTTGGACGCGACCAGCTCGATAATGATTTTCGGGGCATTACACATCTCCCCCCCCCCTTAAGGAATTTCGTCCCGAAATTAAGTAAAGGTATACAAAAATTAAATGTTACCTGAGTGGAATAACTCGGGGTATTCCTCTAACATAGTTTGCTCTTTCTCCCATGAAAGCTCTTCACGTCCGCAGTTATCCCAATGAACCTTAACCATTCGAACTTCCTTGTTGCGGAGTCGTTTGACCTCAACGTCTTCTATATGTATAGGCTTGACCTTTGTCGTCAACTCGTAATCTACTGGCACATGATCAACCGCAACTTTCTGCGAAGGCTCTTGCACCGCCTTCCGCAACACCGATCCGTGGAACACATTGTGTAGCCCACCCAACTCCACCAACAACTTCAATCTATACTCTGCTTCGCCAACACGCTCCAGGATTTCAAATGGTCCAAGGTATCTCGGACTCAGCTTCTGTAAGCATCGAACTAGCAAAACACCCTTAAATGGCTTGATTTTTAAATTCACCTAGTCGCCAACACCGAACTGCATGTTCCTATGCTTGTCGTTATAGTACTTTGCTTGCCTGTCCTGAGCGATCTTCAACCTTTCCTGAATTGTACGTACCATTGAAGTGGCGTCTTCCACCACTTGACGTTTATACAACTTCGACTCGCCTGTCTCCAACCAAGACAACGACGTATGACACTTCCTCCCATACAAGGCCTCGAAAGGTACCATTCCAATACTCGCTTGAAAGCTGTTGCTATACGCAAACTCCACCATGTACATGTGATCTTCCCAATGCTGTCTAAAATCTAGGACGCACATGCGAAGCATGTCCTCCATCGTCATGTTGACCCTCTCGGTCTGACCGTCTGTTTGTGGGTGGAAGGCTGTGCTAAAACGCAGCTTAGTTCCCAACAAACTATGCACCAGCCTCCAGTCCTTCGACGTGAAGCGTCCATCTCGGTCACTAACAATACTGCGTGGCACACCATGCAACTGTACGATATTATCCACATAGAGTTTGGCTAACTTTTCCACTGGATCTTCCTACCTATTCGGGATGAAATGCGACACCTCTGTCAACCTATCTATAACCACCCAGATGGTGTCGTTACCCCGCTGCGACTTTGGCAAATCATGCTCAAAATCCATAGAAATGTCGTCGAATTTCCATTCCGGGATAGGCAAGGACTTTAGGAAGCCTCCGGGCTTCTAGCACTCCACTTTCACCAAGGCACAAGTTTGGCACTTGGCCACATAAAGTGCTACATCTCTCTTTAATCCTGGCCTCCAGAATAACTTCTTCATGTCTCTATATATCTTCGTGCTACCCGGGTGGATTGAGTACTTGGTATGTTAAGCCTCGTACATGAACTCCTCCTGAATATTATCTGCACTAGGGATGCATAGATGACCGTCCTTCCTTAGCAGTCCTTCCTCAACCGCAAACTGGGAATTTGACCCATCCAAAGATTCATCCAAGATTTGCTTCATGCTGCTATCCTGAATCAAAGCCCGTCAGACTCTATCAGCCAGGTTATACTAACCTCTGTCCAACACAACATCTCCCCGACACTAGACTGCTTATCGACGCAGGAAATCTCCAATGCCTCCAAATCACGGACCAATCTCTCATCATGTACCGATAGCCAACTGGCCTCCGCAGGAGCCCTGCGGCTCAACACATCTGCCACTGCATTTCCTTTCCCAGGTACATAATGTATCTTGAAGGTATAGTCCCCCAAGAACTCCATCTACCTCCGTTGTCTTATGTTCAGATCCTTCTGATCTAGCAGGTACTTCAGGCTCTTATGGTCGGTGTATATATCGACTTTTACCCTGTACAGACAGTGCCTCCACGGCTTTAGAGCAATTATCACGGCCGCTAACTCTAAGTCATAAACCACATAATTCCTCTCGTGAACCTTCAAATGTCGTGAACCATAGGTTATCATGCTCCCATGCTGTAGCAGAACACAGCCCAAACCACTGCCCGAAGCATCACTATAAATCTCAAACCCTTCGGTTCCACTTGGCGGACATAAAATAGGAGTCGTGGTCAACCGCCTCTTCAATTCCTCAAAAGCCTACTCACACTCCAGCGACCACATGAACTTTTGATCTTTCCTTGTCAATGTCGTGAGTGGTAATGCTATCCACGAGAAGTTCTCTACGAAGCACCTGTAGTAGTCGGCAAGCCCCAGAAAGCTCGGAACTTCCGCAACTAAGGACAATACAGGCCACTCACGTATCGCTGCTATCTTCGCCGGATTCACCGCTATTCCTTCTCCACTAACAACATGACCAAGCAATGCTACTGAAGATAAGCAGAACTCACACTTGGAGAACTTTGCATACAACTGATTCCTCCTCAAGGTCTCCAACACCATTTGTAGATGCTTGTAATGGTCCTCCTCACACTGCGAGTATACAAAGATAACATCGATAAATACTATCATGAAATGATCCAGGTATTCTCTGAACGTCATGTTCATCAAATCCATAAACACGTATGGCACGTTGGTCAGCCCGAACTGCATGACCGTGAACTCATAATGCCCAAACCATGTGATGAACGCTATCTTTGGGATGTCGCTTTCCCTTATCCTCAATTGGTAGTAACTGGACTTCAGATCTAACTTCGAATATACTGTTGACCCAACCAATTGATCAAATAGATCGTCAATCCTAGGGATCAGATATTTGTTCTTCTTCGTAAGCTTGTTCAACTCCCGATAGTCAATACAGAGTCGCAAGCACCCATCCTTCTTCTTAACGAAAAGAACCGGTGCGCTGCAAGGCGACAAACTTGGACGCACATACCCGTGCTCCAACAAATCCTACAGTTGCACCTTCAACTCTTCCATCTCTCGCGGCGCTATCCGATACGGAGAGCGTGATACCGATTTGGCACCCGGTACTAGCTCAATGTTAAAATCAATCTCCCACTGAGGAGGGGCTCCTGGGAGATCATTTGGGAACACATCAGGATATTCGGACACAACTAGGATACTGCCCAGACTTGGCCTAGGCGTTGAGGCCTGCACTATGGTGACAAACAGCTCCGCACAAGACCGAACTGCCTTAATCGCTTGTAGGGACGACATAAAAACTTTACCCGACCCCGTCATGCCCTCAAACATAGTCTCCCGTTTAGTATGCTGTCACAACTTAACCTCCTTTCGGTTGAAATCGATGTATGCTCGCTGCTCTGAGAGCCAGTCCATAAAAAAGATTATGTCTAACTCCACTAACTGTAGAACCAATGCTCCCAAATCAAACTCCTGATCCCCAATCCGAATCTTTACCACACAGAACTTATCAGCTCGCATTGAGAACCCATTGGGCAATAACACATCCAACCTGTCTTTTTCCATCGAGGAAGGGACCCCGATATGCGAAATGAACCTTTCGGACAAGAAGGAATGGAATGCTCCCGTATCAAACAGGGCTCTTGCCGGACGATCGAAAATCAACACGAAGCCTGGCACCAACAAATTTAAGCTAACATATCAAAAGGTAACAACTACATAAACTTAAACTGTTATAATTTAACTCATACCTGTCACCACGTCAGCTTGTTTCATGGCCTCTTACAGACCAAGATTATAAACTCTATCCTAGGCTGTAGCATGATGGGATGTGGTTGATTCCACCTCCTTCCCTTTCTCTTCATAGGTCTCTCCAGGCTTCCTCTAGGACTTTTCACGTCCGCTCCAACATTCACGAGACAAGTGCCCCGTCTTCCTACAGTTGTAGCAAGCTTCTGGAGCTCGACTTGTGGTTGCTCCCGACGTACCAGACAAAGGGGCTGATTTCGTAGTCTTCTGCTTCTTGCTCCATCTGCGGAATCCTGACTTTGCATTTGGCACTTTGAACTCTGCCTTCTTTTCCCCTAGGTCCTTCTTCTCTTGTACTTTCTTCACAACCTTTTCCAATGACCGGGCCGAATTGACCAAGGCTAGGAAGCCCTGTGCCTTAGGCCTAGCAAGGAGTAAATGTAGGTCACCGCGTAGACCCTCATAAAATCAGTTGGTCTTCCTCTCTTCTTCCATAAACATAGAACCAGCATACCGACCCAACCGTGTAAACTCGTGGAGATACTCATCCACTCTTTTGGCTCCCTGAGTCAAACTAAGATACTGATTTTCCATCTCAAGCTTCTGAGCATAGGGTAGATATCTGGCCAAGAATAATCTTGAGAATTCCTCCATAGGCACATCAGCAAGCTGCCTTCCCACTAAGAGATGAAACTCCAACTCATCCCATGACAGTCTCGCCTCACCAACCAAAAGGAAGGTCGCTATGGTGGTCTTCTGCCACTCCTTCGTTAACGTGGCCATCAAGACCCTCTTTATCGTAGAGAGACAATCCTCAGCTTGAGCTGGCGTTCCAACCCCATCGAACCTCGGAGGATTAAATCCCATTACATGCTTGAGCTGTCTCTCTGAAGCCCTCCTCGGCTCTACCTGATCCACCACCAAGCGTTCCACCACTCTCGGCTCTGCCGACCTAACCAATTCTTGCTCATTCACAGGAGGTGTATGATGCATTTGCCCTGCAGATTGGGCATTTATCATGGCAAAAACTACTTCAACCACCAACCTGATGGTTTCCGCTGAAGGAGGTGTTGTAGACACATCCCTCGGTGCACTACTTTTCACCGATTGCGGGCACTCCGATTGACCAGCACCGCTCCTAGCTGCATATAATAGCAAAGAACCTAGATTAGATGACACACAAATTGCTAAAAGCAATCATTAGAACACTCAGGTTTCACAAAACAAGTGCATTTTTCATTCCTAAGTGGACATTCATGGGTTCTTTTTGATATTATAACGATGACGCACACATGTGCTCACCACCCCTTAAACAAATTCGCCCACGAATTCATTTAAGCCTGACCGTAACCAGAAGTCTGAAACCAAATTGTAACACCCCCATCCGTCGTATGACATATAGTAGAAGGTCCAACTGGAACCCGACACCATATACCATGGACAGTCGGAAGGGTTACGTATGAATAACCAAACTATCCAATTAAGACTACTCGTCCTAACACAGAGCGTTCTAGCGGAAGCTTTTAAACAGTTGAAAGAACCCATAATTGTACCCAATAATCATGAATGTCCAACACCACTACAATTGGAATGAAAACAAATACACTGAAAGGTACACGGCCTTATGGCCTTACAGAGGTTCACTTAGTTAAATAAAGTTTTCCATACATCGGCTCGCAGACCGGCCACACATGACAAAACAAAGTACAACTATTCGCTTTGGCCTTCTAGGGCCAGCACAGCAATATGGGCTCCAGCCCGCTATTTGGCACTCAGCTCTGCCGCACCTGCAAGCAACATTCCACCGCACGGTGGCAAACAAAGAAATGGTCCGCTAAAAGACGACCAAATTATAATGACCCCGCCAATAACTCGCGATGGCGGTGCTCCTTCCCTGTAATTCATTAGCCCAGCTAAATAATATAGTACAAACATGCTAGCCACAGGTGTAGGCTCGCACGGCCAAACACCCCGTGCACTCAGGGCACATTATCGATGAATCCTGACACTTCAGCGTCTTCACCACCACCCCCGGGATGGCAACAACATGAGCATTTTAGCCTTTCTGACCACTGTCTAAGGCTCCCAACTATGCTAACGTCCATTACCCTTTTCGAGCCTCTTGCACCGAACCACATAGCCCAGGTCCGATTCAACTTGCCCGTTGCTCACAATGCGTAGTACACCTTAAGACGTACGCACGAGCCAAGCTTCTCTCAGATCCTGCCATTTTCAAACAATCACATAACCCAGTTATGTTCAAGGCCGGTTCCCAGACCGCCAAGTTAGCAGAACAACGATTCCGCTCAGTTTTTAGGGTGCGCCTTGGAGTTAATCCCCAAGGATCCCTGCTGCAAACTTCCGCGTAGAAACCCGAAAACTCAAAGCACGGAGTCTTCTCCGGCAAACCATAACAAATGCAACATCACCGATACAGACCAACATGTTCGGGTAGGCTTCACACACAATGCCTATGTCCGTACTTTGATTCCGGAGTCTATATGCAACACACGGGCGGACTATTACCGTCAACCCCAAGGAACACCGCACACTCGCCGCACACCCGCGGGAGCGGGTTTCCCTATGCAAAAGGAAGAGAGCTTCACATGCTCAAGTAGAGAATCATTACCCTTGTAGTACGCTTTTGCGCCATGGAAAATTACACTGATAGAAGTCTTCGCAACGGGATTTCCTCCACGGATCCGGTCTCGGTTCTCTAAACGGTGCTCCGATGCTCCGCCAGTGGCTGGAATCCTCCTCCTTCCTCCTTGCTCTAACTCCTTGGAAAGAGAAAGCTTAAGGGAGAAATTAGGTGTTAAACCATCATTCCTGGCCTTAACAGAGCAGTAACATGTCTGGGCCGTCAGATCTTACTTAAAGAAAATGAACGGCTCAGATCTGTACAGAAATCCCCAAACCTTAGCCAAACACAGCCTCGCACACGGCTGTGTCCCAGGCCGTGTGCCTCGATCCAGGAATGATCGTCGAACGCAGAAAAACCACATGTCAAAGACACATTCGTGTCTCAACCTGACACATCCGTGTCTGGTCCTCGACACGCCCGTGACCGGAGGCGTGCCACGTATAACCATCATGCAAACCGTCACAACTCTAGGGAACACGGGTACTAACACGGGTAGGCACTCAACCATGTCATTCTGCCGTGTTTCTTGCCGTGTCCTTCTCTGGATACAGCCGGCCAAAACACTAAGCAAGACACGGCCTTAGACACGCCCGTGTCCTAGGCCATGTACCCTTATACAGGCACCAAAATCTCTTTTGGATGCGACCAGCTCGATAATGATTTTCGGGGCATTACAACTTGCTTGAGGTAGAGGAGGATGAAGTTCTTGAGGAAAGAACTCCTACCACACCCTCCTCCCCACCACCCCCGCCCGCAAAATTACTAATAGCTCTAGTGTAGGAATCGAGGGAGAGTCTGTTAAGACACAAGTGGATACTGATGTTCTAGTGCCCTTGAGTGTTCCCTCAACTATAGAGTTAGTTGTTGCAATTAGTTCAGAGATAGTGATACTAGATACAGTTGCAGAGTCAGATGATCTTTCTGTATAGATTGATGATATTGGTATGGTTATTGTTGTTGAGGCTATAATTGATGAGGCTGTTGATGTTTAGATAGTTGCTGATGATGACTTGGATGCTGATAATTTTGATGAGGTTGATATTGATGAGGATATGGCTGTAGATAATGTAAATGATTCAACTACTATTGCTTCTACAGAAATTCTGCTTGTAAGTATCCCAGAGATATACCCAACTATGTCTGAGGTGGAGCAGGCTCAGTCCTCAGTTTCTATTCACACCAAGGTTGATAGGTTAATCAGACAACTACAGAGAAGTATTGCAAAAATTATAGGTAGACCTCCTGTTAAGGAACAAGGGATTGTTGATATATATAATGAGGAAGGAAATGTAGAGGTGCATCCTCATGTCCAAGACGCTCAAGATCCAGGACCGTTGTGAAAAGCTCATATTTTCCAATTGCAGAGTCATCTAGTGACTTTGAGGCCAGTGTAGATCTTCCATATCCCTCAGTATTCCTGCTATAGAGATTCTATGTTCAAGCTCAGATAGTTCTTTACTAAAGTCCATATAATCCATGATGGCAAAGCAACAAGCTTAGTTTGATACATCTCTTAAGAAGGTTCAGAAGAAAATTACGAAGAAAATAAAAGAGACCTAACAAGATATGATCAACTGCCTTGCTTAAGTCAAGGTGTGTTTTCATAACATGGAATCATACTTGGACAGCTGGTTTGTTAAAGGTCGACAAACAATAAGTCTAACTATGGCTGTCTGAAAAGCAACTTGGATGTTCTCAAGAATGTTGATGAGAATGCCAAACAGTAATAAATGCCCAAAATGCAGGGATGAATTATTCTGATTATCACATGGTCTACTACAGTAATAATATTGCCTTAGAAATATTTAAAGAAATCAATAAGGGGGATGAAGAATTGAAAACTAAGGCTCCTTTTGGTTCGGCAATGGCGGGTCGATCCGGCAGGTGGAAACAGAGTGTTTGAATCAGATGGGGGAGGTGGTTGCTCCAAACAGAGGTTTTTGAGGCATTTCTCAAGGCGGGCGGGTGGAAACGGAGCAAATGCCGTCGGACAATCATTTTTTTACCATCCTTCCGGTGGCATTTGCCCAAAATAGAGCAGTGAAATGCCCAAACAAATAAAGCCTAAGGTTTTATGCTTGAAGCTTCAATGCAAGATAAGTTCAAGGCTGTAAACATATATTTCTATGATAACTTCAATTGGATGTATAGAGAGCTATTTTAAAAGTGAGCTGTTAGATCAGGAATACTCTAGAGGGGGGGGGGTGAACAGAGTATTCAGGTTTTATAAAATTATTCAATTGATTTTACCTAGTGCAGGAATAAAATTAAAGGCATAAACAACAAACCTAACAACTAACATAACCACAGCAAGAAACAAAAGAAAAGGGCAAATACTGACAACGCAAGAATTTATAGTGGTTCCCCTAAACTTGGGTACATCCACTCTTCTACCACCCTGGTAGGAATCCACTCAGATTTTTGATCAGGTGTCATGAGACCAATGAGCTTTTGATCAGGTGCTCAGAAACCAAACCTCAAGTCTTTTGGAAGGAGACTTGTGAACCAGAATAATTTTGAAGGGAATTAAAACCCTGTACAGAGGTGGGGATGAGAGAGTGATGAAAGTCTTCTTTTCTCAATCACAATGACAATACTATGTGGATTTAGTGATGTCGTCAAAGCTCCCCCTGAGATGTAAAAGGGTTCAGGCTGGGAAGTTTTTCACAGGGTGAGTAGGTCTTCAATTGAGAGACTTGATCCAGGAGCTTTAGACTGATGGTGCTTGAATGTCTTAGCAAGGTCCTGGAGAAGAAGAACAGGAAGACTCTTGATTTGAAAAAGGTGTTCTTCTTTCTTCTTCTTCAAATTACTGACAGAATGAGAAAGCTGATGAAGATCTGCTTCTGAATGTCTTTGGATGAAAGCAAGAATGATCTTTTCTGTCTGTCTCTCAGTCCTTTTCTGAAAAGCCTATTTTGGCAGCGAACTGAAGATCAAAATGGGATCACTGTCTTGTTCTCTCTGAATAGAATCATAGAAAAACCCCTTGGTTTGAATTTCAAAAACATTCCTTTTTTAACATTCTGCAGGAATAGAGGAGAAGACAAAACGGCTACAATTACTGCAATAAATGATTTCCTCAACTGTCTTTGGCATGTAATATAATATAATAACTCTGTGAAGACCTTGTAGTTAAAGCTGTAATAGAAACGACTATAATCCTTGAAAACATCAGCATAAACTACCAGAGATTTGATGTCCATAAATAGCATTGACAAAATAAGAATGAAATCTTCAAGACACTTGAGTAATAAGGCAGTTAAACACAGAACAATAGTCACTGAGCTGAGATAGAAGATCGTTGATCTGAGATCTGAGATCGTCGAAGCTGAGATCAACTATCTGCGATCTTGAGATATTCGAGAACATAAGAGAAAGCGTCGACCTGAGCTCGTACATCATCGAGCTCAGTTCAGAGACTAATCTCTGAGATCGTTGACCGGAGATCGACGATCGTCGATCTGAGTTCGATGAGAGTCGAAATGATTTGAAATTCATTCTTTACTTCTGAGTCTTGGTCTTTGAAATGAAGTCCAATGCTGGTATTTGTGAAGCCCATTCTACTAAGACTAACTTAGACCTAGACTTTAACCCTGGCTATAAAAGTGGGTCAACCAACCTATGAGTGAACCTAGCCAAAATCAAACATGGGGTTCTAACAATCTCCCCCTATTTGGGTGAGGTTAGTCAAAATAAAAACAATAACAAAAAGCAATACAGTGCTATAGATATCTGATATAATATTGAAATAATCAATAGATATAGTATAGCATGTAATTCACAAATAATTCAGTCAGAACAGTAAAAAAAACTAAACTATAAAGAGTTCAGATAACTTAGGATTTATCAGAAGAAGGTGCAGAAGAGGGCTTAGAAAATATGATCTTCCTGGAAGGATCTTCTGCTCCTTTCTTTGTCATCTTCATATCTTGTTCTCCTAGAATCTTCTGAGATGTAGCTCTAGGCACAACTACTTCAGGATGAAGAGACATATACTATGATGGATTAAATACTTTCTTGCTGACCTGCAATCTGTAAGTTCTTTCTCTTTATATGATGACATAGTAGTGAATTTAGAGGGGTCTTGACCTTCTTTCCTGGCTTTATTTATTTGAGAGAGCCCAACTAATTCATTATAACCTTGCCATTCTGAAGTTGGGGTCAACCTCAGGATCAAGAGGAGGAGAAGGAGATCTCTCTGAATTTGCTACCTGGTCTGACTTTAGAGAAGAGATTCTGAACTGAGTAGATTGGTCCTGGAAATTTGTAGACACTGTATGTTGTTGTTTCTGACTGGATTATAAAGATTTGGGAGGGGAACTTAACTAAGCTTTCCTTTTGACTTTCCTGAAGTAATAGACCTTTAAGAGGATGAATGCTTATCAGAAGATCCAGCTGGAGGAGGATTTGAAGATCTGTCTTGCCTTTGATAGGTCTGGGTAATAGAAGGAGATCTTTGAGCTGCTAATCCAGAAGCTCCTGCTACTGGAGGAGGATGAGGAGGAGGAGGACCTCTCTTAAACTTCTGAGGTGGAGAAGAGTTTCTCCTGCTCTTCTTCCTAGCTTTTTGTTCATTCTTATATAACCACATCCATCTTTCCATGTCAGGGTATGGTGTAATCCCTTTCAAAATGTAATAATGGGTGTCATTTGTATTGCCTGGCTTGGGAGCAGCTTTGGGAGCAGCCTTTCTTCTCTTAGACATTTTCTTCTTCTTAGAGTCAGAATTAGAATCTTCTGAATCATCATCTTGATCTTCATCGGATGATCCTTGGGGATTATCATAAAGAGCATCAATCTCTCTAATCATTTCTATGGGAATTTCCTTAACAGCTTGATGAGGGACAACTTTAGCAAGGACTGCTTCAGTTTCCATAGAAATATCTTGAGCAAAAATGTCATCAAGACTGGGAATGGGGCTATCATCCATAACATAGCCCAGGAGGGCTAGATATCTGATCATCAGGATGTACTGCTGGAGGAACTACCAAACTTGCCTTGAGCTGTCTGAGAACTTTAGAAGTTATAGGAGGAGAGCAGCACACAATGTCCAAACAAGATGGCTTGGGCCTTGGAAGACAATTAAGATAACTTGTGCAGAAAGAATTTAATTAAATCAAAAATATCCACTGTGGGATTGATGCAACAATCATCAATAGTCACAACTACTAGAAGATTTATTTCCACTGAGTCTGTATCAAGAGTTATTTCTGTTGAATCTGTATCAATATCAATAGCTTCTGTATATATATAACTATCTGATTTTTTGAAGGAACATCTAACTGGTCTTCTGAAGAGATATCTATCTACAGTTCTATTGGAACTGCTGAATCTGTATCAATATCAATAGCTTCTGTATATATAACTATCTGATTTTTCTGAAGGAACATCTAACTGGTCTTCTGAAGAGATATCTATCTGCATTTCTACTAGAACTGCTGCTGCTGCTGAAACTGCTGAAGGGCTCAAGGGAACTTCTTCATTGGATATCTCCCCCTGCCTGGCTGTAGAGGCTTCTGTAGTCAGGCCCCCAGAAGAAGGAGCAGAGGATAGAGCAGCAACTCTTTGGGTAAGAGTGTAGATAGAAGCAGTTAGAGGAGCTATAGCTTGAGCTATAAGAATCTCTAAGGAAGGAGAAATGAATTGTAGAAGATATTTAGTTATAATGAAGAAATTGAGATAAAGGGGTTCAGGTTCAGTGGTTAAGGAGTTCTATGCCCACAGTTTGAGCAAAGAGAGAATGCAGAAGATAAGTATGTGCAAGTGCACTCAGGAAAAGATGATGATGAAGGGACAGCAGGGGGAAGAGATGTTGATGGAACTTTTGTTGATGGAACTGATGTTGGTGGAGCAGATGTTGATGGAACATTTTCTTGGATGGGGTCAGAGGGGATCTAAGAGGATAAAGATGGAGAAATGATGGGAGAAGAAATGTGCTGAGGAGAATCATGAGGATCTTCAGGATGATCTTCATGAGGAGAAGCAAGATTGACTGTATGAGGAGATGCAGAAAGATATGGAGGAGAAGATGTAGGATGATCTGCATAGGGAGATAGAGAATGATCTGCAGGAGGAGAAACAGGATGATCTCCATAGGTCTGGATGATACCAATTGAAAGTGAGTTGTTAGATCAGGAATACTCTAGAGGGTGGGTAAAGCAGGAGCTGGAGAGGATTGGATTTTGGAGGGAGCTGAGGAGGGGACAGAGACAGTAACATCTTCTGGAGTTAGGGAAGTAACTGTATCAGCTCTGGTATCCTCAAAAGTCCTGAAGGCATTAGGAGGCCTAGGAATGGTCCTCCACCATTTTAAAAACAAAGAGGAAACCAACCTCTTGCTGGAATTGATGAATTGGGTCTGGGAGACCATCAGTTCAGGGGCTTTTGCCTGGATAAATATCCCAATATTATCCCAAAGCATACCTCTCTCTTAGAGCATTTCCTTCTAATCAATGAAAAGTACAAATCAGCCCTGTTGACTGACGTTCCATTAACCAGAGCAGACATAATTTCAAACTGCTGTCTGTTAATGTTATCATGGGTAGAGTGCTTTCCCAGCAGCAACTTTCTCGACAACATCAGCCAAAGAACTAATATTGAGCAGATAAGTTCTTCTTGAGCAACTTTGCTGGCACTCCATCAGGATGACCCATCCTTCCCAGCATAGTTCTATATTCAGAACAGTCTTGGTCCAAACTATCATCTCCATTCACCAAGTCAAATAATTCAGAAATAATGACAGAAGTGAGAATAACCTGATTTCCAGCAATAGATCCAATCATGGTTGATTCATCTAGGCAGGTTGAAGAGTAAACCCATTCTTTAATCTATGCAGTTGGTAACTTGATTCTCTTTGTCATAAACTTCCTCAGACCTTGATTTTCACAAAGCTGCAGCATATCCATGAATATCATATCGCAATGGCTGATCGAGTCGAAATCGATGTCAAAACCTGCGTCAAATTTCATCGCAGATAGGATAGCCGCCGGAATCGCCATTAGAAACCTGCAAGAGAGAACACGAGATCAAGTGCAGGAGGGGAAGTTGGAAAGCGCAGGATATAGTACGACGATAAACCCCTAAGTATGTTTTCAGAATGTGAAGAGTCGGGCTCTGTCCTACGATAAGTAAAGAAAAACTTCGAATCTCAGATTGAAGAGGGAAAATAGATCGTCGATCTCAGGTCGAAGATTTATCTTCTGAAGTATAGGCGTCGATCTCCGTTCGATGATTTTTAGTTCACAGAGCTGTCGTCGATCGCAGGTCGATAATTTAGCTCAAGATCAGTTCGAAGATCGTCGACCTATGTTCGACGATTTTGGAACAGATCCAAAACCTAAGATAGAAAAGTTAAATTATTCCTTCTCATTGATCATTCCAAGCTGATTCAGGAAGAACAGGTGCTTCTTTTCATCTAGGGGTTTGGTGAAAAATGTCTGCTCTTTGAAGATCAGTGGAGACAAAGTCAAGATTAACTTTCTTTTTGTCTACATTATCTCTAATGAAATGATGTCTTATATCTATATGTTTTGTTCTAGAATGATGGACTGGATTATGTGCTATAGATATAGCACTTGTACTGTCACAGAAAATGGTTGAATTATTTAGATTGAGACCATAATCTAAGAGTTGGTTTGTATCCACAAAATCTATGAACAGCAACTGCTAGCAGCCATTTATTCAGCTTTAGTAGTAGATGTTGATACATAAGTTTGTTTCTTGCAAAACCAGGACACAAGTCTATCACCCAGGAACTGGCAAGTTCCTGAAGTTCTCTTTCTGTACACTCTACATCTAGCACAGTCAGCATCTGAAAATCCAGTCAACTCAAATGCTGACTCTGTTGGATACCCGAGTCCTAGATTAGGACAACCCTTTATATATCTCAAAATTGTTTTAGGAAAGTAAGGTGATATTCTTTAGGGTTCACCTGAAACCTAGCACATAAACATGTAGAAAACATGATATCTGGTCTGCTTGCTGTTAGATATAGTAGGGATCCAACAATGGCCCTATACCTGGTCTGATCAACAGGTTTTCCATGTTCATCAGAGTCTAGTACAACATTGGCAGCCATGGGGGTCTTCATAGAGGAGGCATCAGCCATCCCAAACTTCTTAATAATCTCATTAGGATATTTAGATTGGGAAATGAAGATTCCATCAGAAGATTTTTTCACTTGGAGACCAAGGAAATAAGATCGCTCTCCCATGCTACTCATCTCAAATTTGGAATGCATTAGATCAGAAAATTTCTTGCACAATTTGGGATCAGTAGAACCAAATATGATGTCATCTATATATATTTGTTCTATTAAAATTTTATCATGATGTAATTTTGTAAAAAGAGTTCTATCTACCATGCCTCTTGAAAAAACATGCACTGGAAGAAAGCTGGCTAAGGTCTCATACCAAGCTCTTGGAGCTTGATTTAAACCATAGAGAGTCTTATGTAATTTGAGAATAAAAGATGGATGAGTTGGAGAAACAAAACCTGGAGGTTGTTCAACAGAGACTTATTCTTTAAGTTCTCCATTTAAGAATGCACTTTTGACATCCATTTGGTAAACCTTGAACTTCTTGAATGCAGCATAGGCCAGACAAATCCTTATAGCCTCTAGCCTGGCAACTTTCTTGAAAATCACTATTCCAATCTTGACTTTACCATAATCTTTGGTCTGGCCACAGTTTGAATCACCAAAGATAACCTTTGCTCCAGGCTTGGACTTGTAATCACTTAAGTTATCCTTGCTCCCTGTCATATGCTTGGAGCAACCACTGTCCGGGTACCAATGTTGATTATATGCTGGACAGCTCTATTCCTGCAAGAAAAATAGCTAATTGTTTTTGACCCAGGTAACCTTGGGTCCTTGGTGATTTACATAACTATAACTGGAAATGTAAGAACATTCAGGTTGATTCTTGTAACCTTTACGATAATATCTTCTTGGTGGTATTATCCATTGATTAAATGGATTGAAGTTGCTATTAGAATTTAATTTTCTGCTAATAGAATGTGGGATCGATGATTTCTGGTTGGATCGTTGAACTGAGCTCGACGATGTTGGATGAGATCTTCGATCTCTGCTCGAAGAATGAAAATAATCATTCTCAGGGCACCAAAATCGTAGATCTCTGGTCGACGAATCATACTGATATCGTCGATCATAGATCAAAGAGTGATTACTACTGAAGTTTGCGTTCAGAGATCGTCATTCTGAGTTCGACAATCTGTTCATATATCGTCGATCTGAGTTCGACGATAACGGCTGAACATTGTTATTTATATTATTCTTCTGGTTTTTAATTTTATCCTTAGCTTCAATTTGTTCAAGAACTTTATTAACTTTATTTACTTGTTCAGTGTTTTTCTTTCCTTTATCAGAAATAAAATTTACAGGTTTAGAAAGATGATTCCTTTGGATTAGGGTTGGTTCACTAGATGTAGCTTCTAATCCCAATATGTAGTTATTAGTTCTAACATATACTGTGCTGGTTATATCTAACAATTTCAAACTTCTGCCATTTAATGATTCTTCTAATATCTTAGCTTTGCTATGTTCTAATTTCAAAAAAGTAATTTGTTTATTTGTAGATTTCAGTTCACTAGATAGATTTGCATTTTTAGTAATGATTTTATCTAGATCATTTAATTTATCTCTGAGAAGTTTGATTTCCTTATCAGAGCTTATCAAATCTAAGCATAAGTTTTTAAATTCAAATATAAATTCATCAGATTCAAAATCATAAGATGCTAATACCTGATCTTCATCTGACAGGTTTTCTTCATTATCAGATTCATCTATATCTGATCTGCTACTGCTTGCATCAATTACCATGAGGCAAACTTCCTTTGTCTTGGCCTCCTCTTCTTCTTCACTGGAGCTGGAAGATGTGGATTCATCTTCTGTGTCACTCCATGTTTCTTCCACAAATCCTTTGTCCTTCTTTTTGTGCTTGCTGAAAGAGGGCTTGATTAACTGTTCATAAGATTTGAGCTTTTCTAGGAGAGATTCAGTTGAAATCTCATTCAAGCTTCTGGCCTATTTGATTGGCCAGATCCTGGTGTCCCATGAGCTTGCGAATTACATTAGGATCTTGTCATTTACTTCAGTCAAGGTGATTTCTTTATCTAAGGTCCTTAGCTCACTAATGATGGAGCCAAGCCTGTTGTACATCACTTCAACTGTTTCTGCTTCATCCTTTTTGAAGTTTTCATATTGTGTGACGAGGTTTGATATTCTATCTTTCCTCTCATCTGTTGAGCTAGCAACCATTTGCTTGAGTGAATCCCAGATTGCTTTTGCATAGGTGCACTCAGCCACCTTCTGAAAGATGTCATCTAACATAGTCTGAGCCAATATATTCATAGCTTTGGCATCAGCAATCTTGGCTTTCTATTGAGCATCTGTCAAGCCAGGGGGTGGGACAGCACTCAGATCTAATGATTTGAAGGGAGTTGAATATCTCTGAGATGGTGATCCTGTTAAGATGGAATTGAAAATATCTTCATCAATAGAATTCATGTATAACTTTATTCTTGCCTTCCAGAGAGTGAACTTAGACAAGTTACACACTGGAGGTCTGGTGTTTGCATAGTCTTTGTTCTGTGTCATTGCTGTGTATATAATCTAAATAATAATAAAGATAAAATTTTAAATCTGATCTAACACAGGATCTTTGGTCCAAGGGTTAGCTTGTACAACCAAGGGAATCCTGCTCTGATACCAATTGAAAGTGAGCTGTTAGATCAAGAATACTCTAAAGGGGGGTGAATAGAGTATTCAGGTTTTATAAAATTTTCAATTCATTTTATCTAGTGCAGGAATAAAATTAAAGGCATAAACAGCAAACCTAACAACTAACACAGCCACAGTAAGAAACAAAAGAAAAGGGCAATCCAGACAACACAAGAATTTATAGTGGTTCCCCTAAAATTTGGTACATCCACTCTTCTACCACCCTGGTAGGAATCCACTCAGATTTTTGATCAGGTGCCTAATACCAATGAGCTTTTGATCAGGTGATCAAAAACCAAAGCTCAAGTCTTTTGGAAGGAGACTTGTGAACCAGAATAATTTTGAAGGGAATTAAAACCCTGTACAGACGTGGGGATGAGAGAGTGATGAAAGTCTTCTTTTCTCAATCACAATGAGAAGACTATGTGGATTCAGTGATGTTGTCAAAGCTCCCCCTGAGATGTAAAAGGGTTCAGGCTGGGAAGCTTTTCACAGGGTGAGTAGGTATTCAATTGAGAGACTTGATCCAGGAGCTGTAGACTGATGGTGCTTGAATGTCTTAGCAAGGTCCTGGAGAAGAAGAACAGGAAAACTCTTGATTTGAAAACGGTGTTCTACTTGCTACTTCTTCAAATTACTGACAGAATGAGAAAGCTGATGAAGATCTGCTTCAGAATGTCTTTGGATAAATGCAGGAATGATCTTTTCTGTCTGTCTCTCAGTCCTTTTCTAAAAGCCTATTTTGGCAGCGAACTGAAGATCAAAATGGGATCACTGTGTTATTCTCTCTGAATAGAATCATAGAAAAACCCCTTGGTTTGAATTTCAAAAATATTCCTTTTTTTAACATTCTGCAGGAATAGAGGAGAAGACAAAACGGCTACAATTACTGCAATAAATGATTTCCTCAACTGTCTTTGGCATATAATATAATATAATAACTCTGTGAAAACCTGTAGTTAATGCTGTAATAGAAACGGCTATAATCCTTGAAAACTTCAGCATAAACTACCAGAGATTTGATGCCATAAATAGCATTTACAAAATAAGAATGAAATCTTTAAGACAATTGAGCAATAAGGCAGTTGAACATAGAACAATAATCGCTGAGCTGAGATAGAAGATCGTCGATCTGAGATCTGAGATCGTAGAGCTGAGATCAACTATCTGTGATCTGAGATATCCGAGAATAGAAGAGAAAGCGTCGACCTTAGCTCGTAGATCGTTGAGCTCAGTTCAGAGACTAATCTCTGAGATCGTCGACCGGAGATCGACGATCGTCGAGCTGAGTTCGATGAAAGTCGAACTATTTTGAAATTCATACTTTACTTCTGAGTCTTGGTCTTTGAAATGAAGTCCAATGCTGGTCTTTGTGAAGCCTATTCTACTAAGACTAACTTAGACCTAGACTTTGACCCTTACTATACAAGTGGGTCAACAAACCTATGAGTGAACCTAGCACAAATTAAACTTGGGGTTCCAACATATTTCTAGGTCCTGCTGAACTCAGAATGCCAGAGCTGGTGATACTAGATCATGTACATGACTTTGTTCAGCCTGCTCAGGAGTATACTCAGTATTGGACAAAATCTCAAGATCAATCTGCTACTACTGCTGAACTTGAGATTCAAGTGGTTGAGCATATCTCCCACCCAGCTTCTAAGAGAAGGAGATATGGTGAAGGCCCTTCTGTTGTCAGGACTGATCCTAGTAGTGAACTGTGTAAAGTTTGGAGTCTGATCTCATAAGGTATTATTGTGGACACCTTCACACTGGTCAATGTAGGACATGAATACAGGTACACTTATTATAGTAGGGAGGAGTGGCAGAAGCATGAAGTTGCAAATGTCAAGAGAAGGATTCACTTCGGAAATTTCAGAAGAGATGATCTTGCAGCTCCTCCTCCACCGCCAAAGTATTTTACGAAGCCAAAGGCTTACTTTGATAGACAGTTTCATAAGAGCCAGAGCAAACAAGCTTGATGTTTTTTATTTGTTGATTGTGAATACCATTTGCCCCAAAAGAACTTTCAAATATATATGAGTTAATGTTTTGACTGAGAATGTTTTTATTTCTTAATTTTATATATACTTTCCTTTTCATACTTTAAGATTATTTTCTATGCAATTCACCTTAGTTTGTATGGTTTTGACTTCTTCAAATAGGGAGAAATTGTTGGGTAATGTATCAACAATGACCTAGATTTGAAGAAGTGTCCCTTGAAATAAGAAGAATTGAGATTGTTTTTGATGCAGCTTATTTAGTGATGTGCTTGCAGGATTATATTGCTAAGTACAACCCAATATAATTTTACAGTGGGACATGAAACACAAGACTATACAATGTAATCCTTCATTACTTAGGCTAATTTCTTGACTCACGTGTAATCTCTCTATTGGAGTGAGCTTCTGATTCAAGTACACTAGGAGAAACAAGGAAGGACAAGTTGCTGTATTCAGAATCACAGAAGTTTTCTCTAAGTAAAATTCCTTGGGTATAGTAGTGAATACTCGTCGAATTCGTCGAGTATACTCATGAATAATCGTTGAATTCATCGTGTATATGTACTGGAACTCGTCGAATTCGTCGTATTTACTTAGGGAATAATCTCTGCGTTCTTGGAAAACAATTAAGTAAAAATCATTGAGTATCACCATGAATACTCATTGAATTCGTCGAGTGTATTTATCAATACTCATCGAATTCGTCGAATGTATATGTCGATACATAACGAATTCATCGAGACTCATTGGATATTCCTTGAATTCTTGAATTTACTTCTCGGATTCCTCTTAGTCAAATTCGTCGAATATCACTTTTTTATGAGTCAAATGCATTGAGAGTATCTGCCGATATTCGTCAAATTCATCAAGTAAGCTTGTCGATTTTCGTAGAGTATCTCTTCAGGAAAGCAATAAGTAATCTGTTGGATTTATATGGAATCGTCAAAGTTATTTTTATATATACTTGATGATACTCAATGAATTATAATTGTGGTTTATTTTTCCAATTATCAAATTTTCGACTCGGATCATCCACACCGCCATGTATAGTAACTCACAAATTTCTCAGTATGGAAGGAATCTACTAGCCGTTAGAGAAGAGAAGTTCTTATAATTACCTAGGGTGGATTTTGAGAAACCCTAATCAAGCATTTCCAAGTTCAAATCGAGAAAATCCAAGAAAATCTCTTGTCAGCCTTCGTTTCCATTCTTCACGAATCTCTAGGTCGATAACGACCTGACGCATGATTCAGTCTTCATCATGCGTGTCAACTGGATCCTTGATCTCTGAAGGTTCTCATACTACTCAAATCTTGTTGATCCATGTGTTAAGATCAAGACCTTAAAGATTTCAGATTCTCTTCTCCTCAAGACTCTCAAGTTCTATATTTTAGAAGAAAGGAAGACTGAAGAATTCAGATCTGAAGAAGAATATTTTTAATCTTTGTTTGTGTAAGTCTTTTATACTATTATAGGAGGATTGCCTCCGAGTTGTTGGTCCTTATTTTTAGATCATGTTGTAGGAGAGGTTTTTTATGGAGTAGTAGGAGAGGTTTCTCTCCAAGTAGTAGGATAGTTGTCTCCGAGTTATAGGAGTTGAAGGTCTGAGGTGTAAGATTGTGTTCAATTTGAGATAAAGGTGAAGTTGTTGAATCTAGACCTTCGTGGTAGATAGGCGAGGCAGGACAGTGGGCGTACCCAACTCAGGGATCCACTATAAATTCTTTGTGTTTCTGTGTGCTTATTTTTTTTACTATTTTTATTCCGCTATAAGACGTAGAACTCACTTATTCACCCCCTCCCCCCTCTAGTTGATTTAGGTTGACTACTAGACACTATCACCATACCTCATGGTCAACACCACTACAACTCAGTCAATAACCATACAACTCAGATCTATCACTAGATCCTACAGGTGGAAATTTGAAAATGAATAAAACTAAAGACTCTATAAAATGGACCTTGATGTTTCTGAGCTTACAATTGTCTTTGTTGTTAAAGAAATCTCCATAAAGAAGCCCCTTATTTGAGAAAGTATTCAGGTAGAGTCGATTTGGCTCTCTTCTTCTTTATCTTCTTATCCAGGAAGAAGACCCAACTAGATTTGTAAATCTTGTCTCCTCCTTACTCTTTCAGAACTTCTTTAGAGAGAGCTTGCTCAATATAGACAGATTACACCATCTCTGGTTTTCACGATTCAAGAAGATTGAGCAAAGGTGCTATTTGATAGCCCTAATTTTATTTATATACCTTTGACATTTCTAATAGCCATTTGATTAGAATAAGTCCTGTTAAGGTATGGACAAGAATAGACATAACAGACATGTCTTTATGCGCAACCGCTAAATTTCAAATCCCGCCACAATGCGTGCTCAACATTAATAAAAACCCCTTCAGCACGATCTTGTTGAGAAAAATCTTTTTTCTCAACTTGTATCTCCCTTAGCGATGAATTCTGCCTCGTCTGCAGCTTCTCAGAGATAATGACTTGAAGCATTCCAAGATCAAGTTGATATCATAGGGAATAATATACCAATCTCAACGATATTTTCCATTAGTGCTGGAGCATGCTTCTTCTGATACTTTGGGACAATACCGTCTTAAAGCACTCCTTGTTCAATACGATGCTCTCGAGAACACTTCAACTTTTTGAATGATGTTTATCCATTTGCACGATATCTTCTCTAAACCAATTTTAGTGACAACAAATATTTCCTGTGTAGATAATAAAACAAATATGTCATCAAACTCAATATGCACTTATCATTGCAAGAGATGCTTCTTCAAATCCTAGAATATTGTGGGCAATATTCCCAACATGAGTGTTGACTAATTTTAGATTACTTTCACGGATTTTTAGTGAGAGAGATCTGATGTACCAGGGCATATCCATTTTTAGTATTATGATGTACTGGGCATATGCCCTTTTATCTTAGATATTGTCTTGTGTGGACAACTTATGATATTTATATCATTATGTGTGGTGTGGATTTGTGATAATCTAATATTTTTTACTTGCTCTAGTGGTTAGCCTGTATTAGAATTTAGGGAGCCTTGGTGGACTGGTGGTTTGGTCAGGCAGTCTAGTAGTTAGGTGGTCTGTCGGATTGGTCCAAGCAGCCTGAAGGTTTAGCGAATTTGGTGGATTGGCGGGTTAACCTTGGTAAAATGGTCCCTGCTGTATTGTGGAATACCTCTATTGGTCTGGTCAGAAGACCAGCCAGAAGTGTTGCAACCATGCTCGGATCTTGCTATAGCTAACTTAGCGGACTAGCAAATTAACCTTGGAATGCTAGTTCTCGCTGGGTTACGAACTAGCTCTGGCGGTCTAGTCAGAAGACTAGCCAGTTATGTTGCGGTCACAATCTGATCTCGTTATAGAGGTCTTAGCGAACAGAGAAGTTACAGTAGCTGTGGATAGAGGCACAATTAAAGTTACGGTCTAGAGTGCAGTTCAAGCTGTGGGTACAAGCAATTGTTGCATCCTGATACTCAAGGTGACTAGTCTAGAGCATTGGCAAGTTTATGCTTCTATCCGCCAGTATGGAGCAAACTATTGTTCATGGTTAGCTATAGAGGACTATTAGTAGAGTTCGACGGGTACTAGTATGAAGAGGATAGTATCTGACTGTTCAGTTATGGTGGTCTCAAATTTAGGAAATACCCAGATCACACGATGTATTGTCTCACATCATCTATTGTATTTTTCTTCCTTCTTTTCTCCCTATAAATAAGGGTCATACTAATGTAAATTAAGTTTTTCTGGAATGAAAAGCTTGTTATTTAGATTTTCTCACATGGTATCAGAGCTCTCTCGATCCTTGCATTTTATGATTTTCTAACTGCTGAATTTGCTTTGTTGTGATCCATGCAAATTTCAGCGAATTTCAGCTTCAAACAGCCCGACTCTAGCAATTTCTTTGTCCGCAAGCGGATTCTTTTTCTAACCACTTGACTTTAACTGTTTCTTCAGTCTGCATTGTTGTCGCTACGGACTCTGGTTTTTATAAATGCCAGTAGACTTTTTCTTTTATCCGCGCGGATTCCTTTTCTAGTTGCATTCTTCATGGCCGATAACGAGTGATCTTCCTCCAGTTTATATGCATCTTCTCAATCAGCACCAACTATTTCTATTTCTTCTAGAAACCATGGAACTGCTTCCAATTTAATTGGCCCAAATTATCTAGATTGTAGTGTTTTATTTATGTTCTTGCTGAGGTCTCAACAAAAATGCTATCATCTCATTGATGACCCTCCTGCTCATGGATATGCTACCTTTGATGATTGGGATGCAAATGATTCTTTGGTCAGGACGCGGCTTGCTAATAGTCTCTCTAATGAGTACTTACCGGTGATTGGATATGATGGGACCGTTATGACTACTTAGAATCATCTTGTTGCTCTGTATTCGAAAGGTGCTCAGACCTCGCGCATATACACGTTATATGCTAATTTGTTTTCTCGCCCCACATTGACTCATGTTGCATATCAAGAAGTACACACTCTTGGTGCTGAAATTCTACAACATCGCCCTTTCTCCACTTATGTAGCTGAGCAACACAAACACTTTCGAAACTTCTGATTGTGTGTTATCTTCTTCGCCTTCCAGAGTCGTATGATATGATAAGACAATAAATTCTTGGCGAAGGTTATTCTCCCACTCTTGATGTCATTGCTTCCCGTATTGCAGTTGTTACCAATCATCTTCATAAACCTTTGCTTGCCTCCCCGCCCCATCCTAATACTTTTGCTCATCTGGTTCGCTCTGGTAATTCTAGTGGTCGTGTAGGTCATACTAGTGGGCAGGGTGTGTCTCATCATCTCAGATCTCATTGTGGAAATACAGGTCATCTTGTTGATTGTTGTTGGGCTAAGTATCCTCATCTTCACCCATCTACGGGTGACAATACTAAGAAGTCCACATCTCTTGCCTCCACTTCTTCTACGAGTGCTAATGTAGTCACTCGGGGTAAGTCACTGATTGATTCAATCGCTACTAATCACATGACAAGTGACTTTTGTTTTTTTCTCTTTCTTGAACAAGCATAATCAGACTCCTTCAGTTTTTGTTATGGATGGTAATCAGTCTCTTGTATGTGGGACTGGAATAATTTGCTTGACTCTAACTTTGGTGCTTGAGGACACACTTTATGCCCCGTATTTTCCGTGCAATTTACTCTCAATTGCTGCTTTCTATAAACAATTAAACTCCACGGTTACCTTTACTTCTATTACTTATTCTTTTCAGGATCCACATGATGTAGGGATGTCGGATCGGAGATCTCCACGGATCTAACGCTCTATCTCCGCTCTACACGTCGTAGATCTACCACACCTACACATAACCTATCGCCCATAATAGTTGCTCGTCACAAAACGCAGCACAAATAACAAGGGAGGAATGGTCGACTCGAAAACAACGATCAGAAATTTGAGTCGGAATATTCCCCAAGAAAACACAAAGGTTTCCACTCCTTTTTGAGAGCAAGACCAAGGCTATAGGCCACGATCCGCTCAGGCAAATAGGATTCACCCGATCCGGAAATAAAAAGCCTTGCAACGGCATTTTCGTTTCAAAACTTGCAGCGATTAATTTAAAGATCCGGAGAAAACGATTTGCGAAAATCCACCACAACTAAGGAGAAGAATCACACAAGGAAGAGGAAAGAGATTACCCAAACGGAAAGCGTTTCACACAAGATAACTGTGGGAGAATCACTCTCTCCACGGATCCACTGGTTTCACACCGAACGGGGCTGCTTCCTTCTTCCACGGAGTCGCACTGATAGAAGCCACGCCGGAGTTGCACCGAACGGGGATGGAGGAGGCAATGTTTGGCTTCACACCAGGGGGGGCTATAGGATTCTCTCCATGGTGGCCGAAATTCCTCAAGGGGGATTTAGGGTTTCTTTTTCCAATACTTTAACTCTTCATAATAGCCTCCTTTAAATAGGTGTTACAAACAAGCCTTAGCCCTTCATGATGGAGATTTAATCTCATCCATCTGAATGGCTAATTGCACACCAATACTAAAATAGTTCGAAATGAAAAAATAACAACACATGCAATGAATATAAAATTATCAGATAAGCATAGGATAATTTAAAATTCCAAATATAAAATAGAGTGCACGAAAAGGAAATAAATAAAGTTAATGCATTGTCGTGGCGGTAGCACGTCGCGGGCAGAGGTTGTAGCGTAGCCTTCCGTTAGCGTCATCGTGCCGCCTCACGTCCTTACGTCGTATGGCCTTATCAACCGGATCATCAGCAGCATCGTCAGCATCGTCTTCAAATGGTGGAGGAGGGGCCGCGCCATCAATCTTCCCCTGCTCAAATGCACGCATCTCCGTTGCGTGGTCCAAGCGATAGCGGTGAAGGAGAGCGGCATCCAAACTCTGCAGCTCCGTCTCGAGTACCCAAGAGTCATCCGAAGGGGGCCGATCACGCCAACGGATGAGAAAGCGGTGGGTGTCGCCATCAGCAGTGGTAACAGGCTCAGTATCAAGTATCATCTCTGGAGTGGAAAATGTCCGTGGAAACCTAGGGAACATATTAGCAGTAGGCATGAAAGAAGGCAAATTACCATTCGATGATATACCTGTGGGGACCGAAAGAGAGAGATCATCCATACTACCGCTCCACAAGCCATGAGAATTTTCAGTGGGAGAAGAAGACGACAAAGAAATCAACTCCTGTGCTGGTGACACAAACATCGTTAAATCCGAAACATTAAAAATGGGAGAGATACCCCAATCAGCAGTCAAGTCGAAAACGAAAGCGTTGTCACCTAACTTCTTAATAATCCGAAAAGGGCCGGCGCGCTTTGGTGCTAACTTTTTAATGGTGCCAGTTGGCAAGCGTTCGGGAACCAAACAGACTAAAACTAGATTGCCAATTTTGAAGTCTGATACTCTCCTATGTAAATTAGCGTGCGCTTGATAAGATTCGTATTGCGTAGTCAAGGTGGCCCGTATACGTGCGTGTAAATCATGGATGTGCTAGGCGAAGGATTGTGCAAACTGACTTGCCTTGTACGTTGGGGGCAATGGCACCAAGTCAAGCGGCACAGGAGCCTTATACCCGTGGACAATCTCATTCGGAGACAGACCCGTAGACCAATTCTTGGAATTATTGTAGGCTAACTGGGCATGGGGAAGGTGAAGATCCCAAGTGCTCTTGTGATCACTCACAAGGCATCGTAACAAATTTCCTAAGCTCCGATTAACCACTTCCGTCTGCCCATCAGTTTGGTGATGATAGGCAGAGGAAAACAATAATTTCGTTCCCATTAATATCCAAAGAGTCTTCCAAAAATAACTAGTGAATTTTACGTCCCTATCTGATACTATGGTCTTTGGCACTCCACGGTGACTAACGACTTCTTTAAAATAAAGTTTAGCGACGTGAGACGCATCATTCGTCCTACTGCATGGGATGAAATAAGCCATCTTTGAAAACCTATCCACAACTACAAAAATTGAGTCGTGACGGCGTAGGGTAACGGGGAGGCCTAATACAAAATCCATACTAACGTCTACCCAAGGCATGGAGGCAATAGGCAAGGGTGTATATAATCCTACGTTGGTTTTACTACCCTTAGACACCTGGCACGTGCGGCAGCTACTCACTACCTGTCCCACCATAACCTTAAGTTTTGGCCAATAGAATTTGTCCTCGACTAATGTAATGGTCTTATCTCTACCGAAGTGGACACTCAACCCTCCGCTATGCAACTCCCATATGATATGTAGTCATAATGATGACTGTGGAATACATAGTTTCCCATTCCTAAACAAGTAACCGTCCTTGATGACGTAGGCAGATATTGTCGTGGGGAAGCTATCCTGGGCAAAACGATAGAAGTCCTGGAAGTCAGGACACGTGGCGTAATCATCCTAAATCCGCTCAAACCCTACAACATGTACTTCCATAGAGGTGAGTAAAAGAGTAAGATGACTAAGGGCGTCCGCGACTCGGTTATTAGCTCCCTTAAGGTGCTTGAGATTAAACGTGTAACCTTGTAAGAAAGCGACCCACTTTGCGTGACGTGGGCTGATCTTGTGCTGGCCGTTGATGAAACGTAAAGCCTCATGATCGGAGAGGATCACAAACTCCTTGGAGAGGAGATAGTGCCTCCAATGGTGTAGACATCGGACTACAACATAAAATTCCCTATCGTAATTTGAGTAGTTCAGCTTAGGGACGGACAACTTCTCGCTAAAATAACTAACGGGATGGCCCTCCTGGCTCAAGACACCTCCAATCCCTACCCCAGACGCATCGCATGTGAGCTCACAGACTTTAGCAAAGTCAGGTATACGTAAGAAAGGTTCCTCAGTCATAAGCTCCTTGATTCGTTCAAAATCATGGGTGGCGGACTTCGTCCACGTAAACTCTCCCTTCTTCATACAGTCCGTGATAGGCGCCATAATACTACTGAAGTCTCGTATGAAACGACGATAAAATGTGGCTAACCCATGAAAACTACGCACCTCACGTAGGATGGTTGGCACGGGCCAGTCCTTAATGACCTGAACCTTGCCCGGATCGACTTGGATACCCTCGGAGCCGACTATATAGCCTAAGAACTCTACCTCCGAGACATAGAAAGTGCATTTCTTAATGTTGAGAAATAACGTCTCCTTCCGTAGGGTGGAAAGGATCACTCTCATGTGGGAGACGTGCTCGGTAGTAGAGGTGCTATAAATCAGAATATCGTCAAAGTAGACGACAACGAACTTTCCCATGAATGGCTGAAAGACATGTGTCATCATCCGGGAGAAGGTAATAGGGGCATTGGACAACCCAAAGGGCATCACAAGCCATTCGTACAGACCATCCTTCGACTTAAACGCCGTCTTCCACTCATCGCCCTCTCGTATCCTAATCTGATGATAGCCACTCCGAAGATCTAATTTGGAGAATACGGTGGCTCCAGACAAGACATCCAACAAATCATCTAGGCGGGGAATGGGGAACCTATACTTAATGGTGATTTTGTTGATAGCCCGGCTATCAACGCACATCCTCCATGTATCATCCTTCTTGGGGGCAAGTAGGGCTGGTACAGCACATGGACTCATACTAGTCCTAATAAAACCTTTCGCTAGCAAGCCCTCTATCTGAGACTGCAACTCTAGGTGAGCTGCGGGGTGGAGTCGGTAATGGGGCTGATTTGGCAAGGAAGACTCCGAGATGAGATCTATCGCATGCTGGATATTCCTAAGCGAGGGTAACGTGGGCGGCAACTAATCCGGGTACACGTCCCTATACTCCTCCAACAGTACCCATAACTCACTAGGTAACTCATCCAAAATGCTAGAATCGGGCTTCGCATTTAAGAGGACTAGCGCATACATGATTCCATCAAAGAACGGATCCCTCTCAAACTCTTTCCTACCAACTAGATTCAACGTTTTCCGTTCTACCGGAATAGTGGTGTCCTTAGCCAAGACTATGGGGTCCTTTGGGATTGTCGGCCTCAAAGTGATGGTTTTGCCATTGAATTTGAATTCATAAGTATTGGCTCTACCAAAATGTGTAACATCACGGTCGTATAGCGAAGGGCGGCATAACAACACATGACAAGCGTCCATCAGAAGGACATCACACCACACCTCATCAATGTATGATTTGAATGAGAGTGGGACCAGGAATCATTTGGTAACGGGTACAGAGTGCTTGTTGATCCAAGCGACCTGATATGGAGTCGGGTGAGGTTCCGTGACCAAGGACATATGTGCAACGGCGTTCTCAGATACGACATTCACGCATCTACCACTATCAATAATCAGCTTGCAAAGCTTCTCGCCACTCTTAAAAATCAGAGAAAATATGCTCGTCCTCTTCCAGTCATCTAATGGACACGGAGTGGTCAAGATACAACGCATCATCATAAGGGGGTGATCGTCCTCTAAGTCACTAGGGACTCCTTCGGGGTCACTCTCCTCTGCGGCATCGTATACGTAATCGTCAGGGTTGGTAGTTGGCTCTAATAAGGCTAGTGTTTTTGTCTTTGTTGGGCATTCGTAGGCATAGTGGCCTTGAATGCCGCAAGAGTAACAAGTGGTGTTAGCCTTGCTAACCTTCCCGATAGGGACACGCTCACTCGCAGGGTTCTTGGAGTTCCTAGCGGTGATCACGATTGACTTCGACTCGGTAGATTTGAACTTTCCCTTATCAGGATATGTGGAAGAAGATGCCCCAGGGGTGGACTTATTCTTCGTACTAGAATAACGGGAGTGAGCCTTAGATGCTAGGTGCTTTTCAATATCCAAGGCAGCATTGAAAGTCGTATTCAAGTCCGTATGACTGTAACGCAAGAGTTTTCGCTGAATGTCGGGGTGAAGTCCCTTTCGAAATCTAGATAAAGTGACTTCGGGGAGCTCTCGAAGGTCACATCGTACCATACGGTCCTTAAGTTCTCCCATATATTCTGCAACAGACATTGAGCCTTGCCAAAGGGTGGCAAGCTCATCGAACATCTGAGTCTGATGGTACACGGGAACGTAATGATCGGTCAGCAGGTTCTTCATCACAGCCCATCCAATGAGTGGGACCCCATGCCCAACTCCTAACCTACGTTCTTCATTCAGCCAATAAGTTTTGGCACGTCCCGTTAATTTCATCCTGGCAACCTGAACCTTTTGGGGTTCCGTGAGGTTGTGTCATTCGAAATAACACTCCATGTCTATAGCCCAATGGAGGAAGATCTGGGGATCTCCCATGCCATCATAGGTGGGGGCATTTATCTTGATGGCCCTCGTGATATCAAAGCCTCGCTCGGGGCGGGGTTCTCGAGGGGGCACACGGGGAGAGTTTCCCTCAGAATCCGAGTAAAAGTTCGGTTGGTGCCGGTTGGGCTGCCCAGCATTAACGGGAGGTGGGTGTGGCATTTCCTGATTTTGTAGGATCTGGGCTAAGACATTCCTAAGCTCAGTCATTTCGGCACGAAGACCCGCTATAGCCTCGGTGTTGGGATAACCGTGCTCGTTCACAGCCATCCTAGACGTAGACGGGGTTGCGTACTCCATTCCTAGCCTAGTGCGCATTCAGGTTTGGGAGGCCCCGAGCAAGATGAATTTTCCTAGGGCTGTAGCTATATTGAAAATAAGAGACTTTTATATATTCCCAATGTGAATAACACGTAGATCGTTAAAATTTTTTTTTTTTGAAATTTTGCTGAAAAATAAAGATTTCAGCCCGCTATTGGCAGACCACAGAAAATAATTTTTTTTGATTTTCTAACGATCCGATCTCCAACAAGGAACGCAGAGAGGATGTTTGCAACGTGAAAGTTGCAACGACCGCCTCTGATACCAAATTGATGTAGGGATGTTAGATCGGAGATCTCCACGGATCTAACGCTCTATCTCTGCTCTACACGTCGTAGATCTACCGCACCTACACAGCACCTATCGCCCACAATAGTTCCTCGTCCCAAAACGCAGCACAAACAACAATGGAGGAATGGTCTACTCGAAAACAACGATCAGAAATTTGAGTCGGAATATTCCCCAAGAAAACACAAAGGTTGCCACTCCTTTTTGAGAGCAAGACCAAGGCTATACGCCAAGATCCGCTCAGGCAAATAGGATCCACCCGATCCGGAAATAAAAAGCCTTGCAACGGCGTTTTCGTTTCAAAACTTGCATCGATTAATTTAAAGATCCGGAGAAAACGATTTGTGAAAACCCACCACAACTAAGGAGAAGAATCACACAAGGAAGAGGAAAGAGATTACCCAACCGGAAAGCGTTTCACACAAGATAACTGTGGGAGAATCACTCTCTCCACGGATCCACCGGTTTCACACCAAACGGGGCTGCTTACTTCTTCCACGGAGTCACACCGATAGAAGCCACGCCGGAGTAGCACCGAACGGGGATGGAGGAGGCAAGGTTTGGCTTCACACCAAGGGGGGGCGGCTATAGGATTCTCTCCATGGTGGCCGAAATTCCTCAAGGGGGATTTAGGGTTTCTTTTTCCAATACTTTAACTCTTCATAATAGCCTCCTTTAAATATGAGTTACAAACAAGCCTTAGCCCTTCATGATGGAGATTTAATCTCATCCATCTGAATGGCTAATTGCACACCAATACTAAAATAGTTCAAAATGAAAAAATAACAACACATGCAATGAATATAAAATTATCACATAAGCATGGGATAATTTTATATTCCAAATATAAAATAGAGTGCACGAAAAGGAAATAAATAAAGCTAATGCGTTGTCGTGGTGGTAGCACGTCGCGGGCGGAGGTTGTAGCGTAGCCTTCCGTTAGTGTCATCGTGCTGCCTCACGTCCTGGAGTCGTATGGCCTTATCAACCGGATCATCAGCAGCATCGTCAGCATGGTCTTCAAATGGTGGAGGGGCCGCGCCATCACCACACTCCAAGGAGACG
The DNA here is from genome assembly GCA_039583875.1 of Platanthera guangdongensis. Lineage (NCBI taxonomy): Eukaryota > Viridiplantae > Streptophyta > Magnoliopsida > Asparagales > Orchidaceae > Platanthera > Platanthera guangdongensis. The sequence goes on along the minus strand of CM077162.1, from coordinate 133,982,620 downwards.
ATTGCTCTATGATTGGAAGCAATGTGGTCTTCTTCCTCGATAATGTCACTCTATTTCAACTGCTCTTATACAATGGTATCTTCATCTTGGTCATCATGCTCCTCCTCCTCTCATCTACCAACTTCTTCCAGATTAACCTAAGGAGGACTCCTCTTTAAACTATGAGGCCTACCAACTTGGCAAGATTCATTGTTCTTCCTTTCCAACAAGACAAGGATGTTGCTCTTCTCGTCCTTTTGAAATTGATAATCCAGATATTTGCAGTCTTGCTCTTATTAGGATTGTTGGAAGAGGAAGTTTATATTTTGTAACATTTGTTGATGATTTATCTCGTTGTACTTAGTTGTATCTCTTAAGAGAGTGTTCTGAACTTTATTCTCTATTCATGACATTTTATAAGGAGATACAAACTCAATTTGATGTTTCTCTTAAAATTCTTTGAACTGATAATGCTGGAGAATATCTTTGTCAACATTTTCCAATTTTTTCATCCATCGAGGCATAGTGCATCAGACTAGTTATCCCTACACATCTGAGCAAAATGGCGTTGCTGTGCGCAAAAATCGACATCTCCTGGATGTTACTCGCACCCTTCTCATGCAGATGAATATTCCTCACTCGTATTTGGGACATGTTGTGCTTCATTCTTGATATCTCATCAACTGTATTCCCACAATGGTACATCGACGCTAGATCCCATTCTCCACTTTACATCTAGGAGCTCAACCTTTTTCTTTACCTCTCCATGTTTTTGGCTGCATATCATTTGCACATTCTCCGTCTCTCGATCGTGACAAACTTTCACCTCGCTCGATGAAGTGTGTTTTTCTGGGCTATTGTCCGACCCAAAAGGGGTATTGGTGCTTTGATCCCCTGCTAAGGAAATAGATTGTTTTTGCTGATGTTATATTCTTCGAAGATATACCTTATTTTTCTTAAGATTCTACTCTCTCTCCATCTAATTCTTCACTCTTTCCTCCTATTATTTCCACACAAATAGTTGTGTCTATTCCATCCTCTACATCATTATCTTCTCCTCCCATACCAGTTAATTTTCCTTCGCCTCTTTGTTCTGATTCTTCCTTACCTTTGGAGCCATTGCTAACAATTCCTGGGTTACTAATCTCTATAATGGATGGATCTACTTCAGAAGATAAGTCAGATCTTGATCTTCCTATTACTTTACAAAAGGGAGTCAGAAAGTGCACTAAACAGTATATTCATGATGTTGTGTCTTATGATTGTTTATCCCCAGCTGGAAGGAGTTTTGATCATGAGTTCACGACAAATACTATCCCGGTAAACAATAATGAGGCTCTTCCTATTCCTCATTGAAAATCAACAATGGATGAAATGAAAACCTTGACCGAAAGGGGTACTTGGAAACTTGTCCCTAATCTTCTAGGTATGGTTTTGGTTGGTTGTCGGTGAGTCTTTTTCATCATATTTCATCCGGATGGCACTATTGACTACTATAATGCTAGGATATTTGCCAAAGGCTTTACTCAAACATGTGATGTGGAATTTTTTTATACATTGTCCCTAGTTGCTGATATCAGCACTATCTGTGTTATTTTCTCTATTATTGTTAACAAAGGTTGGTTGATGTGTCAGTTAGATGTGAAGAATGCCTTGAAGTATGGTGATCTACAGGAGGTAGTTTAAATGGAGCAAACTCCTAGGTATGTTACTCAAGGGGAGTCTCAAGTATGCAAGTTATAGAAGATAATTTATCGGCAAAAGCAAAGCCCCGGGGCTAGTTCAAAAAGTATAGCAAGGTAATCTCTCTTATTGGTTTCACTCACAGTTTTGTTTATCACTCTATTTTTATTCACAAGACTACTAAAGGGCTTGTTGTTTTTTCTGTCTATGTGGATGACATTCTCCTTACTAGTGATGATGAGGAAGGAGTTGATCCAACAAAGAAGCATCTATGGAAATATTTTATTACAAAGGATATGGGCTCTGCTAATTACTTCGTGGGAATAGAAATCTTGCTGAAAAATAACTCTATGGTGCTCTCACAATGGAAGTATGCGTTAGATCTTTTGAAAAAAAACTGGTCTTCTTGGGGCAAGACCTTTTCGTTATCCTATGGTCGTTAATGATGACAAGAGTTTGATGGAAGAGTCACCTCTTATTTTAGATAGTACAATGTACAAGTGAGTTGTCGACAAATTCATCTATCTGATTGTTACCCGACCTAATATTTGTTATGCAGTTGGGAAGGTCAGTCAATTTATGTAAGCTCTCGGAGAGTGTCATCTTCATTCTTCCTTTAAAATTATATTACATGTAAAAGGGTCTCCAGGGAAGGGGTTATAATTTCAAAAACAAAACAACCTAAAGGTTGAAAGATATTCTGATAGTAGTTATGCTGACAATAAAGAATATAGAAAGTCTACCTCTTGATTTTACACCTCTGTGGGAGGAAAACTTGTCAGCTGTAAGAGAATGAAACAGTCGGTTGTGTCACGATCAAGTGCTGAAGCTTAGTAACAGAGCATGGCATCAACAGCTCGCAATTTGAGGTGGTTGTGCGCACTCTTGCTTGACTTGGGAGAAATATATGATCATCCTTTACCAAGGTTTTGCGATAACCAGGCTACTATACATATATCAAAAAATCAGCTTTTCCATGAAAGGACGAAGCACATTGAAGTTGACTGTCACTTCGTTAGAGAAGACATTTTGAAGAATCAAATCTGCACTCAATTCATCACTTCGGACAAGGAGCTTGCAGACGCATTTCCCAAACTAGTGTTCGCTTCTCTTTCAGATGGCTGTGACAAGTTGGGCATGGTTGATATATATACTCCATCTTGAGGGGGACCGTTAGATTTTATGGAGCCTTGGCGGAATAGTAGTTTGGTCGGGTAGCATAGCAGTTAGGAGGTCTGCCGGTTTGGTCTAGGAGGCCTTAAGGTTTAGAGGACTTGGCAGATTGGTTGGTTAGCCTTGGCAGACTGGTCCCCTCAGTATTGCGGACTGCCTCTGACGGCCTGGCCAAAAGACCATCCAGCAGTGTAGCGACCATGCTCAGATTTCACTATAGCTGACTTGGCAGACTAGCAAGTTAACCTTAGCGGACTTATTCCCGCTGGGTTGTGTACTTGCTCTAGCGGTCTGTTCAGAAGACTAGCAAGTGGTGTTGTGGTCACGATCTGATCTAGCTATAGCGGAGTTGGAAAACAGTGAAATTGATGTAGCTGCGTATAGTGGCACAACTGAAGATGCGGTATGGAGAGCAGCTGATGTTGCGGGTACAAGCAGTTGTTGTGGCCTGATACTCATGAGAGCTGGTCTAGAACATTGGCGAGTTTGTGTTTCTATCAGCAAGTATAGAGAGGACTGTTGTTCACGGTTATTGGTAGTAGAATATTAGTAGAGTTTGACGAATACTAGTGTAAAGTGGGCAATGGCTAACTGCAGGGTTATAGAGGTCTCAAATTTAGTAAGCACCCAAACCGCATGTTGTTTTTTAGTCCCACGTCGTCTGTTGTATTTTTTATTTCTTCTTTTCTCCCCTTAAATACAGGGTCATACTCATATAAATTAACCTTTTGTGGAATGAAAATCTTTTTATTTATATTTTCTCACAACTTGGATGATGAACTAGTCGGGAAGATAATCAAATTAGAGTGGCAACTAACCCGTGAGTTGGTGTCACATCAAGGTGGTGGTTCTGGTTGTAAGACTCCCCTCAGGTCAGTATAAGTGATTCGGGGAATGTTCGGTACAAAGGTCTTATATTAGTAACCATCCCTCTAGGTGTTTTGTGAAACCAAATTCTACCTCGAGTTTTGAATACGACAATAAGAGACGATTTTGAATACTGCCAAAAGTAAGATTGCTTATGCATGTGTCTAATACGTGGAAATTCGAAGATTTAGAAATGTTCTGAATGTTCAGATTTCGCCCTTTTACATCAAGTGTTGATAGTTTTATTTTGTTCACATTTGGGATATATCTCGAATGTGAATGTTGTATTTTTATGAATTGTAAATGTGCACATTGATTAAATGTTAAACTTGATTAAGTGTTATTCGAAGATAATGAGAATCGCTTACTGCAATATTAAGTATATGGATGTTTTTCGATGGTTGACACTCTTCCTTCCTCGATTGATGAAATGTGGGCTCTCCAAAGTAAGGTGCATTAACCTATCTTGGCAAGGGTGAGAGCAGATAATTGTGATATCCTACTGTCAATATTGGGTCCAACATAACTAGGTGGGCTCAAAGGTTGAGTGCATAGAGGCATAGGGTTGGCATGCACCATATGATTGATGCAAATAAAGAGTTATTCATCAACCATACAAGAGTTGTATAGTAATGCAAATGGCAAAGGTTGCCTACCTAAATAGCCACACTATGGGTGATCAACCAAAGGTGACTTAAGGTGTTGGTGAAATACAGATCTTGTCCACTAGAGAGTAGCTCTCATAAAATCTTTGAATTGATATTGAGGGTTATCAAATTGATTGAAATAGTGGGTTTTTTAAATAAATTCCTTATTAAAATAAAATTGTATTTTTAAATATAGTACTAAGTTTTCTTTCCATAAATTCTTGTAGAATATCCATGGTAAGTAGTTCGCACTCCACCCTGTCCCTGAGAGCTATCCTTGAGAAGCACAATGTTGGGTATTGTATACACAATAACCTATATTTGTATGAAGTCACCCTTGAACTAAGATGATTAAGTTTGTATTTGATATTTTTTTCAAGTTGAGTGCTTGCAGGGTATAATCGCCAAGTGTTGACCAATGTTAGTTTACAATGGGTCACCAAACATAGCACCGTAAACTTTAATCTCTCATTGTGTGATCCATGGTATTGACTCATGTGTAACCTCTCTATTGGGGTGCACTTCATTTTCAAGTACTAAAGCTATAGGAGAAAGGCTGGTTGCTGGATTTCTTAAAGAAAATCAATTTTCAGAATATAACAAAAATTTCTAAATATTTTTCTTGAGAAGGACTTATTGTACTCAAATAGAATTAAATTTATTTATCGATTGATCTTAGTCAAGTATTTGAGTAGTAGAAGCTCTTCTCGAGAATGCATAGTGTAGTTCTCGAGAAAGCAATGCATACTCGAGTAGATTATGACTCTCCTTCTCGAGTTACCTTAAAATAAGCTCTAAATGTTTATAAGTATCTTTTTTGAGAAGCCAGAGCATTTCTCGAGAAGGCCAAGGCTAGTTCTAGAGAATCAGATGTTCTTACTCGAGAAGTCAAAAACTTTTCTCGAATTGGCTTCTTTTTCTCGAGTAAACAGAAAAAATCTTCTCAGGAAAAAAATTATTTTTTTCTCGAGATTACAGAGGTTACTTTCTTCTCGAGAACTTCAAAACTCTTCTCGAGAAATAAAAATATCTTCTCGAGAACACTTACTCTTCTCGAGAAAAGGAAACAGATTTCTGAAATTTCTTAAGTATTTGACGGATTCAATTTCAAATATCATCAACTCTTGATTGGTCCACGTGGCTTGCATTTAATGTAAATTAGACCGTTATGAAAGGTCTTTAAAAGGTCTTATTAGAATTGACAAACCCTGAGTAGTATTGTACAGGTTTCTAAATAATTCTCAAGTTTCTAAATTAGGAAGCTTCACGACTTACAAGGATTGTTCTTCATCGCAAAACTTCTCGATCCAGAGATTTAGACAAGAAGGAGTTCACTGATCAAGATTTTCGACATCTCCAATTCTTCTCCTTGATCGTGGTGATCCTAAGTTCTCAGATCGAATGATTCTCAGATATCTTCCTCAATATTTCTTACAGGGCTTTTCAGTTTTTCAAGGAGGAAGAACTTGAGATTCTGTCAGATCTGTGATGACATGTCAGTGTGTTCTGATTGTAAATTCATTTTATTAATGTAGGAGTTATTCTCCGAGTTTTGAAGGAGTTGTTCTCCGAGTTTTTGTAGGAGTTGTTTTACTCCGAGTTGTAGGAACTTTGTTCCGAGTTGTAGGATTGTTTTCAATCCGAGAGAATAGTGAAGTAGACGAGTCTAGTGTGTTGCTAGATCGATGAGGTGGAAAGTGGATGTACCCAAGGTTGGGTAACCAATATAATTTTTGGTGTCGTCTGTGGTTTGCTTGTTTCTTTTCTGTGCATCACTCGTACGATTTTTATTCCGCAAAAATACGCAGAACTCACCTATTTACCCCCTCAAGGTGATTTAGGTAAACACCTAAACATTTTCAATTTGTATCAGAGGGAGGTTGTTCATCAAAAGGTTAACACCTTGAACATATCTTCCCCAAGTTGTCTTAAGAGTATACAAGCATGGATAGAGTCAATGATTTTTCTAAGCTTCCCATATGCACTAAGGTAAAATTCCCCATTTGGAAAGAAAGGGAGAAGTTGTTCTTGGAAGCAGTGGATCCAAGGATCTTCATAATTGTGGAAGATGACCCTTACATTCCTATGACGGACTCCACTATTGATCCCACAATGCTTGAACCAAAGAAGCCGATGGATCTAGATAAGGATGAGATTGCACTTGTCTCTCTAAACAAGAAGGCTAAAAATATTATCGCAAGTCCAGTCGATGATTCTATGCTACAAAATCTCATTCACTCCAAATCTGCAAAAGAAATGTGGCAGTCACTGGTCGTGTTGATGGAAGGCACCGAAGAAGTGCGGGATGATAGAAGATCCCTTTTGAACCAGAAGTATTAGGCCTTCAGGCAAGGCCCCAAAGACACCATAGCAGATACTTTTGAAAATTTATTCAAGATTGTCAACGGCCAAGGAACTATGGCCGAATCTTCACCAACGGAGAATTAAATGATAAGCTCCTAAGATCCTTAGCAAAGGAATGGGATAACAAGATATGTGCAATAAGAGAGTCTGGAAAGCTAGCTGTGACTGATCCTCAGCAACTCTTCGGGAAGCTGATGTCATATGAGCTTCAAATAAATACAAGAAAAGCTGAAGCAGAGGGAAGCAGATCCTCATCGAAGGAGAAGTCTGTCATGCTACAGGCAGACAACTCAAGGAAGGTTAAAGATCCATCACCTGCTCCTGCATAGGATGAAAGGGAAGAATAAGACTCGGAGCCGAGCACTTCGGGAATGGAACTATCAGATGGAGAGTTCTCTGTACTCCCTAGACAGTTCAAGAAGTTCCTAACTAAGAAGAAGAAATGGAAAGGCAAAGACTTTTCCTCCAGAAGATCACGTCACAATGGTGATCTTCATAAGAAAGGCTCAAGTAGCCATGACAGGTGTAACTCTAAACCAAACAAACACATTTTATCTGACATCGTTTGTTATTGTTGTAATAAGGCAGGACACGTAATTGTTGATTGTCCGCACAAGAAGAAGGAGGGTGGAAGAAGAGTGATGAGTTGTAAATATACGTATTTTTATGTACAATAAAGTAGTGATTTTAGTTTATTTTTGTCATTTTTAGTTATTTTTCGTTAATAAATTGCTCTTATTTTGTAAATATTGTGCTAACTTAACTTTAATTTTATTTCTAAAATTATTCAGAAAAATTATCAAATTTGCATAGTACACGCCCGTGTACTTCAGGTCATGCCCGTGACCTAGGCGTGTACCTTCAATCTAGTGGAATCTGACGCATTTGAAGAAACAATCGTGGCACGCCCTGCGACACGCCCGTGTCAAATATGATACGCCTGTGACCAAGCCCGTGTCACGCCAGCTCGACGATTTCGCGCTCGACGATCGTCGACCCGACCGAACACGCCCGTGTCCAGATGCGACACGGGCATGACTTCTCCACCTGGCCCGATAAGATGTCGCCGACGACTGATTGATGCGACACCATCCCCGGATCAACCTTCATGACACGCCCCATGACACGCCCGTGTAAATAGAGACACGCCTGTGACCCGCCACATGTATAGTCGAAAAGTCAAACAAGCCGTCAGTTCTCTAGATCACATCATGAATAGTTCTTACACGCCCCCTTACACTCCTGTGAGCTAGGTGTGTACTTTGAAATTTTTGCCTATAAATTGAAATTTTTTGTATGAACTATTGTTCCCTTTTTGAACCATTTTGCCTTAGGGAGATGCTACTCTAATGCATTCCAAAGCATTGTAAGGGAATTTTCTCCCCATCTCTTTAGCTTTTGTTTTAGTTCCTTTGTAACTCGTGTTTTACTTAATAAAATATGGTCTTCTTCTCTTTATATGTTTTGGAATGCATCTGAGCACCCTTCCTAATGTAGTCTTATTTTTTTTCTTTTGATTTCCTTGTTTTATTTTTCTGTGTGTATGTGTGTATAAGAATAACTTGTTCTTTTTTATGTTTTCAATTTCATTTTTGTTTTGTCTAACTCTAGGTTTTCTTTTATATAGTTTAGTTTTTATTGTAATTTTTCCATTGCCTCATTTAGACTTAGCTTTTTATTGCTTTTTATTCATTCCTATAAATCTGTAAAAGTTGTTTTAAATTGTTTTTCATTTTTCTCTAACTTAAATTTTCTCATTTAGGTTGTAAAACTTTTTTGTCCTTTTTACTTTATTTTCACTTTTTAGCACTTTTACGGAGTTATAAGAACGAATACATAGTCGTTTTAATTTTTTGAGCACTTCGATTTTCGTTTTAAACTTTTGCTCATTTAATTTTTTGTCTTCTTTTTATTCATTTCTAACACATTCTAGCGGTAGAAATGTATTTGTTTTAATTTTTCGAGCTCTTTAATATTCGCTTTAATTTTCAAATACTTTTGCTCCTTTAATTTTTCTTTCTTTGTTTTATGCATTTTAAACAAAATCTACTGGCAAAAATAAATTTGTTTTAATTTTTCAGGAACTTTGTTTTTCTTATTTTTTTCGCTTGTGTGCGTGCGTGTATAAGATAATTTTTATAGCTTGTATTCATTCATGTAGAGTGTGTGGATGTATATGTTAGTGTTTATCGATTTCTTACATTTTTATAGAGTGCGTGTGTGTGTTTTATATCATGTAGAGTGTGTGTGTTTTATTTCTATAGAGTAGAGTTTTTTACTTTATGTATAGTGTGTGTTTTTATTTCATGTAGAGTGTGCGTGTTTTATTTCTGTAGAGTGGAGTTTTTACTTTCAGTAGAGTGTGTGCGTGCGTTTTAATTTCTGTAGCGTGTGTGCGTTTTCATTTCTGTCGAGTGCGTGTGTGCGTTTTCATTTCTGTCGAGTAACTGCGTGCGTTTTCATTTTTGTAGAGTGCTTTTGTGTGTGCATTTATTTTCTCCGACTCATTTAAGTAGGACTCGCTTTCATTTCCCCCTACTCATTTGAGTAGGACTCAAAATTTACCGTTTTCTTTTCTGCTTTCATTTTCAGCTTTGATTTTATCGCTTTCTTTCTGCAAGCCGTCCCCATTCCGATTAGTGGCTAACCACACTTATCCCTCAGTATGGAAGAGAATTGGGACAGATAAAATCGCTTTAAATAATTAAAGGTCCTGTTTTTCTAATTAATTAAATTACTCAAGGTTTGCCCAGGGTTTACGACGCGTAGAACCACATATCGATGTGTGGGCTATATTTCTGTATCTCATATGCTAGGAAGCTGAGAGGCCGTGCATATGGACCCATCACCACTTGATAATTGGAGTTCTGTACTAACCCTCAAGAGAGGAGGCGGGGAATTCTACCGGATTGCGTTCCCCAGCCAATAACGTGGTTCTTAGCATAATGTGGGCATTAAGAGAAATCCTACGTCGGATGAGAGCCCGGTCGAATATTCTTAATGTTCAGTTGAGCGTTAGTCCTAGAGATTGGTGAGCTCATTTTATTGGAAACTCCACGGCCAAGTCTACGCCTTAATTAATTTGAAATTTAGGATGTCTTTTTATTAAAAGGTTATTTTAGTTCAAATTCTTTTAGATACCGTTGCGCTAAGTTATTCATCGGCACTATGTTAATGCTTTTATTTTCTCCCATTTTTATATATATAAATAATATCAAGACAAGATAATTTTCGGTAAAATAATAGTCCCCTCTAGGGAAGAGTAGAAATAATCAACCCGACACCGAGAACAATATGACCCCGATATTCCTCACTGAAATATCTTGTACTACACACATAGGTGCACTTGCCTCCTTTCGATAAAACTCGATTTCAACTGTTTTATATCCAAATAATAAATCTGCGCTCCCTGTCTTCCTAAATAAAACCAAATCCGCCTTTTCATAATAAACTGCCTGGGGCGCCGCGTGTCCTAAATAATTTTTGGAGTTTTAACCACACCATCAAAGAGAAGAAAATAAGTCCTCGTATAGTAAAAGGAAATCTGAAAGAATCTTAGTAGCCAAGAAGGCCAAGACTCTCAGTGACTGACTTATCTGAGTCAAGTGAGGAAGAGGTAGCCTACTTTGGGCTGATGTCATAGACAGACGAGGAAGATGAACCCCACTATACTGGGAAGGTTAACTCTCACACCCCTCTACCAGAATCTGATTCTTTAGACCATGATCATGAGGACTGTTCTTCTGATGATGTGTTTGACCTCATGATTCAATACAAGGAATTAATCAAAGCCTACGACAAATGTCGAAGAGTCGCTAGAACTCAGGCCAAGGAGATCAAATCTCTCAAGGCTGAGGAGAGCACTCTGAGAGAGCAAGTCGCAAATACAGACTCACACAGTGTGGAATTCCATGCCGTAATCGCGGAATACAATAAATCTCTCGAGCACCTTAACCTGAAAGAGAAAATCATCAAGGAATTGGAGGAACAACTTGCCGCTTAAAAGAAGCTGGTTGAAAGCTTCTTCAAGCCCAAAACAATCCTTTCATTTGTTGTTGAATTCTCCGCTCAGGCGAAAGGAGTTGGCTTAGGCCATCAGGATGCTCCTATTAAATCATCTAGGAGGAATAAAGCTCAACAAAAGAACAAGGCTGCCAAGAAAGCTTTAGCCATGGAGAAGGGGAAAGCTCCTCTAGATTCAACGTCATTTAGGATGGTCATCTTCCCAACAAACGCATTTGACTTTGATTCATCCTACGGTCATTTATCCAGGTCTACTTATGTAGAGCCTAAGTCATGATACCAAGGATGGATCAGTCCCCAAAACTTTGGCGAAAGTGCCTTCAAGAAACCTTGTGAAGAAATACAAATGAAACACTATGTTCCATACGTTCTTGGCCATAATATGAAGAAGGAACCAAAAGGCAATACAGTTGTACCCAAGGAAATGGAGGTGAAAAAGGCTTGTGAATGCCACAATCATGAGTCTTCTACCTCCAGATAAGGCGCCCCTGCAAGACCACATGTTCAAAAGGTCAACGTGTTTGGTTGTTGGTGTTGCGATAAAGTTGTTCACATTACCGTAGATTGCTGGTTGAATCTTATATGTTTTAAAACTCATCTAGTTAATCATGCGAGACAGACCACTCATAATGTTAACACTCCTAGGGGGAGCAGGATGACAAATAACCAAGGACCCAAACGAGTTTGGGTTCCTAAGGTGAACTGATTTTATTTTTGCAGGTATGTCCAAAGGCCAACAAAACACTTATTTGGTATTTGGATAGTGGATGCTCTTGGCACATTACCAGGACTAGAAGACTTCTTCAAAAGTTATCTCTAGTTGAGAATGGGCCAAAGATTATCTTTGGAGGTTGATGCGATGGCAAGTGTACCGATCGTAGTCAAGTAATAATGTGAGGAGTTGAATCCCAGATATCGATCTCTCAAGGAGTGCAAGTAGGGAGTGTGATTTCGCTATATGAAAAAGGGATTGCAAGCGGGAAAGTAACCAAAGGGGTTTTTTGTTTTGGATTCCTATGTTAACAGCAATAAGAAAACTATTGCGGGTCGTCGTCACCACGTCACTTTGGTGGATTACTCTAGAGAGTAAAAGGGAAGATGGATGAGCTAATGAGGGTCGCAATCATGTCTTCGTCAAGCACGCTTTTAAAAATTGCTAGAATGGCACAATCACAACAAGCACATGAAAAACTGAATCTTAACAACACAAGCAATGATTAAGACATAACAACATATCGACATGCTGAAACCTTAAGCAAAACAATGTTCTCAAGCAACAATCCCACTATCACAAGTTTAGAATGAAGTAACCACAAGAAGAGGTGGAGAAATACAATCGAGCGCACGAAGGCTTTCCGAGATTCACCGCCGGATTCAAGGGTAGTCAATCTTTGTCCGAGCTCATTCTTCGGATGTTACCCAGTATCCAGAAGAGCTGTTACCTCCTCCCTATAACCCGTCTTTTTAGTGTTTGATCGCTAGGCTAGTTCTAACCGAAGAACTCCGCAAGTGCAGCAACAATGACCTCGGATGGTAGCTTGGAGGTCAGAGAAGATGAAGGTTGCTGGAGATGCAACTATTGCAAGCTTTCTGAGGAGATATCGTGGTCGGATCAACTCTCCAAGGAGGAGAGAGAAAATGGCGGCTGGAGGCGAGTTTTCCTACTCGGATGAGCGGAAATGGCGGGCGAAGCGGAGCTGGATCAGACTTTTTTAAAAAAGAAATCAGCACTTTAAATAGAAGCAGCTCAGAAAAATAGGCACGCACGGTTTGGCACATGACCGTGCGCAAACCGTGTGATATTAAATTCTAGTTCCAGCCTGTAGAAACAGAAGCATTGACCCGTGCATTTTCATGCACGCACGGGCAGTTCTGCCCGTGCGTGAAGGACATCGTACGGGTAGCGATAGAGAGTTTGAAAACAAGGACATACTGAAAAACTGTGCGTTTTATTCGCGCACTACCGCCCGTGCGTGAACAAAGCGCACGATTAACCACATAAGGCACAAATAAGAAAGCTACAAGAATACCGTGTGTTTCCTTCGCGAACGGTTTTGAAGAAACCATGCGTTAACCGTGCGTGAGGATCGCCGAACTCAGTTCGACGAAATTCGTCGAGCTCAGCTCAATGTTCTTCCAGCTGACTAAAATGCATGATCTGGCATAACCATGCGTGAAAGAAACGAACGACCGTGCGTTTTCCTTACGACAGAATTCCTGCCTTTGGGAAAAACGCACCACCTGCACAACAAAACCAAAACTGGAGCACAAGCTCCAAGCAACAAATATAAAGCTAAGAAAATAGCAGGAAAGAGCAATGGGGAGCACCATGTGCATACACCCAAAACAGAATGTGCAATTGCACGCCCATGGGCCAAAACAATTCACAAAATGGTCCATGACCGAACGATGCAAATATAACCGATATCCGGCTGAAATGCAGTGCACGAGTGAGAAAACCAGCCCAGATGAGTCCGAAAATCCCTATATATATCGTACTCATCACACCACCATACTTAAACATTTGGTCGTCCCGAGCAAATCATCCCTCTGTGGACTAGAAAACAGCTAGCTGGCTTAGGGATTTCAAAAATAATGTAAAGCGAGAAATGAAAAAAAACAGCATGAGCATAAAAATATAATAGATATACTTTTTAATTATGCTACGAATTTTATAAATTTTGACAAGTGTAAATAAGTATTGTAACCACTCAAAAATATAATCCTAGAAAATCGTTTGGTAATGCGTAGGAAGAAAGTATGCAGGCCACTCAGTTGAGCATTGCCAAAGACCGTGGCTCGGGATCACCGCCAAAGAAATCCATCAATGTCGGGGACCATACGCTTGCCCGTTCGCACTCTCTCCACGGAGCTAGTGTGACTCAAGAGAGAATCTGTAGGACTTTAGGAAGATAATGGGGCTTAGGCGTATACGTAGGTAAGGATGCAAAAGGTAAACAATGGCTACGCACAACCCAAATGAGCTCATACAAAAAATCCTCTCGCCAAGCAATACATACAGGTGCTCCACACCACTAGACTTGGACTTGATATACGGGTGCGTGCACCGCCTACCAGCACAAAATCTCAAATGGAATTTTCATTTAAACTTTTTCTTCTTTCATATCAAACAACTTCATTTTTCTCATTTTCTTTTCTTTTTCAAAAATTTTTATATCACATTCGACCACAAAATCATGAAATATGCGCCTCACAAACACAAAACTGCACCTCAGCAACATCACCAAATGCAAGAAGTGATATACTAATAGCTCGAGCTAGGGCGTGCTACTTGAATAGGCTTTTACGCTTTGGTGATCACGGAGTGGGGCTGAATCAATAGGAGGTGTAGGCTCAAAATACTCTAACAAGGATTACATTAGGACTGGGTACAAGGCTCAACCGGGCCAAAATGATGGCCTACATCATACTCACGCTCGACTAACCATGCACCAAAGCTTCGAGATTAGCTTGGGGTAAGTTCTTAGCCACCGAGAAAGATGATCCTTCCTCCCGACTCGAGCAATACAAGGCTAGTGGCGGTTACACAAATTCCTACACTACCGTTCGATTGCTCCATATTCCACAGTTTTGAGTAGTACAAACATTATTTGCAAATGCAAAAAAGCATAAATCTACGAGCGTAAAGAGAAATTAAATCTATACTATTTCTACACATCATGATTCCTCGATTAGGAGCACTGAACGAGTTTCACACTACCCTATCCTAAAATCCTAAGCCAACACCACTATCTTAAAGTTAACACAAAAGAAACAAATTAAACTTGGGTCGAGCACGTGCTTAAGTGCGCACTTATGTGGTGTAGATGCACAATACTGTCATGATAAAATAAAAACTGAAAATGAAAAATACTCTTGTGGTATGCAAGTGTATGTTCAAAGGTGACTCGCGAAACGTTCCCCCACTAGACTTATACTAAACAATATATCCATGATTTGCAATAAAATTGAAGAAATGTAAGTTGGGGGAGAGGTTACCCATGCTCAGCTAATGAGCATACCAGAAGATTGGCGTTAAACTTCAGCAATAAACCCACGGCCCAAACAAATTCCACCTACAAAATAGAATATCTCCAACCACAAAAAGCTATACACAATTAAGCACAACAACTAAATTGCAAATTTAAAGCAAGCAGCAGCATTGGGTCGTCTCCCATAAGCTCTTTTCTTTACCGTCCTTAAGGTGGACCAAATACCTGTATTAACAGTTATATAGATAATGTTCAAAAGCAAGAGTTTAGAATGCAAGAAAAAGTCCAAAGTTACACACAGCATGAAGATAAAAAAACAAGAAACGGAAATAAAGGGGACCCCGAAGATCCTTCACTCTTCAGTTGAACGCTAACTTGTGATAGATCCCCCCAGTCACGTGAGATGAGGGCGAGGTGAAGGCTTTAGGGCCTAGGGAAGACGAGTCTCCCCTACACCTAGCCTCGTCCTTCTCGCGTCGGTTGGCAAAATCTGATGCCTTGCGTATAAGAATTTCTTTTGTTTTCAAATTAATAGATGGGGATCGCCAGGGTGGTATATCCACCCCAACCAAAACAGCAACAGGCCTATCTTTCTCATCGGGGGGCATCCTTTCCTCACCCACAGTGGGTGAAAGATCAGCCCAAGTCACCTGTATAACAGTTTTACAACATTCATTAAGCTTAATCAAAGTTTTTAAATCTATTTCCTGCACGCTCCCAAGAGCCGTGCACAGCCCCCATTACTTTTCTTCAGCAACTTGTTTCACGTCAAACAATTCCTTCTTCGCTTCTCTGTTAGCAATCATCAGCACGTCTTTTACTTGCATATTCCGGTCTTGCTTATTCAGCACAACATCTGTCTCATCAGCTCTTGATAAATCATTAGATAATAAAACATTTAATTCCAGCAGTTTTTTAGATTCTCTCGGGATTAGAGTGTGAAGTGACAGCGATAGCGGTAAATCGACCGTGGAAGCCAAGGTGATGACATATGCATTAAAGGACAGCCTCGCGTCACTAGCTTTCAGGAATGGAACCCCAAGAATAGGCTTTGAATTATTTCCTATGGGTCCCAACACCTAGAAGTCGATAACAACCACAGCCCCGTTAACTTTCATCTCCACCTCTTTAATCACCCCATCAGTTTTAACCACCGACCCATCAGCAAGCACAAGTGATTTATGGATATTAGTTTCGACATTTAAATTAAGCTTCTCAACATCTTGCACAGAAAGAATGTTGCATGGCGAACCTGAATCGCAATGGGCTACCATCTCAATTTCATTAATCTCACACTTGACAGCCACTTCATTAATACTGTACTCCCCTGCCTCCCCAGCACTCTTCCCTTGCTCACGGGGATTCTTTTCCATGTCGCTTGGGAGCGCGCCATGAGTACGCTCGTAGAACACATGGGCAAGTTGCCCCAGCTATGTCTCTAAGTTTCTCATAGAAGCGGTTTGAGTGGCCATGTTAGATTGTTCCATCTCAACAAACTTTTCAATCATTTCTTCTAGAGCACTCCTACGTGACCCTTGCCCGCTCTGATTATAACCCTTCTGTGGCGGTCGCAGTTGGCTATTGGAGGCTTGAGCATCAAATTAATGCTGGCCTCCCTGCCATCTTTGACCTTTGGCATTTTGATTCCACGAGAAATTTGGATGATTTCGCGTATTTGGGTTATACGCATTATTATAGGGCGCAGCGCGGTTTTAACTGTTTATAAAATTAACACTTTCTTCAAAGGTTATACCTGTCGGTTCCGCAAATGACTCTCCAACTGGGCATTCAAAAGCATGGTGGCCAGGATTTCCACATCCCTGGCATGATATGCCCCCAACCGGAGCCGGAGGAGTAGTCGATCTGGTCAGCATCCTTCTTCCATCCATCATAGGGTGTTTTGCTTCGGCTTGCTGCATCACCGCATTAACATCAAACAGATTTTTCGCCCCCTAGGGGCATTTCTTCTCGCAGTCAAGCATGTGCTATGGGAGGCCATATCTCGAAGAAGTCGCAAAGCCTCTTCAAGAGAAAGGTTCATAATTGTGCCACCGGCAGTTGCGTCGATCATAGCCCGGTAGGTCGGCTCGACACCAAAATAGAATATTTATACAAGATTCCACGGCTCGCAGCCGTGTTGCGGACAATGGCGCTGCAGGTCAGCGAAATGCTCCCATGCCTCAAACGTCTCTTGGTCCAGCTGTCATAACATAGCAATTTCCCTTCGGGCATTCACAATTTTGTCCACTGGGTGGAACTTGGCCAAAAACTTAGAGGACAGAGCCTCCCATGTGGTTGGGGTCCCAGTGGTAATTGTGTGAAGCCAGGTCTTATCCCCGTCCCTCAGCGAAAATGGGAATAGCTGATGCGTGGAAATCGGCAAGCGCACTGGTCGCACAAGTAATAAAATTTGGGAATAAATTCTTGAGTGTAGGTCTCTTGAGGAATGCAATTAGCATAGAGCGGCGACAGTTCCGAAAATATTGTTGTGAGGTTTATACTTAGAAAAAATTAAAAGGGGGCTTGTGAGATTGTGGTTTCTTGATCTAATAAACTAATTAAGGCTATGCGGGTCGAAGGCACCGCTTCGCAAGGTGAGGTGAGTGTATCGGTCGTGAAGCCGAACTTCGGTTGGGCGAGTGGACGGAAAGCTAATTGATGGAAGTGTTCTATTGCGGAGTGCAATCAGGTGAAACAAGTGTATGGAGTGGATGTGGAGTGGGCGAGGCGCATTTACAACACACAACTCAAAAGCAAAGGAAAACTACAAACATCCACTTAGATAAAGAGTAGAAAATGTAGTTCATTACAATATCAAATAATTCCATACAACGGAGGAAGGGGAAGAGGAATAAACCACTAGAGGGTGAAGGTCCACCGCAGGTCGTGTCCGGAATAGCGAGTTGTCAATCCGCTTCCGGGCTCAGTCCAAGGAGGCTTCCGGTACCAATGAGTTGTCACCTCGAAGGCCTTTGAGTCTGTTCTCGTGGTCGTCTTCTTCTCTAACTCCGGTGGAAAGCTTGGAGTTGAGGTCATCAATGGTCGGGAGCTCCGCCGGAGTGTTTGGAAAGCTTCAGAATCACCAGCTACGGACTCTCAATGAAGGTGGAGGTGGATGGAGCAGCTAGAGAAGTAGAACGACAATTCCCGTGCACTCTCTGATCGCAGAAATGACCAGCATTGCTCTAAATCCTGGAGCAAATCCTTAAATACGGAGGCGAAAAAAGCAGAGTGCACGATCAGTGGTGCACGACCAGTGGTCGTGCGCATTGAATCCACTGATCGTGCGATTCAGCTAAGACAAAACTGCAGAAAGAAAGAGGTAAAAGCGCACGAGCAGTGGCGCACGACGAGTGGTCGTACGCAGTGAGTCCAGTGATCGTGCGTAGTGTTCCTGTATCGTTGGAGTCTCCCAAGCGGTTCCGGAGCACGCACACGACCCATGCACCAGCAGTAGAGGCAGATAGGCCACAAAAGTGCACACCACATTCTAAAGACACGGCGAGAGAATAAGTAAAACAAACGGAAATACAAAAACATTTAAAGCACACAGAAAACGGGCCTAAAGTGCACTTAATCGTGAAATAGACAAGTAAGCAAATATAAGCAGTTATAGCTCTCAAGTGTAGTGCTAAGACGATAAAACTGGCCCAGATGAGTCCAAACATCAGTGTAATATTTGGACTCATCAAACCCCCAGAATTACCCATTTGCGCGTCCCACGCATATCATTACTCCGTGGACTGTAGAAACAGCTAGCTGGCTGAGAAACTTCAAAATAATGTAGGACAAGAAATCAAATACATCATGCGTATAGAAAATAAAATAGAAAAACATTTTAATTATACTACGGAGCTTAAATTGTTCGACAGAGGTAAATAAATATTGTGTCTACTTAAAATTAGAATTCTGGATAATCGTTCAGTCATGTGTACGGAGAAAGTAAACAGGCCACTAAGGTGAGCATTGCCCAAGACCGAGGCTCGTGATCACCTCCAAAGAAATCCATCAATGTCGGGAACCATAAGCTTTCCCTTTCACACTCTCTCCACGATGCTAAGTAGACTCAAAGGTGAATCAGCAGGACTTGTAGGTTTGAATGGGGCGAATGCTAAGGTGTTGTAGTCAATGATAAACAAGGAGGCTACACGCAACCAAAGCGAGCGAACAAGAGCTAAACCCAAACAACCACTAAGAAATGCATGTGTGACACACCCCCAGACTTGGCTTGAAAACCGGGTATGCACACGGCCTATCCAGACCAAAAACTAACACATAAGATGGGGATTGCAATTCTCCTTGTAATAATTTTAAATTTTCTTTTTTTTCTTTTTTATTCACCTTTTTCTTTTTCTTTTTACTTCTTTTTCATTCAGCAATCCCCAAATCTAAAAATTAGCAATTCGTGAATTCATCTCCACATCACATGAATCCCAAATATCACAACATATCAAATTTTTGAAATCAATCAAGCTCAGGTTTTGGTTGCGACAAAAGTGTTGGCTTTTAGGCTTTGGTGAATATAGGTGGAGCTGAAACAAAAGGAGGGTAGGCGCAAATTTGGCTTGCAAGGGTCAGCTACTAGGACTAGGTACAAAAAGGCTCAAACTAGCCAAAATGATGGCCTACCTCACGCTCGCACTCGACTAACCGGGCACCAATGCTTCGAGAGTAGCTTGGGGCAAGTTCTCAGTCCCCAAAAAAGACAATCCTTCCCCCCGACTCGAGCAATTTGAGTCTAGTGACGGCTACACTCATCTTTACACTACCGTTCGATTACTCCAGATTCTACAATTTTAAATAGCACAAAGAAAATTTACTTTTGCAGAATAAATTTAAGTCTACGAGCATGAAGAAAAATTAATCATATACTATTTCTATGCAAATCATGAGTACTCGATTAGGAGCACTGCATGCGTTTCGAACTACTATATCCCAAAATCCTAAGTCAGCACCACTTTTTAGAGTTTACACAAAAGTAATACATTTGCCCTGAGCCACGCGCATGGTTAAGTGCGCACTCATGTGGGTGATTCAGTGTGTGCAATTAGTGATCATGAAATAAATAAATGCAGACTAGTATGCAATAAACTGTGTTGTGTAGTGATCACAGGCAACTCCACCCCCAGACTATAATATGACAATACAAAAAAGTAAAACATGTAAATAAAAATAAAGTGTTAGGGGAAGAAGTACCCATGCTCATAATTGAGCATACTGGTCGTGCGATGAGATATCCAAGTGCAGCCAAGTTGTCGCGCCTCAAAAATTCCTGCACCTATGATTTAAATACGTACGCAAAACAAAATATGGACACACACACACACACACAAATATGTATATATATATATATATATATATATATATATATATATATATATATATATATATATATATATATATATATATAAAGAGCACAAAACACAGCACAAGACCAAATGATCCAACATGGGTTGTCTCCCGAAAGCACTTTTGTTTACCATCCTTAAGGTGAAACAAATACCTGTATTAGCAGATCATATAGTATATATATATATAAAACATTCGACACCCAGATGGGCACCCACAAAAATATAATTGTCTCATGTCTAACCCTGCTAAATACCTGTATTAGCAGATCAATTTCACACTGCTGACCACATGGTGCAACAGAGAGCTCATCACGCAGCTGGGCTACCACACCCTTTTGACAGATAAATTTAACAACAATCCTAAAATAGAGACAAAAAAATACATACATATATTTAAAACAAAATAAACACTAACCCAGATAACTGTTGGGTTTATTGTCTCCCAACAGGACTTATTAAAAATCAGAGCATTTCCTAACTGATTGGCGTATGAAACTTGAAATGCTCAGGTAGTGGTTCATGTTCGCATTTCGGTAGCGGGTACCGAAACAGAGACAGAACCAAAGCCCCAATACCTATATACGTATACATGTCGTGTGTGTCAGGCATGGGCAGAAAGTAACTTGGGAAGCTCTTCAGCTCCAACTCCACCTGCATCTGGTCACTATAAGTCTTAGGCCGCATTACAGGCCCTTGCACTGATTGTACCAGTTCCACGATGTGGTCCTACAGGGAAGTAGACATGAGAGCGGGGTCAATAAATAAACTAGAAGAATAACATAAAGGAACCTCAATCTTGGGGATGGTCCCCAAGTCATCCCCTGTCGGTGGAATTGTGGGTGCTTCTACGTAGCTGTCTAGGCTGATGCAAGAATATTCTAGAGCTACATCTGCCTCATCCGCGCATCGGGCATCTTCACATGGGGTAGAGGTCGCTACCTCGGCCACGGAGTCGTCCTCCTTTACTGGATCTAACAGAATGCTAGAAACGCTAATTTCCACCTGCGAATCATTCTCAACAGCACTGTCAGAAAATGAAAGAATGATATGCAAAGAAGAAGGTGAAGGCACGGAGCTCGGTAGGATGTCGAGCGCTGGCTCTTCGCAACTAATAGACTCTATGCTAGGTGATGTATGCACTTCAGGAGTATAAATATCCGTGTCGAAATGGGGATAAACACATGTATCGGTGCACATACCTGGGATGCCTTCTCCATAACATAGAGATGGAAATGGTGCACAACCTGATACGGAAGGGGTGCTACCCAAGGTTAAAGTGGAGACAATCCGAAGATCCGACTCGTCATCCACTTCTAGCTCAGCTAGGTAAGCGGCGCAATCCTTCAATTCATGATCTCAGCTTCGACAAAAAAGGCACTGCTTAGCCGGCTTCAGCGGTGCAATGGGTGCTGAAGCCGAATACAAGTAGTCTGGCAATGGCTTTGCGGGTCGGTAGCTAACAGGCTTATGTCTATGATATGTAGACTCCTGAATTTCCTGGCTACTATACTTCTGAGGGCATCTATCACTAGCATGAGAGATGTCTCCACAATGACGTCAACGGATTTTGAAATTGGCCCACATTATGGAGATTTCAAATATAAAGGATACAAATACTTTGCCTAGATTCTGAGAATAAAACTAACAATTCCAACTGACGGAATAACAACACAAGAGAAAAGGGATCAAAACAAAACAACTCCTAAAAACTACTTTTAACGACACAAATAACTCTTATAACGAAATTTTCAGTCATCCTAGGTCGCTCTATAGTTGCATTCCCCGACAACGGCGCCAAAAACTTGATGCGTGGAAATCGGCAAGCGCACCGGTCGCACAAGTAATAAAATTTTGGGATAAATCCCCGAGTGTCGGTCTCTTGAGGAAAGCAATTAGCATGGAGCGGCGACAGTTCAAAAAAATCGTTATGAGGGTTATACTTCGAAAAGATTAAAACGGGGGCTTGTAAGATTGTGGTTTCTTGATCTAAAAAACTAATTAAGGTTATGCAGGTCGAAGGCATCGCTTTGCAAGGTAAGGTGAGTGTATCGGCTGTGATGCCGAACTTCAGTTGGGCGAGTGGACGGAAAGCTAATGGATGGAAGTGTTCTTGTGCGTAGTGTCATTGGGTGAAACAAGGGTATGGAGTGGATGTGGAATGGGCGAGGCGCATTCACAACACACAACTCAAAAGCAAATGAAAACTAAAAACATCCACTCAGATATAGAGTAGAAAATGTAGTTCATTACAATATCAAATCATTCCATACAATGGAGGAAGTGGTAGATGAGTAAACCACTAGAGGGTGAAGGTCCACCGTAGGTCGTGGCCGGAATAGCGAGTTGTCAATCCGCTTCCGGGCTCAGTCCGAGGAGGCTTCTGGTACCAACGAGTTGTCACCTCAAAGGCCATTGAGTCCGTTCTCTAGGTCGTCTTCTTCTCCAACTCCGGTGGAAAGCTTGGATTTAAGGTCATCAATGGCCGGGAGCTTCGCCGGAGGGTCTGGAAAGCTTCAGAATCACCGGCTATGGACTCCTGATGAAGGTGGAGGTGGATGGAGTAGCTGGAGAAGTAGAACAGCACTTCCCGTGCACTCTCCGATTGCAAAAATGACCAATGTTGCCGTAAATCGTGGATCAGGCCCTTAAATATGTAGGCAGAATTAGTAGAGCGCACGATCAGTGGCGCACGACCAGTGGTTGTGTGCAATGGTGGTTGATGATCGTGCAGAATTTCCAATTAAACCTGCAACTTGGAAAGAAACATCAGTAGATATGCACACAATCAGTGGTGTGCACTGAATCCACTGATCGTGCGATTGGCTAAGACAAAACTGCAGAAAGCAAGAGGTAAAAGCGCACGAGCAGTGGCACATGGCCAGTGGTCATGCGTAGTGAGTCTAGTGATCGTGTGCAGTGTTCTTGTATTGTCGGGGCCTCCCGAGCGATTCCAGAGCACGCACACGGCCCATGCACCAGTAGAAGAGGAAGACAGGCCACCAAAAGTTCACACCACATTCTCAAGACACGGTGATAGAACAAGTAAAACAAACGGAAATACATAAACATCTAAAGCATACAGAAAACGAGCCTAAAGTGCACTTAATCATGAAATTGGCAAGTAAGCAAATATAAGCAGTTATAGCTCTCAAGTGCAGTGCTAAGACAATAAAACTAGCCCAGATAAGTCCAAAAATCAGTGTAATATTTGGACTCATCAATAGCTTCAGCTTAACTACCTCATCATAAATTCCAACATATCGTAAGGTGTTGCAAATCTCTGAGAAATCTACTAGGTGGAGCTGCAGTTCCTCACTTGGCAAACCAGAATACCGCGTATTATTTCTGATCATATTCAGAATCATGGGCTTTATCTCAAATGGTTGTTGGCAATGGTTGGTCCGAAGCTTGGATAAACACTTCCCGTAGTCGGGGTAGTGAAATCACGCATCGTCCTAATGCGAGGTTGTACCACCTCCTGACCCTCAACAACTCTATCACCTTGGCCATTTCCTACTTGGCCTAAGACTTCCATTCTAACTTCAGCAGCAGCACGCACACGAGCTCTCCTCGCTTGAGCTGTCTCAAGATCAGCTCCCAAATTTTCACACCTATTACCAGGGTTAGGATCGTTCATACAACAAGAAAAATCTATGAAAGCGTCAAACACCTGCAACTTTTTCCAAAAGAAAAATGCACACAATGGTTGCACTCCCCGGCAACGGCACCAAAAACTTGATGCACTCTCGGTAAATGTACCGATCGTTGTCAAGTAATAAAAGTGAGGAGTTTAATCCCAGGATATCGATCTCTCGACGAGTGCAAGTAGGGAGTGTGGTTTTGCTATGTGAAAAGTGATTGATAGTGTTAACGTGGAAAAGGTGGTTTAGTTTTCGTTTCCTAAGCTTAATACTAATAAAACTAATGCGAGTCACCGTCACCACATTGCCTGAGTGGATTACTACAGAGATTAGTATGGACGATGGACAAAACAGCGAGGGACGCAATCACCTCTTCATCACGCATGCTTCTACCAATCGCTAGAATGGCACAATCATAACAAAAATAGGAAAAACTAAAGCTTAACAACACAAGCAATGATTCAGACATAACAACATATCGACATGCCGAAACCTTAAGCAAAACATTATTCTCAGGCAACAATCACACTATCACATGTTCAGAATGAAGTAACCACAAGAAGAGGTGGAGAAATACAATCGAACGTACGAAGGCTTTCCGAGATTCACGACCAGATTCAAGGGTTGTCAATCCTTGTCCGAGCTCGGTCTTCGAATGTCACCCAGGATCCAGAAGGGCTATCACCTCCTCCCTATAACCCGTCTTCTTCGTGTTTGTTCGCTGGGCAAGTTCTGATCGAAGAACTCCGCAATTGCAGCAATAATGAGCTCGGATGGTAGCTTGGAGGTCGGAGAAGATGAAGGTGGCCGGAGATGTAACTATTGTACGCTTTCTTAGGAGATATGGTGGTCATATCAACTATCCAAGGAGGAGAGAGAAAATGGCGACTGGAGGCGAGTTTTCCCACTCGGAGGAGCGGAAAATGCGAGCGAAGCGGAGCTGGATCGAACTTTTTTTAATAAGAAGAAATCTGCGCTTTAAATAGAAGCAGATCAAAAAAATAGGCATGCATGGTTTGGCACCAGCAAACAGTGCATTATTAACATCTACATCAAGCCTGCGGAAGGAGAAGCGTTGGCCCGTGCATTTTCCTTCGCGCTTGGGCAATTCCGCCCGTGCATGAAGGACATCGCACGAGTAGCGACAGAGAGTTGGAAAATAGGGACATACAGAAAAATCGTGCGTTTTATTCGCACACGAGCGTCCGTGCATGAACAAAGCGCACGATTAACCATAGAAGGCACAAATAAGAAAGCTACAGGAAAACCATAGGTTTCCTTCGTGCACGATTTCGAATAAACCAAGCGTCAACCATGCGTAAGGATCGTCGAACTCAGTTCGACGAAATTCGTCGAGCTCGGCTCGACGTTCTTCCAGCTGACTAAAACGCACGATCTAGCACAATCATGCGTGAAAGAAACGCATGACCGTGCATTTTCCTTAAGAAATAATTCCTGCCTTTGGGAAAAATGCACCACCTGCACAACATAACCAAAACTGGAGCACAAGATTCCAGCAACAAATATAAAGATATGAAAACAGCAGGAAAGATCCATGGGGAGCACCATGTGCATACCCCCATAACAGAATGCGCAATTGCACACCCATGGGTCAAAACAGTGCACAAAATGGTCCATGACCGAACGATGCAAATATAACCGATATCCGATTGAAATGCAATGCACGAGTGAGAAAAGCTACCCAAATGAGTCTGAAAAACCGTATAAATATCGGACTCATCAGAGGTTCTGACAAGGGAATCACAAAAGGCTACGGATGATCACTAACGGTAGTGTATCCTACTTAGATGTGGCATATGTTGAAGGATTAGTACATACTCTTATAAGCATAAGCCAGCTCTGTGATAAAGGATACATAGTAGAATATCATGC
Organism: Platanthera guangdongensis; assembly: GCA_039583875.1. Lineage (NCBI taxonomy): Eukaryota > Viridiplantae > Streptophyta > Magnoliopsida > Asparagales > Orchidaceae > Platanthera > Platanthera guangdongensis. The sequence goes on along the minus strand of CM077162.1, from coordinate 133,957,007 downwards.
ATACAAGTGCTTGATAAAATCGGTTGACAGTATAGAAACGATTCTATCAGGAACTCCTAGTAGAAATATATTTTGCTTCAATTTTATTTGCATAGACTCCTCTACACTAGTGTGCTTTTTGGCAAAAAATTGTGCGTCTCCTGGTGACCAATGACCCAAGAGATTAGCACATATAAATTACAAAACTATTAATAAATTATTTTCTCTCAATTTAGTACGTGATGCACCCAATGTTAAGTACATTAAAGATAGACCTTGTCACACATACGTAAAAGACAAGCAAACTAGGGCTACCTTTAAAAGTATAACAGGGAAAGATTCTAACAGTTGTTTACAGTAACTTCATATGGACTTGTTCGGTCCCCTACAAATTAGAAGTTTGGGAGATAAGGATTATATACTGGTTATTGTAGATGACTACTCTCGTTTTGCATGAGTGTTCTTTCTAAAACACATGTCAGATACTTTTGATGTTTTCACTAATTTTGTCAGACAGATCCAGAATGAATACACCTGTTCAGTTGTCAAAATCAGAAGTGACAATGGAACAGAGTTCAAATCAGGGGCCATGACAGAATTCTGTTAAAGCCTAGGTATCTTTCATGAGTTTTACTCTCCTGGTACTCCTCAATAGAACGAAGTCGCTGAGAGAAGGAATAGAACACTCATAGAGGCCTGCAGAACCATGTTGAGTGATGCCTCATTACCAGAATACTTCTAGGCTGAAGCCGTCAACACTACGTGTCACATGCAAAATAGAGCACTCATAAATAAGAACCATGATAAAATACCTTACGAACTACTAAATGACAGAAAACCAACTATATCATATTTTAGAATCTTTGGTAGTAAATGCTTCGTACTTAACAATGGAAAGTATCACACCACTAAATTCAGTGAAAAGAGTTTTAAAGTTATTTTCGTAGGATATAGTAGCCATAGTAAGGCATATATGAATTTTAACAAAAAAACCCTGGTCGTAGAAGAATCTATTAATGTTGTATTTGTCGAGACGAGCTTGCTACAAAGAAGCTCTTCTACTGTGTTTGTTGAAGATGTAGGTTCAAGACTAAAGGAATTAAACATGGATGATCCAAATAAGCAAAAAGGTCAAGAGTTCATCAAGATCACCACTCTAACCCCAATTGGAGAGGTTGATCACCATGATGAAGATGTCATTCATGCTGATGAAGTCACTCCAGTGGTAGAGGAAACTCTAGATGCAAGGACTTTAGAGCTCAGACACTTGAAGGATCAACTAATTGACCAAATCATAGAAGACCCTCATGATGGTGCAGAACTCATAGAGGTACAACTAATGAGAATTTGTATTTGAGTTCTCTCTCGCAGGTTGAACCAAAGAAGTTTGAGAAAGAAAATAAGGACCCATCTTGGGTAATGACAATGGAAGAAGAACTAAATCAATTCAAACATTGCCGAGTCTGAAAGCTTGTGCCAATACACAAAGGAAATAATGTGATTGGAACAAAGTGGGTCTACCGAAAAAAGATGGACGAAGATGGAACAATAATCAAGAACAAAGCCAGACTCATCGCCAAAGGGTATAAATAAGAATAAGGGATCGAATTCGACCAGACATTTGATCCAGTGGCAAGACTTGAGGCAATTAGGTTGTTCCTACCATATGTTGCACTCAAAGGCTTCACTGTTTACCAAATGGATGTGAAGTCATCTTTCATTAATGGTGACATAAAGGAAGAAGTGTATGTGGAACAACCTCCAGGTTTCATTGATCCTGAACATCCTAATTCTATTTATTTACTATTTAAAGCGCTATACGATTTGAAACAAGCTCCACGAGCTTGGTATGAAAAGCTATCTAACTTCCTTCTTGAGAACAAGTTCATGAGGGAAAAAGATATACAAGACATTGTTTTTTAGGGAAGTAAAAGGCGAGATTTTGGTAGTGCAAATCTATATCAATGATATCTTTTTTTCTCTACTTACGACAACCTTTGAAAGATGTTCTTCAAACTTATGCAAGAAAATTTTGAAATGAGCAGTATGGGAGAGATGAAGTACTTCTTAGGACTTCAGGTGAAACAATCTGAGGATGGAATTTTCATCACTCAGACGAAGTTCATCAAAGAGTAAATTAAGAAATTCGAAATGGAGAGTGCAACCTATATGAGGACTCCAATGGGTTCAGCTACGTCTCTGGACAAGGATGAGAAAGCGGAACCTTTAGATGAATCCAAGTACATAAGCATAATTGGATCCATGCTCTACCTTACTACTAGTAGGCCAGACATCATGTTTTCAACATGTGTGTGTGCTAAATATCAGGTTAACTCTAAGAAATATCATTACACTACTGCAAAACTGATTTTGAGATATCTTAAGGGCACACCAAATCTTGACTTATGGTACCGAAGAAGTAATGATACTGAGCTAATTGGATTTTCAGATGCAGATTTTGCAGGTAGTAAAGATGATAAAAAGAGCACTTTCGGGACTTCCCAATTCCTTGGAAGGAGACTCATCTCATGGACCAGCAAGAAGCAAAATTGTATCACAATTTCAACGGCCGAGTCAAAATACATTTTTGCCGGCAGTTGTTGTGCATAATTACTCTGGACCAAGAATCAACTTGAAGACTATAATTTGAAAGTCAAGGACATCCCATTGTTCTATGACTCCTCCAGTGTAATTGTTATAGCCAACAATGCTGTCTCTCACAACCGGACAAAGCACATAGAGTTGGGGTACCATTTCATCAGAGAGCATGTTGAGCATGGAGACATCAATCTGCAGTATGTTCCAACTGACAGGAAGGTTGCAGACATATTCACTAACCCACTGGACGAGGCCAAGTTCTCGTTCTTCAAAACAGAACATGGCATGCTCAACAAGGAATGCTGAAGAAAATGGCCAAACAGCTAAGTTCAGAGTCAGATTACTTTTCAAAAACCAAGAAAACTCTAAGTGTGGACTTTATTTCTCGAGTACCACATTCATTTTCGAAGAACATTCGACTTGCTTCTCAAGAAGAATAGCTCGACTCGAGAACAAGACAACTTCTACTCGAGAACATGCCTTCTTCTCAAGAACTGATATCTCACTCGAGAAATCAGATGCAAAATCTCTCTAAAGGTCAAATTTTTGATATTGGCACCCAGGCACTTCAACCGCCATACTCCAAATATTTTAGCATTATTTATTTCATTAATAATCAAGATTTTAGGTATATATAAATAGATTAAGTCTAGAAATTTCCTATTCCCGAATTTCAAAATCCCTCTCTCGATAAAAAATTTTCACCTTCTCTGTCTCCACTGCACTGCTACAAACAACCCTATCTGTCTTTTCGCTGGTCAGCAGACATTTCGTTCTTCAATAAATGGCCTCCTCATCAAAGTCAGGCATCGACAGCGAACTCATCTCCACTGGAATCGGCGAAATTTCTAACGTTTGTTCTCCAACACCCTTGCAAAATTCTCATTTCTGATGTGGAAGAATTTTTCCAGAATGTCAAGGTCAAGCGCAATGGAAAACTTTTGAAAACCAAGGTACGGGACATCAAAATTAAGATGACATCTACCTCTGTTTCTCAACTTTTGCAACTGCCGCTGATTGATGAAGAAGACGACCGACAAAGCTCAGATAATGATAGGGCTTACAGTTTCTGTGGCCCTCCCGATTCAACCCACACAATTCGCCAACATCATATGAATGCAGAAAGCAAATTACTTGCAGATATTGTTGGAAAAGTTCTTCTCTGCCACACCAGTTCTATATGCTACATCACACCTGAATTATTTGACATGATGACTGTTGTAATCTGTAGAAAGAAGTATCAATGGGGGATGATGATCTTTGACAAGATCAAAGGAAGTATAAAAATACCCAACTATGTGAGGATTCAGCCTCTCTATTTAAATCAGTTGAAGCCAGATGTATTTTCCATGGCTAAGGGCATGGCCCATCATCACAAGAAGGTCTCAATCACCTCCATCTAGAGATAGAAAATCAAGCTTCAAAAATCAGACCCTCCAGCTCCAAAGACAAATGAAGATGAAGTCAGGACTTCATCTCCCCTTTATCATCAAATAACTGACACAGCTGATCCAGTTATTGAGGGAGAGCCTGCTCCATCTATGGAGGTGCAATCTGGTCAAGTTCAAACTCCAGCTCTAGTCCAAACTGACCCTCAAGCCCAAGTCACAACTTCACTTGCCGCTGTATATACATTTTTAGAAGAAGATATAACTCCATCTGTTGCTACCAAGTTCACCTCTCTCCAAGAAGATAGCTCAGGATTTATTGCTACAGACCTGCCTGATCCAGAAATTTTGACTGATGTCGAGGTAAATGATCAAATATTATCTACAGTTGATGATTTTGATAAGATGATAGAGGAACCCACCTCTAAAGAGCCTCTATCCCCTCTAACTGAAGGAAATCCATCTCCATAAGAAAACTCTCCTCAACCAGAAAATCCAACTGACCCAGAACCATCTCAACCCCAGTCTCCTCTTAAGGTTGTGTAAGATGAAGAGATTATCTCTATTTCTGATACTAAAGAAGAAGTTCCTCCTGAAGCTACTAAACCTCCTCTTCCAAGCCTACACTTCAACATTCCCACTTTCCTCGGTGGTGATGCTGAAGATGAAATAACTACTGCCAAAAGAAAACAAATTTCTACATCTACTATGCTTCTTGAAGAAATAGTCCCTTGGACAGCTCCAGTTATACCTCCACCTACTCCTCAGACTGAAGTTCTTCCTGAAGATAATATCTTGAGTAAAATAGAAGCCATGCTAGCTGAACAAAGAAAGTACTTTGATACCTTCATTCAAGCTGTCACTGATAAAGTCTCTGATTTAGTAAAATAAATGAGCCGAAGATTTGCAGAAATCCAGGGCAATACTGATGAGTTCAAAGGCTCTTACTAATTGGAGGCAAAGCTATAGACCATACTATTACCAGTATTGGTAAGATAATGAATCAATCTTTCACTTTAGCTAACAACCAGATTGAATTAGAAAAGAAAGCTCAAGAACGCAACTTCAAGATATGTGAAGAAGTTGGCAAGTTCAAGGAAGAAGTCATAGACAACCTCTTTGTAGAAGTCAGAAAGGGGGAGGATAAAGTAAAAGAACAGCTAGATAAGAAAGTACAAATGATGAAAGATCAATGGGATAATCAACTTAAAGAGGTTCAAACATCAGTGCTACAAGAAATTAAGAGCGTAAAGCTTTATACCTATGACACTGCAGTGTGGATGCACAATCTAATCTTCCTTGATTTCTCAGTTGATCCCACTGCAGCTCCTCCTCCCAGCCTGGATGTCCATAGCCCTACATTCTCTCCTCATCCAGAACTTTATGAAGCTCCACCTCTTGAAACATATTCACAAGTCTGGAATACTGAACAAGCTGATGTGCCTCAACATCCACTTCCCGAAGTACAGATTCCTAAAAGAAGAAAGTATGGTGAACGTGCTTCTGCTAGTGGGTCCACTCCCATGCCAGAGCATGTAGAAAGAGAATTTGCTGAAGTCTGGAGCCCTGCCTCTAAATCCATTATTCTGGATACTTTAAGACTTGTAGTGGATTTTAGTGGGAACAAGGATGCATACTTCTCTCATTCTGAATGGATGCAATATGAAAACTCTATGACTCTAAGAAGGCTACACGATAGGTAGTACAATCGAGATGACCCTACTACTCATCCCAGACCAGCCAAGTATTTTCCAAAGCCATTCATGTACTTCTAAATGCAAGAATACAAGCATTAGATGCAGCATCAACAGCAGACGAAGAAGTAATTGAAGATGTCTGGAAGTGTGATATATGAGATTTTGTTGATTAGGACTTATTTGTGGACAATATCGATATATATTTCTTTAAATTTTGATGATTTAAATCTTCTATTTCATAGGATTTCTTCCATTTACTTTGCCTATTAGTTATGTTACTTGTTTATTCATGCTGTAATTCACCTTAGTGTAGAGGGTTCTTACTTCTACAAATTGGGGGGAGAATGTTGGGTATTATATCCACAATAACCTAGATTTGTATGAATTCACCCTTGAACTAAGATGAATTAAGTTTGTATTTGATTTCTTTTCAAGTTCAGTGCTTGCAGGTTATAATTTCCAAGTGTAGACCAATGTCAGTTTACAATGGGTCACCAAATACAGGATCATACAATATAATCCCACCTTGTGTGATCCATGGTGTTGACTCATGTGTAACCTGTAACGCCCCGAAACTCAAAGGAGCAAAGGGGGACGTTTTGGGCCAGTTTTGGGTTCTGGCTGAAGGCACACGGCCTGGGACACGGGCGTGTCCCAGGGCGTGTCAAGCGTGTGTCGACACTTAGCCGCGAAGTCGTCGAGTTATTCTCGACGATTCGTCGAGAATGGGCACACGTCCTACGACACGGGCGTGTCGCAGGGCGTGTCGACCCGTGTCGACACTTAGCCGTGAAATCGTCGAGTTATGCTCGACGATTCGTTGAGAATGGGTACACGGCCTGCGACACGGGCGTGTCGCAGGGCGTGTCGACCCGTGTCGACGATCGTCAAGGTGAAATCGTCGAGATTCACTCGACGATCGTCGAGTCAAGGCACACGGCCTAGGACACGGGCGTGTCCAAGGCCGTGTCATCGAGTCGTCGATCTTCCCTCGACGAAATGTCCCGTGTACACGGCCTGGGGGCCCAGGCGTGTCAATATGACACGGGCAAGGACACGGGCGTGTCCTAGAACCCGTGCAGTGCTCGGGTTGAAAGCGGGAGAAAATAATGGGGTACACAGCCGGCTACACGGCCGTGTCAGCTGGAACACGGGCGTGTCAGCTCGAACACGGGCGTGTTCGATACCCGTGTGCGAGTTCAGAAGATTCGATTTTGACGGCGAATGCGGCACACGGCCCTGGACACGGGCGTGTGCCAGGCCGTGTTCGGTCCAGATTGGGCATTTCAGCCCCGAATCAAAGCTGCTCGTTTTCTTAGGTTGAGATCCGACGGCTGGGGTTGGTTCCTGAGAGGATATACTCGGGTTTGACTTAGAAAATCCTTCACTTTTCACCCTTTTCATCTCTCCAAACCCTTGGAGAAAGAAGAGCTAAGGCAAGAGGAAGAGGAGCTAGATCCGCCATTGGAGGAGCTTCGGAGCTCCGAATCGCAAGCCGACTCCGGATCCACGGAGGCAACGCAAGTGCGGTGATTTCTATCCGATTACTTTTCGATGGCGCCAAAGAGGAACGCAAGGGTAACGATCCTCATCTTGAGCTTGAATCGCTCCTTTTCTTAGCATAGGAAGCCCCCTCTCGCGAGTTTGCGGAGAGTTGGTGGCGTTCCTTCGGGTAGATATGTAAAGTCCCCGTTGTTTAGAGTCCGTATGCGAGAACGGACATAGGCATTTTGGTTGAAGCCTACCCGGACATGTTAGTCCGGATCGGTGATGTTGCATTGCATAAGGCCGGAGAAGACTCCGTGCTATTGGGTGTTTTCGGGTTTTCTACGCGGTAGATTGCAGCAGGGAGCCTTGGGGACTAACCCAAAGGTGCACCCGGAAAACTGGGCGGATACGAGATCTTGCCAACTTGGTGGCCTGAGAGCCAACTTGAACATAACTGGGTTATGTGATTTGTGATGGACACGGGACTCGGTGGAAGTTTGACCCGCGCATATGGCTTAAATTGTCGTTGCGGCGTGAGCACGGGTTAGATGGAACCGTACCCGTTCTATGTCGTTCGGTTAAAGAGACCTAAAGGCACGTGGCACTTACCGTTGGCATAGAATAGGGTCTTCGGCGGTCGATGGCTTAAATTGACGTGACCAATGCCAGGAAGACAAATTGCTCATAGGATTATCCGTCTGTTGGCGGTGGTGAGTCCGGAATGTTGGTGGCTTAAATTGACGCGACATGGACCGGTTCACCGAGAATGTGCCCTGAGTGCACGAGGCGTGTGGCCGTGCGAGCCAACGTCTGTGATGAAATGGCTTTAGTTATATGCTTTGCTCGCTTATGCTAATGAAATGCAGGGAAGGAGCATCGCCGCCCCGAGTTGGGGGCGGGATCGTTATAATTTGGTCAGCATTGCTGACCGTTGCCTTGTTTACCACCGTGCGGTGGTTTGTTGCTTGCAGGTGCAGCTGGACCAAGCGGTCAATAGCGGGCTAAAGCCCTTTTTGCGAAGCTGGCCCTCGAAGGCCCAAATGGAAATGTTTTTCTGTTTTATTCATGTATGACCGGCCTGCGTGCCGAGGTTTGTAAATCATGTATTAAACAAGTGGAACGTTTTGTAAGGCCTTAAGGTCGACTTTTGAGTATTTTGTAATTACATTCCTTTTGGTAGTAGTGGACATTCATGCTTGTTGCTGGGTTCTTGAGTACAACTTATTTAAACTGCTTCCGCTAGAATGCTCTGTGTAGGACGTTGAGATTGGTTGGATGGTTTCCATACGTAACCACTCGGTCTGTCTGTGGTATATGGCGTCGGGCCCCGGCCGGACCTACTGCTATATGCTATGCGACGGATAGGGGGTGTTACAATTTGGTATCAGACTACTGGTTTTGGTCGGGCTTGACTGGAATTCATGGGCGAATTCTTTTTAAGGGGTGGTGAGCACATTGTGTGCGTCATCGTTATAACAGTAAAAAGAACCCATGAATGTCCACTTAGGAATGAAAATACTCGTGTTTGAGGAACCTGCGTGTTCCTATAATTGCTGTTTGCAATTTATTTGGTCGCTTAACGGTGTTTTGTACCACTATAGGTGACCCGAAGTGGTGTTGGGCCGTCAGAACGCCGAGTTTCTGAGGCAAGTAGTGCACCGGAAGTTGCTCCCGCAACACCTTTGTCGGCTGAAAATATAAGATTGGTGGCTGAAGCGGTGTTGGCCGTGATCAATGCGCAGCCTGGGAGGCAAGCGCAGCAGCCCGCTCCTGTGATGGAGCAAGTACCTCTGCAAGAGGCGGAGCCGAGGAGGGTGGAGCAAGTGGTTGCGGAACCAATAGTGCCAAGGAGGGCAACTGAGAGGCAGTTGAAGCATGTAATGAGCTTTAACCCTCCGTTATTCTCGGGGTTGGGAACCCCATCTCAGGCTGAAGACTGGCTCTCTAGGGTGAAGAGAGTCATGACAGCGACGGAGACGGAGGAGTGGCAGATGACCACCATCGCTACGTTCCTGCTGGACGGTGAAGCGAGGATGTGGTGGGAAGGTTTGGAGCTGCATCACCTGAGAGGTAGACAACTGATAAACATTCCGATGGAAGAGTTCTCAGAATTGTTCTTGGCAAGATACCTTCCTTCGACTCAGAGGATTTCAATGGAGAATGAATTCCTGAAGTTGGTGCAGGGTGAGAGGAGCGTGGATGAATATCTCCACGAGTTTACGCGGTTGAGTCGTTATGCTAGCTCCATCATCATGGATGAGGAGCGCAAGACTAATCGTTTTTATGAAGGCTTGAGGGATGAGCTGAGACTGTTACTGTCGGGGCCGATGACGCAAGGTTTCTTAACCTTGGTCAATACTGCCCGGTCCTTGGAGAAGGACATGAAGAGTGTGCAAGCGAAGAAAAGCTTGAGTGAAAAGAAATCTGAGTTCAGAGTGCCGACTGCTTCAAAGTCAGGCTATCGGAGGACTTTCAAGAAGCATAGGACTTCGGGTCCAGCTCCTTCTGGCGCTTCTGGGGCGACTACGGGTCGGACCCCGGGTGCGTGCTTTACGTGTGGAAAGACGGGGCATTTCGCCCGTGATTGTTGGAGCGGACGTCCTAAGTCCGAGAGGAGGCCAGGAGCTACTTATGAAGAGAAGGGTAAGGCGGTGGAGTCGACCGCATCCCACTATGCTCCGGCCCAACCAAGGGTCTACAATCTTGGCCAACAGGAGGCCATTAAACAAGCTGACGTGGTGACAGGTATGGTTTAATTTATAGCAAGTCAATTCCTTTATATGCTTGTTATGCACATGTTACCTTACCACTGCTTGTTTAGGATTCGTATTAATTTCTGAAAATCCGGCACGAGCACTCTTCGATACGGGAGCTTCACACTCCTTCTTGTCCGAAGGATTTATATCACGCATTGGAGTCCCTTCTTCGATGGCGAAGGATAAGTTGGATGTGTTGTTGCCCAATGGGTGTTCGATGCGAGCGGTTAGGATCTGCGATGTTAAGATTCGTATTGGGGAGCAGGAGTTCGACCTGCGGGCGTCTTTACTTCCGTTAGTGGAGTTCGACGTCATATTTGGCATGGACTGGCTCTCGGAGCAGCAGGCCCATATAGATTGCGGTAGCAAGGAAGTCAAGCTGGGAGCAAGTCGTGAGACGACTTTTACGGGCTTAAAGGGGTCGAGCAAGACATTGATGTCTGCTCTTCAGGTGGTGAAGGCGGTTCGTGCCGGAGCAGAACTGTTCTTTACACTTGTGGAGGTTGCAAAGCCGAAGCCCGCTTTGGATTGTATTTCAGTGGTATCGGAATACCCTGATGTGTTCCCCGCGGATCTTCCTGGAGCCCCGCCTCAACGGGAGTTAGATTTCACGATCGAGCTAGTGCCAGGTGCAAAGCCTGTGTCACGATCTCCGTATCGGCTAGCGCCTAAGGAAATGGCGGAGCTGAAAGTTCAATTACAAGAGTTGTTGGAGCAAGGTTATGTGCGCCCGAGTTCTTCGCCTTGGAGCGCACCGGTCCTCTTTGTTAAGAAGAAGGACGGAAACTTGAGATTATGTATTGATTATCGGGAGCTAAACAAGCTGACTGAGAAGAATAAGTACCCGATCCCTAGGATTGATGATCTCTTTGATCAGTTAGTCGGATCGACGGTGTACTCGAAGTTAGATCTCAAGTCTGGGTACTATCAGCTGCGGATAAGGGAGAGTGATATCCCGAAGACAGCGTTTAGTACGAGATACGGGCATTATGAGTTTACGGTCATGCCGTTTGGGCTGACTAATGCGCCGTCAGTATTCATGGATTTGATGAACAGGACGTTCAGGGAGTACTTGGACCATTTCGTGATCGTCTTCATCGACGATATTTTGGTGTACTCGCAAAGTGAGGAAGATCACTTCAAGCATCTTCATTTGGTGTTGGAGACGCTAAGGAGAAACCAGTTGTATGCCAAGTTCTCGAAGTGCGAGTTTTGGCTATCCTCAGTGGCGTTCCTCGGGCATATAGTGAGTGGAGAGGGTATTGCTGTGGATCCGGCGAAGATTGTTGCGATACGGGAGTGGCCTGAGCTTGCTACGGTAGCAGAAGTCCGGAGCTTTTTGGGGCTTGCCGGCTATTATAGGCGCTTCGTAGAGAACTTCTCGCGGTTAGCGTTACCTCTCACTACTTTGACGAGGAAGGATCATAAGTTCGTTTGGACGCCGGAGTGCGCGCGAGCTTTTGAGGAACTGAAGTGTCGGTTGACCACGGCGCCTGTGCTGAGTTCGCCGGTTGGAACCGAAGGCTATGAGATATATAGCGATGCTTCGGGCAGCGGTTTGGGTTGCGTGCTATTGCAGCACGGCAGCGTGATAGCTTATGGCTCGAGACAGCTAAAAGTGCACGAGAGGAATTATCCGGTCCACGACTTGGAGTTGGCGGCCGTGATTTTTGCCTTGAAGCTGTGGAGACACTATTTGTACGGTGTGAAGATTGATATCTACACCGATCACAAGAGTCTAAAGTACCTGATTGATCAGAAAGATCTGAATATGCGGCAGCGTAGATGGATGGAGTTCCTGGGGGACTATACATTCAAGATCCACTACGTGCCTGGCAAAGGGAATGCGGTTGCGGACGCGTTGAGTCGCCGAGCCCCAGCTCAAGCGAATTGGCTATCAGTGCATGATGAGCGGTTGGTGCAGGAGCTGGAGGCGTTGGAGATTGTTTGTGTGGATAGACAATCTAGTGCTGAAGCAGTGCTGAATTGGACTGAAGTCCAATATGACCTGGCTGATCGGATTCGGGAGGCTTTGGATATGGATGCTCATATGAAGCAGTTCATGTTAGAGGCTCTGGATGGGTCAAATTCCCAATTCGTTGTGGAGGACGGATTGCTTTGGAAAGACGGTCGTTTGTGCGTCCCAAGTGTGGGCAATTTGCGGGTGGAGTTGTTGTACGAGGCACACCATACCAAGTACTCGATTCACCCGGGGAGCACGAAGATGTACCGCGACGTCAAGAAACTGTTTTGGTGGCCGGGTTTGAAAAAGGATGTGGCGCTATACGTAGCGAAGTGCCAAACTTGCGCCTTGGTGAAGGCGGAGTGCCAAAAGCCGGGAGGATTTCTTAAGTCCTTGCCTATTCCGGAGTGGAAATTCGACGACATCTCTATGGACTTTGTGCACGGTTTGCCAAGGTCGCAAAAAGGGAACGACGCCATTTGGGTGGTGGTCGATCGATTAACAAAGGTGTCGCATTTTATTCCGCATAGGAAGGATGATCCGGTGGAGAAGCTGGCAAAACTTTATGTGGATAACATAGTGCGGCTTCATGGTGTGCCCCGCAGCATCGTGAGTGACCGAGATGGGCGGTTCACGTCCAATGATTGGAGGCTGGTGCAGCAAATGTTGGGGACAAAGCTGAAGTTTAGCACAGCCTTCCATCCGCAAACGGATGGGCAGACCGAGAGGGTCAATAGAACCATGGAAGACATGCTTCGCATGTGTGTCTTGGACTTTGGAAAGCAATGGGAGGACCACCTTTATTTGGTGGAGTTCGCATACAACAACAGCTACCAAGCAAGTATTCAGATGGCGCCTTTCGAGGCCCTATATGGTAGAAGATGTCGCACGCCGTTGTCTTGGTTAGAAACGGGCGAGTCGAAGTTGTATAAGCGATCGGAAGTGGATGATGCTACTTCTTTGGTGAGAACCATTCGGGAGAGGTTACTCATCGCTCAGGACCGGCAAGCAAAGTACTATAATGCCAAGCACAGGAACGTGGAGTTCGCTGTGGGTGATTATGTGTACCTAAAGATCAAGCCGTTCAAGGGTGTCTCGCGGGTGCGACGGTTGAAAAAGCTAAGCCCGAGGTACCTTGGACCGTTTGAGGTTCTGGAGCGAGTTGGAGAAGCGGCCTATAGGTTGAAGCTTTCGGTGGAGCTAAGTGGTTTACACGATGTGTTCCACATTTCGGTGCTTCGGAAGGCGGTGCAAGAGCCTACGCAAGTGATCGCGGTCGATCAAGTGCCGGTGGATAGTGGGCTAACGACAAAGGTCAAGCCCGTGCGGATTGAGGACTCGGAGGTCAAGCGGCTACGCAATAAAGAGATCAGGATGGTCAAAGTCCGGTGGGACAATTGCGGTCGTGAGGAGCTCTCTTGGGAGCGAGAGCAGACTATGCTTGACGAGTATCCGGAGTTGTTCCGCTCAGGTACAAATGTTGGTTTTTGTATATCTTTCCTTTATGTAATTTCGTGGGCGAAATTCTTTTAAGAGGGGGAGAGTTGTAACGCCCCGAAACTCAAAGGAGCAAAGGGGGACGTTTTGGGCCAGTTTTGGGTTCTGGCTGAAGGCACACGGCCTGGGACACGGGCGTGTCCCAGGGCGTGTCAAGCGTGTGTCGACACTTAGCCGCGAAGTCGTCGAGTTATTCTCGACGATTCGTCGAGAATGGGCACACGGCCTGCGACACGGGCGTGTCGCAGGGCGTGTCGACCCGTGTCGACACTTAGCCGTGAAATCGTCGAGTTATGCTCGACGATTCGTCGAGAATGGGTACACGGCCTGCGACACGGGCGTGTCGCAGGGCGTGTCGACCCGTGTCGACGATCGTCAAGGTGAAATCGTCGAGATTCACTCGACGATCGTCGAGTCAAGGCACACGGCCTAGGACACGGGCGTGTCCAAGGCCGTGTCATCGAGTCGTCGATCTTCCCTCGACGAAATGTCCCGTGTACACGGCCTGGGGGCCCAGGCGTGTCAATATGACACGGGCAAGGACACGGGCGTGTCCTAGAACCCGTGCAGTGCTCGGGTTGAAAGCGGGAGAAAATAATGGGGTACACGGCCGGCTACACGGCCGTGTCAGCTGGAACACGGGCGTGTCAGCTCGAACACGGGCGTGTTCGATACCCGTGTGCGAGTTCAGAAGATTCGATTTTGACGGCGAATGCGGCACACGGCCCTGGACACGGGCGTGTGCCAGGCCGTGTTCGGTCCAGATTGGGCATTTCAGCCCCGAATCAAAGCCGCTCGTTTTCTTAGGTTGAGATCCGACGGCTGGGGTTGGTTCCTGAGAGGATATACTCGGGTTTGACTTAGAAAATCCTTCACTTTTCACCCTTTTCATCTCTCCAAACCCTTGGAGAAAGAAGAGCTAAGGCAAGAGGAAGAGGAGCTAGATCCGCCATTGGAGGAGCTTCGGAGCTCCGAATCGCAAGCCGACTCCGGATCCACGGAGGCAACGCAAGTGCGGTGATTTCTATCCGATTACTTTTCGATGGCGCCAAAGAGGAACGCAAGGGTAACGATCCTCATCTTGAGCTTGAATCGCTCCTTTTCTTAGCATAGGAAGCCCCCTCTCGCGAGTTTGCGGAGAGTTGGTGGCGTTCCTTCGGGTAGATATGTAAAGTCCCCGTTGTTTAGAGTCCGTATGCGAGAACGGACATAGGCATTTTGGTTGAAGCCTACCCGGACATGTTAGTCCGGATCGGTGATGTTGCATTGCATAAGGCCGGAGAAGACTCCGTGCTATTGGGTGTTTTCGGGTTTTCTACGCGGTAGATTGCAGCAGGGAGCCTTGGGGACTAACCCAAAGGTGCACCCGGAAAACTGGGCGGATACGAGATCTTGCCAACTTGGTGGCCTGAGAGCCAACTTGAACATAACTGGGTTATGTGATTTGTGATGGACACGGGACTCGGTGGAAGTTTGACCCGTGCATATGGCTTAAATTGTCGTTGCGGCGTGAGCACGGGTTAGATGGAACCGTACCCGTTCTATGTCGTTCGGTTAAAGAGACCTAAAGGCACGTGGCACTTACCGTTGGCATAGAATAGGGTCTTCGGCGGTCGATGGCTTAAATTGACGTGACCAATGCCAGGAAGACAAATTGCTCATAGAATTATCCGTCTGTTGGCGGTGGTGAGTCCGGAATGTTGGTGGCTTAAATTGACGCGACATGGACCGGTTCACCGAGAATGTGCCCTGAGTGCACGAGGCGTGTGGCCGTGCGAGCCAACGTCTGTGATGAAATGGCTTTAGTTATATGCGTTGCTCGCTTATGCTAATGAAATGCAGGGAAGGAGCATCGCCGCCCCGAGTTGGGGGCGGGATCGTTATAATTTGGTCAGCATTGCTGACCGTTGCCTTGTTTACCACCGTGCGGTGGTTTGTTGCTTGTAGGTGCAGCTGGACCAAGCGGTCAATAGCGGGCTAAAGCCCTTTTTGCGAAGCTGGCCCTCGAAGGCCCAAATGGAAATGTTTTTCTGTTTTATTCATGTATGACCGGCCTGCGTGCCGAGGTTTGTAAATCATGTATTAAACAAGTGGAACGTTTTGTAAGGCCTTAAGGTCGACTTTTGAGTATTTTGTAATAACATTCCTTTTGGTAGTAGTGGACATTCATGCTTGTTGCTGGGTTCTTGAGTACAACTTATTTAAACTGCTTCCGCTAGAATGCTCTGTGTAGGACGTTGAGATTGGTTGGATGGTTTCCATATGTAACCACCCGGTCTGTCTGTGGTATATGGCGTCGGGCCCCGGTCGGACCTACTGCTATATGCTATGCGACGGATAGGGGGTGTTACATAACCTCTCTATTAGTATACACTTCATTTTCAAGTACTAAAGCTATGGGAGAAAGGTTGGTTGCTGGATTCCTTGAATAAAAATCATTTTTCAGAATATAACAAAAATTTCTAACTATTTTTCTCGAGAAGGACTTATTGTACTGAAGTAGAATTAAATTTAGTACTCGAGTGAGCTCAGTCAAGTATTAGAGTAGCATAAGTTGTTCTCGAGAAAGCCTAGTGCAGTTCTCGAGAAAGCCATGCGTACTCGAGTTGATCATGACTCTCCTTCTAAAGTTACCTTAAAATAAGCTCTAAATTTTTATAAGTATTTTTCTCGAGAAGTTAAAGCATTTCTCGAGAAGGCCAAGGCTACTTCTAGAGAACCAGATGTTCTTACTCGAGAAGACAAACTTTTCTCGGGTTGGCTTCTTGTTCTCAAGTAAACAAAAAAATTCTTCTCGGGAAAAAAATTTATTTTTTCTCGATATTATAGAAGTCACTTTTTCTCGAGAACTTCATAAGTCTTCTCGAGAAATAAAAATATCTTCTCGAGAACACTTACTCTTCTCGAGAAACGGAAGCAGATTTCTGAATTTTCGTAAGTATTTGACGGATTCGATTTCAAATATCATCAACTCTTGATTGGTCCACATGGCTTGCATTTAATGTAAATTAGACAGTTATGAAAAGTCTATAAAAGGCCTTGTCAGAATCGACAAACCCTGAGTAGTATTGTATAGGTTTCTGAATAATTCTCAAGTTTATTAATCGGGAAGCTTCGCCGCCCAGAAGGATTGTTCTTCATTGCCAAACTTCTCGATCGAGAGATTCAGACAAGGAGTTCATCGATCAAGATTTTCGATATCTCCAAATCTTTTCCTTGATCGTGGTGATCCTATGTTCTCAGATCGAAGGATTCTCAGATTTCTTCATCAACTTTTCTGACATGGCTTTTTAGTTTTTCAAGGAGGAAGAACCCGAGATTCAGCCAGATCTGTGAAGACAAGTCAGTGTGTTCTGATTGTAAATTCATTTTATTATTGTAAGAGTTATTCTCCGAGTTTTGTAAGAGTTGTTCTCTGAATTTTTGTAGGAGTTGGCTTACTCCAAGTTGTAGGAACTTTGTTCCGAGTTGTAGGATTGTTTTCAATACGAGAGAATAGTGAAGTAGCCGAGACTACTGTATTGCTAGATCGGTGAGGTGGAAAGTGGATGTACCCAAGATTGTGGAACAACTATAATTTTTGGTGTCGTCTGTTGTTTGCTTATGTATTTTTTGTGCATCACTCGTACGATTTTTATTCCACAAAAAGACGCAGAACTCACCTATTCACCCCCCTTTAAGTGATTTAGGTATACAATTAAACATTTTCAGACAAGCTGAACGAGACAAATTTCCATGACTGGTACATGACCCTAAGAATTGTTCTTACATAAGAGTGTAATCTCTACGTCTTAGAAGAAGATTCCCCTGAGGAGCCAGCCGAATTTGTCCCTCGTACAGAAAAAGTTGCTTATAAGGAGTATGGAGATGATACCTTAGATGTTGAATGTCTCATGCTTGCAAGTATGAACTCTAAGCTTAAGAAGCAACATGAGAACATGTGTGTTAATGAGATAATCGAGCACCTAAAGAAAATGTTTCAAGGGCAAGCTCGACGGGAGAGGTTCGGCATCTCTAAGGCATTGTTTCTGTACAAGATAGGAGCTCAAGAGCCATTGAGGACTCACGTACTCCAGATGATTATGTATATTGAGAACCTATTGAGACTGGGGTTTCCATTGGGCCAAGAGTTAGCCACTTACCTGATCCTGCAATCGTTTTCGGATAGTTATGAGTAGTTTATCATGAACTACAATAAGAATGAGGTTGCCAAGACACTGCCCGGGCTCCTAGGCATGTTGAGAAATACCAAAATTAATATGAAGAAGGCCAAGCCTACAATGCTGATGCTGCATAAAGACAAGTATAAGGCCAAGGGATTAAAGAAAACAAAGGTAGGACCTCAGTTATATCTTTATCCCAAGTATTCAGCACTTAAGAAGAAAGTCTTGGCTAAGGAATGGAAGTGCCACCATAATGGTAAGGCAAGAGATTAAAGGAGGAATTATCCTAAATATCTAGAGGATATACAGAATAAGAAGGGACGTGTGAATTCATCTTCAGGTATTTATTTTATAGAGATAAACCTTTATGCTTTTTTATCTTGGGTATTGTATACCGGATGAGGTTCTCACATATGTACAAATGTGTAAGAGCTGGGAAAAGAAGATTACTGCGAAAATGAGAGTTGGACCTACACATTAGAAATACAGCAAGAGTTGTAGTCATTGTCGTAAGAGTTTACCATCTTTATTTGCACATTGGGGTTGTAATAGAACTACATAACTGTTATTTTGTTTCAACCATAACTTGAAAATATTATATCCATTTCATGTTTAGACCTGAAAGGATATTTGTTTATAATTAAAAACAATTGTTGTTCAATTTTTATGAATGATGTTTGTTATGTTGTAGCGCAATTGTTTAATTGTGTTTTTGTTTTGAACATAAACATTTAATCTATAATATAGAGAATACAAAACGACTAAAAATGAATGAATCTAATTCAGCATTCCTTTGGCATTATCGATTGGGCTATATAAAAACGAAGTGCATATCCAATATCCAAAAAGATGGATTATTAGACTCATTTGATTATGAATAATTTGAGAGATGTGAGTCATGTTTATTAGGCAAGATTACTAAAGCCGCTTTCGCTAGTCATACTGAGAGGGATGATGATATTTTGGGTGTTATACGTAGTGATGTATGCGGACCCATGAGTTTTATGGTATAGTTTGTTTTCACTACTTTGTTACATTTACTAATAATTTCAGTAGATATGGATATATGTTTCTTATGAATAATAAATCAGAAACTTTTGAAAGGTTCAAATAGTTTAAGAAGGAAGTAGAGAACCAAATGGGAAAGTAGATAAAAGCACTCTGACCTGATTGAGATGGCGAATATCCAAGAGATGAGCTTTGTGATCATCTTAAAGAATATGGTATTGTATCATAACTCAATCCACCTGGAACACCACAACATAATAGTTTGTCTAAGAGGAGAGATTGTACTTTATTAGACATAATACAATCGATGATGAGTCATGCAGATTTTTCTATTGCCTTTTGGGGTTTTACTTTAGAGAATGTTGCTTTCAACCTAAAATGTGATCCAACGAAAACAGATCTAAAGACACCATATGAGATATGGACAGGGAAGCATCCGAGTATGTCTTTTATTAATATTTGTGGTTGTGAGACATACATGCGACATCAAATGTCAGACAAAATGCAACCCAAGTCAGATAAATGCTATTTAAGTAAACTAAGGGTAGTACTTCTACCTAAATACTGACGGAAAAGTGTTTGTCGTGAAGTCTGTTGTCTTTTTTGAGAAATATTTCATACCTAGAAAGACAACAAAGGTAGAATCTAATGAATTTTAAGAACCCCAAATAATAATTGAACCAAAATTGCGACCTGAGCGAGGAGTATATACTATTGTAGCTAGAGATCCGGCTCAAGAAACACATATCCTATGTAGATCTCGTAGACCAAGATTTGATCCTGAGATATGGATTTCTAGTGTCTTAAATAGTTAATGTGTTGCTTATGGATCATGATGAGGAGTGTGCAACCAAAAAAGGGGATTTTAGTATACCGGACTCTGAGAAGTGGCTTGATGACATGAAATCTGAAATGGACTCCATGTATACTGTAACACCCCCTATCCGTCGCATAGCATATAGCAGTAGGTCCGGCCGGGGCCCGACGCCATATACCACAGATAGACCGGGTGGTTACGTATGGAAACCATCCAACCAATCTCAACATCCTACACAGAGCATTCTAGCGGAAGCAGTTTAAATAAGTTGTACTCAAGAACCCAGCAACAAGCATGAATGTCCACTACTACCAAAAGGAATGTTATTACAAAATACTCAAAAGTCGACCTTAAGGCCTTACAAAACGTTCCACTTGTTTAATACATGATTTACAAACCTCGACACGCAGGCCGGTCATACATGAATAAAACAGAAAAACATTTCCATTTGGGCCTTCGAGGGCCAGCTTCGCAAAAAGGGCTTTAGCCCGCTATTGACCGCTTGGTCCAGCTGCACCTGCAAGCAACAAACCACCGCACGGTGGCAAACAAGGCAACGGTCAGCAATGCTGACCAAATTATAACGATCCCGCCCCCAACTCGGGGCGGCGATGCTCCTTCCCTGCATTTCATTAGCACAAGCGAGCAATGCATACAACCATAGCCATTTCAACACAGACGTTGGCTCGTACGGCCACACGTCCCGTGCACTCAGGGCACATTCTCGGTGAACCGGTCGATGTTACGTCAATTAAAGCCATTAACATTCCGGACTCACCACCGCCACTTAGACGACCATTCCTATGAGCAATTCGTCTTCATGGTATTGGTCACGTCAATTTAAGCCATTGACCACCGAAGACCCCCATCTATGCCAACGGCGAGTGCCATGTAACTTTAGGTCTCTCTAACCCGAACGACATAAAGCGGGTACGGCTCCATCTAACCCGTGCTCACATCGCAACGACAATTTAAGCCATATGCGCGGGTCAAACTTTCACCGAGTCCCATTCTAACACAAGTCACATAACCCCGTTATGTTCAAGTTGGCTCTCAGGCCACCAAGTTGGCAAGACCTCGTGTCCGCCCAGTTTTCCGGGTGCACCTTTGGGTTAGTCCCCAAGGCTCCCTGCTGCAATCTACCGCGTAGAAAACCCGAAAAACACCCAATAGCACGGAGTCTTCTCCGGCCTTATGCAATGCAACATCACCGATCCGGACTAACATGTCCGGGTAGGCTTCACACAAAATGCCTACGTCCGTTCTCGCATACGGACTCTAAACAACGGGGACTTTACATATCTACCCGAAGGAACGCCACCAACTCTCCGCAAACTCGCGAGAGGGGGCTTCCTATGCTAAGAAAAGGAGCGATTCAAGCTCAAGATGAGGATCGTTACCCTTGCGTTCCTCTTTGGCGCCATCGAAAAGTAATCGGATAGAAATCACCGCACTTGCGTTGTCTCCGTGGATCCGGAGTCGGCTTGCGATTCGGAGCTCCGAAGCTCCTCCAATGGCAGATCTAGCTCCTCTTCCTCTTGCCTTAGATCTTCTTTCTCCAAGGGTTTGGAGAGATGAAAAGGGTGAAAAGTGAAGGATTTTCTAAGTCAAACCCGAGTATATCCTCTCAGGAACCAACCCCAGCCGTCGGATCTCAACCTAAGAAAACGAGCGGCTTTGATTCGGGGCTGAAATGCCCAATCTGGACCGAACACAGCCTGGCACACGCCCGTGTCCAGGGCCGTGTGCCGCATTCGCCGTCAAAATCGAATCTTCTGAACCCGCACACGGGTATCGAACACGCCCGTGTTCGAGCTGACACGCCCGTGTTCCAGCTGACACGGCCGTGTAGCCGGCCGTGTACCCCATTATTTTCTCCCGTTTTCAACCCGAGCACTGCACGGGTTCTAGGACACGCCCGTGTCCTTGCCCGTGTCATATTGACACGCCTGGGCCCCCAGGCCGTGTACACGGGACATTTCGTCGAGGGAAGATCGACGACTCGATGACACGGCCTTGGACACGCCCGTGTCCTAGGCCGTGTGCCTTGACTCGACGATCGTCGAGTGAATCTCGACGATTTCACCTTGACGATCGTCGACACGGGTCGACACGCCCTGCGACACGCCCGTGTCGCAGGCCGTGTACCCATTCTCGACGAATCGTCGAGCATAACTCGACGATTTCACGGCTAAGTGTCGACACGGGTCGACACGCCCTGCGACACGCCCGTGTCGCAGGCCGTGTGCCCATTCTCGACGAATCGTCGAGAATAACTCGACGACTTCGTGGCTAAGTGTCGATACACGCTTGACACGCCCTGGGACACGCCCGTGTCCCAGGCCGTGTGCCTTCAGCCAGAAACCAAAACTGGCCCAAAACATCCACCTTTGCTCCTTTGAGTTTCGGGGCGTTACAACTCTCCCCCTCTTAAAAGAATTTCGCCCACGAAATTACATAAAGGAAAGATATACAAAAACCAACATTTGTACCTGAGCGGAACAACTCCGGATACTCGTCAAGCATAGTCTGCTCTCGCTCCCAAGAGAGCTCCTCACGACCGCAATTGTCCCACCGGACTTTGACCATCCTGATCTCTTTATTGCGTAGCCGCTTGACCTCCGAGTCCTCAATCCGCACGGGCTTGACCTTTGTCGTTAGCCCACTATCCACCGGCACTTGATCGACCGCGATCACTTGCGTAGGCTCTTGCACCGCCTTCCGAAGCACCGAAATGTGGAACACATCGTGTAAACCACTTAGCTCCACCGAAAGCTTCAACCTATAGGCCGCTTCTCCAACTCGCTCCAGAACCTCAAACGGTCCAAGGTACCTCGGGCTTAGCTTTTTCAACCGTCGCACCCGCGAGACACCCTTGAACGGCTTGATCTTTAGGTACACATAATCACCCACAGCGAACTCCACGTTCCTGTGCTTGGCATTATAGTACTTTGCTTGCCGGTCCTGAGCGATGAGTAACCTCTCCCGAATGGTTCTTACCAAAGAAGTAGCATCCTCCACTTCCGATCGCTTATACAACTTTGACTCGCCCGTTTCTAACCAAGACAACGGCGTGCGACATCTTCTACCATAAAGGGCCTCGAAAGGCGCCATCTGAATACTTGCTTGGTAGCTGTTGTTGTATGCGAACTCCACCAAATAAAGGTGGTCCTCCCATTGCTTTCCAAAGTCCAAGACACACATGCGAAGCATGTCTTCCATGGTTCTATTGACCCTCTCGGTCTGCCCATCCGTTTGCGGATGGAAGGCTGTGCTAAACTTCAGCTTTGTCCCTAACATTTGCTGCACCAGCCTCCAATCACTGGACGTGAACCGCCCATCTCGGTCACTCACGATGCTGCGGGGCACACCATGAAGCCGCACTATGTTATCCACATAAAGTTTTGCCAGCTTCTCCACCGGATCATCCTTCCTATGCGGAATAAAATGCGACACCTTTGTTAATCGATCGACCACCACCAAAATGGCGTCGTTCCCTTTTTGCGACCTTGGCAAACTGTGCACAAAGTCCATAGAGATGTCGTCGAATTTCCACTACGGAATAGGCAAGGACTTAAGAAATCCTCCAGGCTTTTGGCACTCCGCCTTCACCAAGGCGCAAGTTTGGCACTTCGCTACGTATAGCGCCACATCCTTTTTCAAACCCGGCCACCAAAACAGTTTCTTGACGTCGCGGTACATCTTCGTGCTCCACGGGTGAATCGAGTACTTGGTATGGTGTGCCTCGTACAACAACTCCACCCGCAAATTGCCCACACTTGGGACGCACAAACGACCGTCTTTCCAAAGCAATCCGTCCTCCACAACGAATTGGGAATTTGACCCATCCAGAGCCTCTATCATGAACTGCTTCATATGAGCATCCATATCCAAAGCCTGCCGAATCCGATCAGCCAGGTCATATTGGACTTCAGTCTAATTCAGCACTGCTTCAGCACTAGATTGTCTATCCACACAAACAATCTCCAACGCCTCCAGCTCCTGCACCAACCGCTCATCATGCACTGATAGCCAATTCGCTTGAGCTGGGGCTCGGCGACTCAACGCGTCCGCAACCGCATTCCCTTTGCCAGGCACGTAGTGGATCTTGAATGTATAGTCCCCCAGGAACTCCATCCATCTATGCTGCCGCATATTCAGATCTTTCTGATCAATCAGGTACTTTAGACTCTTGTGATCGGTGTAGATATCAATCTTCACACCGTACAAATAGTGTCTCCACAGCTTCAAGGCAAAAATCACGGCCGCCAACTCCAAGTCGTGGACCGGATAATTCCTCTCGTGCACTTTTAGCTGTCTCGAGCCATAAGCTATCACGCTGCCGTGCTGCAATAGCACGCAACCCAAACCGCTGCCCGAAGCATCGCTATATATCTCATAGCCTTCGGTTCCAACCGGCGAACTCAGCACAGGCGCCGTGGTCAACCGACACTTCAGTTCCTCAAAAGCTCGCGCGCACTCCGGCGTCCAAACGAACTTATGATCCTTCCTCGTCAAAGTAGTGAGAGGTAACGCTAACCGCGAGAAGTTCTCTACGAAGCGCCTATAATAGCCGGCAAGCCCCAAAAAGCTCCGGACTTCTGCTACCGTAGCAAGCTCAGGCCACTCCCGTATCGCAACAATCTTCGCCGGATCCACAGCAATACCCTCTCCACTCACTATATGCCCGAGGAACGCCACTGAGGATAGCCAAAACTCGCACTTCGAGAACTTGGCATAACAACTGGTTTCTCCTTAGCGTCTCCAACACCAAATGAAGATGCTTGAAGTGATCTTCCTCACTTTGCGAGTACACCAAAATATCGTCGATGAAGACGATCACGAAATGGTCCAAGTACTCCCTGAACGTCCTGTTCATCAAATCCATGAACACTGACGGCGCATTAGTCAGCCCAAACGGCATGACCGTAAACTCATAATGCCCGTATCTCGTACTAAACGCTGTCTTCGGGATATCACTCTCCCTTATCCGCAGCTGATAGTACCCAGACTTGAGATCTAACTTCGAGTACACCGTCGATCCCGACTAACTGATCAAAGAGATCATCAATCCTAGGGATCGGGTACTTATTCTTCTCAGTCAGCTTGTTTAGCTCCCGATAATCAATACATAATCTCAAGCTTCTGTCCTTCTTCTTAACAAAGAGGACCGGTGCGCTCCAAGGCGAAGAACTCGGGCGCACATACCCTTGCTCCAACAACTCTTGCAATTGAACTTTCAGCTCCGCCATTTCCTTAGGCGCTAGCCGATATGGAGATTGTGACACAGGCTTTGCACCTGGCACTAGCTCGATCGTGAAATCTATCTCCTGTTGAGGCGGGGCTCCAGGAAGATCCGCGGGGAACACATCAGGGTATTCCGATACCACTGAAATACAATCCAAAGCGGGCTTCGGCTTTGCAACCTCCACTAGTGTAAAGAACAGTTCTGCTCCGGCACGAACCGCCTTCACCACCTGAAGAGCAGACATCAACGTCTTGCTCGACCCCTTTAAGCCCGTAAAAGTCGTCTCACGACTTGCTTCCCAGCTTGACTTCCTTGCTACCGCAATCTATATGGGCCTGCTGCTCCGAGAGCCAGTCCATGCCAAATATGACGTCGAACTCCACTAACGGAAGTAAAGACGCCCGCAGGTCGAACTCCTGCTCCCCAATACGAATCTTAACATCGCAGATCCTAACCGCTCGCATCGAACACCCATTGGGCAACAACACATCCAACTTATCCTTCGCCATCGAAGAAGGGACTCCGATGCGTGATATAAATCCTTCGGACAAGAAGGAGTGTGAAGCTCCCGTATCGAAGAGTGCTCGTGCCGGATTTTCACAAATCAATACGAATCCTAAACAAGCAGTGGTAAGGTAACATGTGCATAACAAGCATATAAAGGAATTGACTTGCTATAAATTAAACCGTACCTGTCACCACGTCAGCTTGTTTAATGGCCTCCTGTTGGCCAAGATTGTAGACCCTTGGTTGTGCCGGAGCATAGTGGGATGCGGTCGACTCCACCGCCTTTCCCTTCTCTTCATAAGTAGCTCCCGGCTTCCTCTCAGACTTAGGACGTCCGCTCCAACAGTCACGGGCGAAATGCCCCGTCTTTCCACATGTAAAACACGCACCCGGGGTCCGACCCGTAGTCGCCCCAGAAGCGCCAGAAGGAGCTGGACCCGAAGTCCTATGCTTCTTGAAAGCCCTCCGATAGCCGGACTTTGAAGTAGTCGGCACTCTGAACTCAGATTTCTTTTCACTCAAGCTTTTCTTCGCTTGCACACTCTTCATGTCCTTCTCCAAGGACCGGGCAGTATTGACCAAGGTTAAGAAACCCTGCGTCATTGGCCCCGACAGTAACAATCTCAGCTCATCCCTCAAGCCTTCATAAAAACGATTAGTCTTGCGCTCCTCATCCATGATGGTGGAGCTAGCATAACGACTCAACCGCGTAAACTCGTGGAGATATTCATCCATGCTTCTCTCACCCTGCACCAACTTCAGGAATTCATTCTCCATTGAAATCCTCTGAGTCGAAGGGAGGTATCTTGCCAAGAACAATTCCGAGAACTCTTCCATCGGAATGTCTATCAGTTGTCTACCTCTCAGGTGATGCAGCTCCAAACCTTCCCACCACATCCTCGCTTCACCGTCCAGCAGGAACGTAGCGATGGTGGTCATCTGCCACTCCTCCGTCTCCGTCGCTGTCATGACTCTCTTCACCCTAGAGAGCCAGTCTTCAGCCTGAGATGGGGTTCCCAACCCCGAGAATAACGGAGGGTTAAAGCTCATTACATGCTTCAACTGCCTCTCAGTCGCCCTCCTTGGCACTATTGGTTCCACAACCCTTTGCTCCATCCTCCTCGGCTCAGCCTCTTGAAGAGGTACTTGCTCCATTACAGGAGCGGGCTGCTGCGCTTGCCTTCCAGGCTGCGCATTAATCACGGCCAACACCGCTCCAGCCACCAATCGTATATTTTCAGCCGACAAAGGTGTTGCGGGAGCAACTTCCGGTGCACTACTTGCCTCAGAAACTCGGCGTTCTGACGGCCCAACACCACTTCGGGTCACCTATAGTGGTACAAAACACCGTTAAGCGACCAAATAAATTGCAGACAGCAATTATAGGAACACGCAGGTTCCTCAAACACGAGTATTTTCATTGCTAAGTGGACATTCATGGGTTCTTTTTACTGTTATAACGATGATGCACACAATGTGCTCACCACCCCTTAAAAAAGAATTCGCCCACGAATTCCATTCAAGCCCGACCAAAACCAGTAGTCTGATACCAAATTGTAACACCCCCTATCCGTCGCATAGCATATAGCAGTAGGTCCGGCCGGGGCCCGACGCCATATACCACAGACAGACCGGGTGGTTACGTATGGAAACCATCCAACCAATCTCAACGTCCTACACAGAGCATTCTAGCGGAAGCAGTTTAAATAAGTTGTACTCAAGAACCCAGCAACAAGCATGAATGTCCACTACTACCAAAAAGAATGTTATTACAAAATACTCAAAAGTCGACCTTAAGGCCTTACAAAACGTTCCACTTGTTTAATACATGATTTACAAACCTCGGCACGCAGGCCGGTCATACATGAATAAAACAGAAAAACATTTCCATTTGGGCCTTCGAGGGCCAGCTTCGCAAAAAGTGTAACATCCCATTTCCAACTAGACCCCTAAGAGTGGTTTTGGCCATGACTAGGTCATGACAAAACCCTGGGAAGCCAGAAATGGGCCAAGAGATAGGAGGCCAAGGTAGGGATCACCATGGTCTGCAGATAGTAGAATTCTGAACAATAGTTTAGGATGACAATGGGGCTTCACCATGACCCCAAGACCCTACCACAACACTCCCAAACATTTTGGGAGACCCATTAGAGCCAAAAGGACCCATTAGGGCCAACCCAAGAGGCCCAGTTGACCAAGGTCAACCCTAGCCCTGAATGGGTCAACCTAGCCTACTTAGGGCCAATAGACCCACTCCTAGTCTAGAGGACCCCACCTATGCCCTCCTAACCCTAAAGTGAGGTCAATGGGTCACTAAGGACACATTGGGGTCAGCCCTAGAGGCCAGGTTGACCTAACTCAACTCAAGCCCTAATCTGGTCAAAGTACCCTTACTAAGGGTATGTGACCTCCAAAGTGCAGGGTAACCCCACATAACCCTACCTAGACCCTAAGGGAAGTCAATGGGTCACCAAGGATCCATAGGGGTGGACCCTAATGGTCATGGTGGCCCAAGTCAACTCTAGCTCTAAAATGGTCAAAGTGACCTTACCAAGGGTCAAGTGACCTTTAAGGTGCCAAGTCAACCGTACCCAACCCTACATAGACCTTAGGGGAGGCCAATGAATCACCTAGGACCCAATGGGGTCAGCCTAGATGGTCAAACTGACCAAGTCAACATTCATTGAGGGTCAAGTCAACTTAGCCCAAAAAGGGCTAAC
This sequence comes from Platanthera guangdongensis, assembly GCA_039583875.1. NCBI lineage: Eukaryota > Viridiplantae > Streptophyta > Magnoliopsida > Asparagales > Orchidaceae > Platanthera > Platanthera guangdongensis. The sequence continues at coordinate 133,929,178 of CM077162.1, read as the reverse complement.
CCAAGCTCAAGCCACTTCTCCCTTAGGCTAAGCCCATTCCCATGATCATCATAATCCAGTGGGCTGCCTTTAGCTTGTGGGGTTGACTAGTCAACCAGAGGTGACTAGGAGAGAGAAAAGAGCTCCTCTCCATGATAATGGAGGAGAGAGAAAATGGGGAAGAGGAAAGGGAAGAGAGAAGCCGGCCAAGGAAGGCCAACAGCCACCAGTAATGGCTGTAATCAACTCCTCTAGGGGAGAGGAGTTGATTCCAGCCGTTTCCCGGCCACCAAGGGGTGGGTTCAGCCCCCCTCCACACAACCCGAGCCACTCCATTAATGGTGATAATGGCCATTGAAGAACCAGCCTCTCCCCTCCCCCAATTGCCATTTAAACACCTTCAGGGAGCCGAGGGGATCATTTTGGAGCACTTACCTGGAGGAGACGAGCCATTCCACTGTGCAGTTGCAGAAGCCGAGCGCCGCCGCCGTCGCCAATGGCATCCCGCCGCTCCTCTCGCATCCAGGCCGCCAGGAAGGTCCTCCTCCTCTCCTTAACTCGCGGGTAGATCCTAGGAATCGTTAGGCTTGAGTTTCGGGCTCAATTGAGCCCGATTCAGTCCGGGATTTCTCCTGGTTTCGGCAAGAAAATTTCTTGCTTAATCCGCCGGAAAACGCCTCTCCGGCGGCGGAGCCGCCGCCTGACGATAGCCACCACCTCAACGGAGGTGTTGGTGGCGGTGGCCGGCCGGGGAAGGGGCTGGATCGCCGGCGGCAGGGCTTGGAAATCGCTCCAGGAAGAACCAATCTCAGCCGTTGGCTCAGTGGGGACGATGACCAGATGCCGTCGATCTGCGCCAAGATTCGCGCGGCATCAGATCAAATACTATAGGAATTAAATAAGAATCATTTCATTTCTGTCACACTGGATGTATTTAATGTATTTAATTTTTAAAAATACTTAGGGACCCTGATTGGAAATTTGCCCAACATGAACATTGTAGCTTAGGGTGTCTAGTTTGGAGCAAAAATTGTTTGGACCCTTTTGGGTCACTGGTTAGACCAGGGCACCCATTTTGGTGGGACATACCCTTAGGGCTAGGCAGTCACTAAATTGAATGCCCACTCTTCACCCCAATCCCAAATTGGCTGAAATTTTGGCAGAGAGTCTATCCTAGACATACCTAGGGCCTGCCCAAAAATGGGAATTTTTGGGGAAAATATTTCTATAGTTTTGGTAAATATTTAATAATTATTAGATAAATTAAATAGGTGCCCTAAACACATCCAAACCCTCCCAAATTTTGGTGAGTGGTCCCTGGGCTCCAATTAGGTTCCTGTATAAAATTTCATTTGATTTGGATGTGTGATGAATAGGTTTTGACCCAACCCTATTTATACCCTATGAAGGGCATTTTGGTCAAAAGTGGCACTTTTGGTTTTGAGTGACCAAATCACCTCAACAGAGGCTGAAATTTTGGCCACTGATATAATTTGACTTTTTACACTCACTTATGGAGTTTGGAGTGGATTGGACTAGGGTAGCCCTAGAATGTTAGGGTAGGCCCTTTAGGGTAAATCTCTAGGGTTTGAAGAAACTGGGGTCAAAAGATCTTGGATGGACTTGAAACTTGGGAATGATGTCCATAGGGTTGCTATGGTCCTGTGGTTAAAATTTTAGGGCTTTTGGAAGACTTAAGACCCCTTAAATCCATAACCCTAGTTTAGGGCACTAGCTTTGAAACCATAAGATCTAATACCAAAACTTTCTGAAAAGGCCTGAGTTTTTGAATGCGTAGTTGCTTAGGGTATACATATCTCTGGAAATTTATAATAAATTTTGGATGAATATTTTTGGTACTTTATTCACAAAGTCATATTTTACAATTTTCACTTAGAAATTTTTGCAGAACAATATACTTGATTAAACCTGATGAAACTTAGCAAAGGGGCTTATAGTCATGATACCCATCTCTGTAAATTTTTATGGAATTGTTGAAGAATGATATTTGGTAGCTGCTTCTTTAACTATTTAATTCTATGAAACTTTGGAAAATTTATTAATGACATTTAGATTGTCTGAAAAATTTTAATTTCTTCATCATGAAGTTTCTATTTCCTTATGAAGCCCTAGTAATTTTTACATAATTATTGGAGACATATTTGTGGCACTTCCTTCATTATATTTGATTTTAGGAATTACTTAAATAAATCCTTTAGAGGTCAAGAACTATCTGGAAAATTATGAAAATTGGCAACCAATAATATTTCTCTGTTATTTAGTGAATACAAATTTTAGGAGGCCATTACCTGAGAAAATCTTATGGTTCGTGTTCAAATTGACTATGACCTAGTTTTTGAGGAAAATTCAATAAATAGCAGATTAATTGGGAAAAATATGATTTTCTGAATTTAGTCTATATTTATCATAATAAACCTCTAATAATTATCATAACGGTACTGGATGAGTATTTCATGTACTTCCCTTTTTACGGGTCATGTAGCTTAAGTGGTCTGCATATAACAAAACTGCAGGATTTCATTTGGATATGAATTAGGGCAAGTATGATGGGTCCTGATGGATTGTTACAAGGACAAGTGGAATGGGCTGCGTCTTCAGAAGATGAGTTAGTAAGGTGTGAAACTGTCTAGGGTTATAGATGTTTGGGTCCGACGAAAGATCGTCCTACCCAAGGAGAGTGGAGTCAAGTTACCCTAGGATTAGCATATCGAAATATGAGAAAATAAAGGGTAAGGGAATCAACCAATAATAAAATAAGTACCTTGCGAAAGGGAACGTTGGGCGTAATCCCAACATAGTTCCTAGTGCCCCTTGAGAGCCCTTCACAGGGAATACCGGGGGCAGTGCTGGGTTAACGTAAACTGTTTAACAAGCTGAAAAGAGTAACTTAGTAATTAGGATTGCACATTTCACAGACACTGATGGCACGGGATGTTAGCCGGGAGCTTCGGCTCGGATGGTTAAAGACGGACTTTGGGTCCGGGGAGCTTCGGCTCGATTGTTTGTGACGGACGTGTTGGTCCGGGGAGCTTCGGCTCGGGTTTTGATCACGCTAAATTTGCATGTGCATAAAAGGAAAGTAAATTAAGGTGGTGGGTCTTCGGTATTGGAGGGTCGATGCACCGACGCCAATACGTTGACTCGGCAAGTGTGGTTAGCACTTCGCCAACAGAAGTCCGGTGCGCCAGCCGGCAAGAGTACGCAGGAGTCCGCTTCGTGCACCAAGCGTTGAGGCGTACGATAGGTCTGACCGGTAGTGCTTTACTGGTTTAGAGGTGGGCGAGGCCCAACCCACCGCTTCCGTCTGCCACTACGGAGGTATCCTGGGAGGTTACGGCTCCAGAAAGGGGGAACTAAAGGTCTGTGTGCACAGAGTCGGGTGTGTGTGTTGCACTTGCATGATCCATCATACCCACTTGCATGTCATAGCATAATCGTTATCTTAAACCTTGACACCTAAAGTATAAGTGGAATGGGACGCTTATACTTTAGGACCTGCAAAACGACCCCTTAGTCTATAAGCTTGTGTGGGCAAGTTTATAAATTAAGGTTAATTTTGATATATTTAGTTACTGCTATTTTACCACCGACACCCCAGCGTATAAATCGGTATGAGACTTTTTATACGATGGGAGCCTCGCAAAAGACCCCTTGGCTTATGTGTTTTTCACATAAGTGAAGGTTACTTTTCATATTACAGCTTATTGTCTTTATATGCTATAAAACTTACTAGAATAGGACCGCTGTCATCTGCCTTTGATATTCTCCACCTTCAAGTCCTCCCCTTTCTTCCTCTCCGCTCGGTGCCTAGGAGCCGTGGGGGAAGGGGTGGGGGATGATAGGACTTAGTCTTTTAGACTAACGGTTTTCGAACCGCATCATTTAGGGGATCGTGGAGACCAGCATGGAGGAGCAGCCCCAGAGACCGGTGCGCTTGGAGGTGGGGCAGTCTAGCTCCGGAGTTCATACAGCCGGGACTGTGAGTCTCGACCTTGAGTAGTTTTTCAGCTTTTGCTTCCGCATGAGTGATTTTGTAGTGAGGATATGTTGTACTGGGCATAAGCCCGTTTTGCTACTCTGATATTGTTTCTGTGGACACTCCCTTCGTGGAGTTATATTTATATGTCATGTGATTCTCTGTGGACAGATAGTTTCCATTTTACTACATTTTGCTACTTTTATGTGATCGAGATGGCCGGCAGAATCGGCGCTTTGTGGTGATGACTCTTCAGGGCGTGAAGGGGTCACCGCAAAACGACGGTTCTGGGCCTAAGACCCCGGTGTCCGAAAAGGAAAAAAAAAGGGGGTCTTACAAGTGGTATCAGAGCAGACCTCGATCGAAAAGTAGCCATCCACAACCCTGGGTCACCCCCGCGCGGGTTTAGTTTGGGGACAAACTAAGCAGCGGAAGCGGTGGTGTGCCCATATGGGGGAATCACATGTAAATTGTCCACTATCATTAGGCATTGAGTCGATTACCTACTGATGTAGTTCGTTTTGCAGCCCTCAGCTCAGCCCACCCCACAAGGTGGAGCTCAGCAGACTCCAGACATTGCACCACCTCCCATGGTCCCCACACCTTTCCTCCAGTCAGACATGGGGCAGACCCTTACAGCTATCCTTGAGGCCTTCCGAGCTCAGCAAGCCCCAGCCCAGCAGCCAAACCCAGGGGCCAACTGGATGAGCACCTTCCGAGGACTCTCTCCCCCATCTTACTTGGGGACAGAGTCGGCAGTACGGACAGAGGAGTGGCTGGATGTGATGTACGAGATGTTGACTGGGATACGATGCCCTTGGGAGGAGAGGGTGGCCCTAGTGGTATCTTGCTTGGAGTCACATGCCAAGCGGTGGTGGAAGACGCTGTTGGACACGACTTTTGCGGATAGAGAGATTGCAGAAATCACTTGGGAAGAGTTCAGGGCCACGCTGCTGGAGCACTTTGTTCCTCAGTCGGCCAGGGACGAGTTGGAGGAGCGTTTCTTGCAGCTGAGGCAGGGCACCAGGACAGTGGTGGAGTACCACCGAGAGTTCGATCATTTGGCCCGATATGCGGGCTCCTATCAGCTGGATGAAGCAGGTTACGTCAAGAGGTTTTATAAGGGCCTAAAAGAGGAGTTGAGGGAGGCCCTGCTTTTTGTCTCTGACGGGCCCATCTCCCGGATTTTGGAGATGGCGAAGAGGATTGAGGCCGACTGGCACACCACTCGGGGCCGGAAACGGCAAGCGGAGGACCAGGGCCGGAGGGCCCGAAATGATCAGCGGCGAGGCATCGTACCAGATGGAAGAAGGGCAGAGGAGCAGCCTCGTCAGGAGTTGAGGCAGGAGCCGAGAGAGCAGGTGGTCTTGGCCCCTCAACCTCTCCGGATCCAGGAGATGCAGAGACCCCGGGGTATGGCGTATCCCCCGCCGGAGTGCTTCCATTGTCACCAGGTGGGACATCTCCGGAGAGACTGCCCTATGAGGGGGGCACCACCTCCAGCACCACGGGGTGGCCCACCGGCCCAGCATTTCGGAGGCCGAGGACGCGGCCGAGGACGTGGTTACCAGGGAGGCGACCGCAGGCAGAATGGGGAGCAGATTTACGCTTTGGACTTAGCACAGCCCCGGAACCCGGACAGGGTTATTGCAGGTATGAGAGTAATCTTAATTTTGGAATTATTCTTTGCTCGTATTAAGTGTTGATAGAACTACTACACAACCTAGGTTAGAAAACCTTACACCAGAGTTTCTTTCAAACTGATTTAGGAATGGTGATGGTGTGCGGCAAGCCTGCCCATACCCTGTTCGACACGGGGGCATCGCACAACTTTGTGTCGGAGGATTTCGTCAAGGACCTGGATCAGATTCGTTGTTATACGGGACTACCCAGGAGGGTGCGCCTCCCCAATGGGATGGAGATCCAGTCCACAGAAAAGTGCCTCCTGGAGGTTACCATAGACGGGTTGACACTCGAGGCCCCGGCGACGATCCTGAGGATGCCGGACTTCGACCTCGTCTTGGGCATGACATGGCTTGTCTGGAACCATGCCCAGATTGATTGCCCGGCAGGGAGGGTCGTGCTCAGCCACGGCGATACTTATGCAACGTTCGAAGGTACTACACCGGTCTCCCGTCGCTTGCTTTCATCTATTCAGGCCATTAAGGCTCATATGCAAGGGGACGAGGTATACCAAGTATTGTTCGAGATGACTGAGGAGAAGGACCTGATTGCAGACATTCCGGTGGTCCGTGACTACGCCGACATTTTTCCGGATAAGCTGCCAGGACTACCTCCGCATAGGGAAAAGGACTTCCAGATTCAGTTGGTACCAGGGGCTAAGCCGGTATCCAAGGCCCCTTATCGGATGGCCCCGAAGGAGTTGGCGGAGTTTCGGACACAGTTGCAGGAGCTGGTGGAAGCAGGATTTGTTAGGCCGAGTTCCTCATCATGGGGAGCCCCTGTCCTATTCGTAAAGAAGAAGGACGGCACCTTACGCCTGTGCATCGACTATCGAGCACTAAACAGGCTGACCGTCCGAAATACCTATCCGCTCCCCAGGATAGACGAGTTGTTCGATCAGCTGGAGGGAGCCCATTACTTTTCGAAGCTGGACTTGAGATCAGGCTATTACCAGCTGCGGATCCAGGAGGAGGATATCCCGAAAACGGCCTTTAGTAGCCGGTATGGATTGTATGAGTTCATCGTGATGCCCTTCGGGCTCACGAATGCTCCGTCAGCGTTTATGAGCCTCATGAACCGGGTCTTCGAGGCTTATTTGGATGTGTTCGTCATAGTGTTCATAGACGACATCCTTATCTATTCTAAGACGGAGGAGGAGCACACGCGACATCTAGCATTGACCCTGGAGAGACTGCGGGAGCATCATCTTTATGCGAAGTTCAGTAAGTGTCAGTTCTGGCTGAAGGAGGTGGCTTTCTTAGGTCACATTATCAGCGGAGCCGGGCTGGCAGTGGATCCGGCAAAGATTCGAGCTATTTCGGAGTGGCCGCAGCTGAAAACAGCCACTGACGTGCGGAGTTTTCTAGGACTTGCCGGTTACTATCGGAAGTTCGTGGAGGGATTCTCTCGAATCGCCCTCCCGCTCACATCCTTGACAAAGAAGGAGGTACCGTTCGTGTGGACCCCGCAGTGCCAGACAGCTTTCCAGGAGCTGAAGGATCGGCTGACCTCGGCTCCCATTCTTACTCTTCCCTCGGGGAGGGAGGGATTCCAGGTCTACACCGACGCATCATATCAGGGGATGGGAGCGGTACTGATGCAGAATGGACACGTCATAGCTTATGCTTCCCGCCAGCTGAAGACCCATGAGAAGAACTACCCAGTGCACGACCTGGAGATGGGAGCAGTCGTATTCGCACTAAAGATATGGCGGCACTACCTATATGGAGTCCACTGTGACATATACTCCGATCATAAGAACCTTAAGTACGTGGACACGCAGAAGGAACTAAACATCAGGCAGAGGCGGTGGGTGGAATTCCTTTCTGACTATCAGTATGAGATGCATTACCACCCGGGAAAGGCGAACGTGGTAGCGGATGCACTGAGTAGGAGAGCTGCCACAGCAGGAGCAGAGCCTCAGTTGATGTCTATGGAGCTGCTGCAGAGACTAGAGGACATGCACATTACCCTGGTATCGTCCGATGATCCTGAGCTCTATGAGGAGTACTTGGCCGCGATAGGCGTTACCGATGACATCAGAGACCGAGTCAGAGAAGGGCAGAGGCAGGATGCCAAGTTAGAGCCCATCTTCCAAGCTCTGGAGGCAGGCACTGCAGGAGACTACACACTGAGGGACGACCTGGTGTGCTTCAGAGGACGGGTGTATATACCGGAGGGAGGCCAGATCCGGGAGGATATTATGATGGAGGCGCACTGCAGCCGGTATTCTGTACACCCGGGGATCACAAAGATGACGGCTGATTTGAAGAAGACGATGTACTGGCCGGGCATGAAGAAGGATGTCTCACACTTCGTGACCCATTGTGAGGCATGTCAGCTAGTGAAGGCGGAGTGCAGGAACCCCGCGGGATTATTGCAGCCACTCCCGGTGCCGGAGTGGAAGTTTGATGACATAGCCATGGACTTCATACATGGGCTTCCCCGGTCTCGGACAGGGAATGACTCGATCTGGGTAATCGTCGATCGGTTGACCAAGGTGGCTCGATTTATACCGATCAGGAAGGATGATTCAGTAGGAGTACTGGTGCGGAAGTTTGTGGAGCAGTTCATTCGTTATCATGGTGTGCCCAGGACGATAGTGTCGGATCGGGATGGCAGGTTCACCTCCAGGGAGTGGAGATCCGTGCAAGCTTACTTAGGCACGCGATTGACTTTCAGCACTGCATTCCACCCCCAGACAGACGGGCAGACAGAACGCACCAACCGGACGCTGGAGGACCTTTTGAGGCTATGCATCTTGGACCGCGGGGAACCGTGGGAGAAACTCTTACCCCTTGTCGAGTTCTCCTATAACAACAGCCACCAGTCCAGCATCAGGATGGCGCCTTACGAAGCCTTGTACGGGAGGAGATGCCGGACCCCACTCTCATGGGTGCAGAACGAAGATCCGAAGGTATTGGGGTCAGAGTTTGTTGAAGACACCGAGGCACAAGTGAGGCTGATCAGAGACAGGATGCTTGAGGCGCAGAGTAGACAGGCTAAGTATTATGACGCCCGGCATCGGCAGGTGGAGTTCCAGGTGGGGGACCGGGTGTTTCTGAAGATCCGGCCCATGCATGGAGTTTCACGGGTGCGTGGTCGGAGGAAGAAGCTCAGCCCTAGGTACATGGGTCCTTACAGGATCCTGGAGCGGATCGGACCCCTAGCCTACCGGCTGGAGTTACCACCAGAGCTGGAAGCGCTGCACGACGTCTTCCACATTTCTTCTTTGAGGAGGGCTCTGCTACGCCCGGAGCAGCAGATTCTGACTACCGAAGGGCCGGTAGCTTCAGACCGGTCGGTCCATTTGGAGCCTGTGAGGATCGACGACCGAGGGGTGCGGGTCTTGCGACGCAAGAAGGTCCCACTAGTCAAGGTCCTGTGGAGGAACCACGGCCAGGAGGAGCATACCTGGGAGCCACAGGACCTGATGCGACAGAGATACCCCGAGCTATTCAGTCAGGTATACCTCTCAGACCCCTCAAGATGTTAATTTATTTTTCCTGCTTTAAGTATACTAAGGGCTGCTCTAGGTAGATAGGGGCTTATCTTTTGTTTATTGGGGGCTTAACCTTGTTTATTGGGATTTTGGTTCGCCGTTTGGGCGAAAGGGGTCTTAGATCTAAGTTTTTCCCATAAATCAAATTTAACAAACAAGGCGTCATAATGGGATGTTACAAGACTCTTTCCTTCGGTAATAAGACCCGTAGGTCCAACCTTGATTTCGGGGACGAAATCTTTGTTTTGTTTATTGGGATTTGTAACATCCCATTTCCAACTAGACCCCTAAGAGTGGTTTTGGCCATGACTAGGTCATGACAAAACCCTGGGAAGCCAGAAATGGGCCAAGAGATAGGAGGCCAAGGTAGGGATCACCATGGTCTGCAGATAGTAGAATTCTGAACAATAGTTTAGGATGACAATGGGGCTTCACCATGACCCCAAGACCCTACCACAACACTCCCAAACATTTTGGGAGACCCATTAGAGCCAAAAGGACCCATTAGGGCCAACCCAAGAGGCCCAGTTGACCAAGGTCAACCCTAGCCCTGAATGGGTCAACCTAGCCTACTTAGGGCCAATAGACCCACTCCTAGTCTAGAGGACCCCACCTATGCCCTCCTAACCCTAAAGTGAGGTCAATGGGTCACTAAGGACACATTGGGGTCAGCCCTAGAGGCCAGGTTGACCCAAGTCAACTCAAGCCCTAATCTGGTCAAAGTACCCTTACTAAGGGTATGTGACCTCCAAAGTGCAGGGTAACCCCACATAACCCTACCTAGACCCTAAGGGAAGTCAATGGGTCACCAATGATCCATAGGGGTGGACCCTAATGGTCATGGTGGCCCAAGTCAACTCTAGCTCTAAAATGGTCAAAGTGACCTTACCAAGGGTCAAGTGACCTTTAAGGTGCCAAGTCAACCCTACCCAACCCTACATAGACCTTAGGGGAGGCCAATGAATCACCTAGGACCCAATGGGGTCAGCCTAGATGGTCAAACTGACCAAGTCAACCCTCATTGAGGGTCAAGTCAACTTAGCCCAAAAAGGGCTAACCCAAGCTCAAGCCACTTCTCCCTTAGGCTAAGCCCATTCCCATGATCATCATAATCCAGTGGGCTGCCTTTAGCTTGTGGGGTTGACTAGTCAACCAGAGGTGACTAGGAGAGAGAAAAGAGCTCCTCTCCATGATAATGGAGGAGAGAGAAAATGGGGAAGAGGAAAGGGAAGAGAGAAGCCGGCCAAGGAAGGCCAACAGCCACCAGTAATGGCTGTAATCAACTCCTCTAGGGGAGAGGAGTTGATTCCAGCCGTTTCCTGGCCACCAAGGGGTGGGTTCAGCCCCCCTCCACACAACCCGAGCCACTCCATTAATGGTGATAATGGCCATTGAAGAACCAGCCTCTCCCCTCCCCCAATTGCCATTTAAACACCTTCAGGGAGCCGAGGGGATCATTTTGGAGCACTTACCTGGAGGAGACGAGCCATTCCACTGTGCAGTTGCAGAAGCCGAGCGCCGCCGCCGTCGCCAATGGCATCCCGCCGCTTCTCTCGCATCCAGGCCGCCAGGAAGGTCCTCCTCCTCTCCTTAACTCGCGGGTAGATCCTAGGAATCGTTAGGCTTGAGTTTCGGGCTCAATTGAGCCCGATTCAGTCCGGGATTTCTCCTGGTTTCGGCAAGAAAATTTCTTGCTTAATCCGCCGGAAAACGCCTCTCCGGCGGCGGAGCCGCCGCCTGACGATAGCCACCACCTCAACGGAGGTGTTGGTGGCGGTGGCCGGCCGGGGAAGGGGCTGGATCTCCGGCGGCAGGGCTTGGAAATCGCTCCAGGCAGAACCAATCTCAGCCGTTGGCTCAGTGGGGACGATGACCAGATGCCGTCGATCTGCGCCAAGATTCGCGCGGCATCAGATCAAATACTATAGGAATTAAATAAGAATCATTTCATTTCTGTCACATTGGATGTATTTAATGTATTTAATTTTTAAAAATACTTAGGGACCCTGATTGGAAATTTGCCCAACATGAACATTGTAGCTTAGGGTGTCTAGTTTGGAGCAAAAATTGTTTGGACCCTTTTGGGTCACTGGTTAGACCAGGGCACCCATTTTGGTGGGACATACCCTTAGGGCTAGGCAGTCACTAAATTGAATGCCCACTCTTCACCCCAAGCCCAAATTGGCTGAAATTTTGGCAGAGAGTCTATCCTAGACATACCTAGGGCTTGCCCAAAAATGGGAATTTTTGGGGAAAATATTTCTATAGTTTTGGTAAATATTTAATAATTATTAGATAAATTAAATAGGTGCCCTAAACACATCCAAACCCTCCCAAATTTTGGTGAGTGGTCCCTGGGCTCCAATTAGGTTCCTGTATAAAATTTCATTTGATTTGGATGTGTGATGAATAGGTTTTGACCCAACCCTATTTATACCCTATGAAGGGCATTTTGGTCAAAAGTGGCACTTTTGGTTTTGAGTGACCAAATCACCTCAACAGAGGCTGAAATTTTGGCCACTGATATAATTTGACTTTTTACACTCACTTATGGAGTTTGGAGTGGATTGGACTAGGGTAGCCCTAGAATGTTAGGGTAGGCCCTTTAGGGTAAATCTCTAGGGTTTGAAGAAACTGGGGTCAAAAGATCTTGGATGGACTTGAAACTTGGGAATGATGTCCATAGGGTTGCTATGGTCCTGTGGTTAAAATTGTAGGGCTTTTGGAAGATTTAAGACCCCTTAAATCCATAACCCTAGTTTAGGGCACTAGCTTTGAAACCATAAGATCTAATACCAAAACTTTCTGAAAAGGCCTGAGTTTTTGAATGCGTAGTTTCTTAGGGTATACATATCTCTGGAAATTTTATAATAAATTTTGGATGAATATTTTTGGTACTTTATTCACAAAGTCATATTTTACAATTTTCACTTAGGAATTTTTGCAGAAACATATACTTGATTAATCCTGATGAAACTTAGCAAAGGGGCTTATAGTCATGATACCCATCTCTGTAAATTTTTATGGAATTGTTGAAGAATGATATTTGGTAGCTGCTTCTTTAACTATTTAATTCTATGAAACTTTGGAAAATTTATTAATGACATTTAGATTGTCTGAAAAATTTTAATTTCTTCATCATGAAGTTTCTAGTTCCTTATGAAGCCCTAGTAAGTTTTACATAATTATTGGAGACATATTTGTGGCACTTCCTTCATTATATTTGATTTTAGGAATTACTTAAATAAATCCTTTAGAGGTCAAGAACTATCTGGAAAATTATGAAAATTGGCAACCAATAATATTTCTCTGTTATTTAGTGAATACAAATTTTAGGAGGCCATTACCTGAGAAAATCTTATGGTTCGTGTTCAAATTGACTATGGCCTAGTTTTTGAGGAAAATTCAATAAATAGCAGATTAATTGGGAAAAATATGATTTTCTGAATTTAGTCTTTATTTATCATAATAAACCTCTAATAATTATCATAACGGTACTGGATGAGTATTTCATGTACTTCCCTTTTTACGGGTCATGTAGCTTAAGTGGTCTGCATATAACAAAACTGCAGGATTTCATTTGGATATGAATTAGGGCAAGTATGATGGGTCCTGATGGATTGTTACAAGGACAAGTGGTATGGGCTGCGTCTTCGGAAGATGAGTTAGTAAGGTGTGAAACTGTCTAGGGTTATAGATGTTTGGGTCCGACGAAAGATCGTCTTACCCAAGGAGAGTGGAGTCAAGTTACCCTAGGATTAGCATATCGAAATATGAGAAAATAAAGGGTAAGGGAATCAACCAATAATAAAATAAGTACCTTGCGAAAGGGAACGTTGGGCGTAATCCCAACATAGTTCCTAGTGCCCCTTGAGAGCCCTTCACAGGGAATACCGGGGGCAGTCCTGGGTTAACGTAAACTGTTTAACAAGCTGAAAAGAGTAACTTAGTAATTAGGGTTGCACATTTCACAGACACTGATGGCACGGGATGTTAGCCGGGAGCTTCGGCTCGGATGGTTAAAGACGGACTTTGGGTCCGGGGAGCTTCGGCTCGATTGTTTGTGACGGACGTGTTGGTCCGGGGAGCTTCGGCTCGGGTTTTGATCACGCTAAATTTGCATGTGCATAAAAGGAAAGTAAATTAAGGTGGTGGGTCTTCGGTATTGGAGGGTCGATGCACCGACGCCAATACGTTGACTCGGCAAGTGTGGTTAGCACTTCGCCAACAGAAGTCCGGTGCGCCAGCCGGCAAGAGTACGCAGGAGTCCGCTTCGTGCACAAAGCGTTGAGGCGTACGATAGGTCTGACCGGTAGTGCTTTACTGGTTTAGAGGTGGGCGAGGCCCAACCCACCGCTTCCGTCTGCCACTACGGAGGTATCCTGGGAGGTTACGGCTCCAGAAAGGGGGAACTAAAGGTCTGTGTGCACAGAGTCGGGTGTGTGTGTTGCACTTGCATGATCCATCATACCCACTTGCATGTCATAGCATAATCGTTATCTTAAACCTTGACACCTAAAGTATAAGTGGAATGGGACGCTTATACTTTAGGACCTGCAAAACGACCCCTTAGTCTATAAGCTTGTGTGGGCAAGTTTATAAATTAAGGTTAATTTTGATATATTTAGTTACTGCTGTTTTACCACCGACACCCCAGCGTATAAATCGGTATGAGACTTTTTATACGATGGGAGCCTCGCAAAAGACCCCTTGGCTTATGTGTTTTTCACATAAGTGAAGGTTACTTTTCATATTACAGCTTATTGTCTTTATATGCTATAGAACTTACTAGAATAGGACCGCTGTCATCTGCCTTTGATATTCTCCACCTTCAAGTCCTCCCCTTTCTTCCTCTCTGCTCGGTGCCTAGGAGCCGTGGGGGAAGGGGTGGGGGATGATAGGACTTAGTCTTTTAGACTAACGGTTTTCGAACCGCATCATTTAGGGGATCGTGGAGACCAGCATGGAGGAGCAGCCCCAGAGACCGGTGCGCTTGGAGGTGGGGCAGTCTAGCTCCGGAGTTCATACAGCCGGGACTGTGAGTTTCGACCTTGAGTAGTTTTTCAGCTTTTGCTTCCGCATGAGTGATTTTGTAGTGAGGATATGTTGTACTGGGCATAAGCCCGTTTTGCTACTCTGATATTGTTTTCTGTGGACACTCCCTTCGTGGAGTTATATTTATATGTCATGTGATTCTCTGTGGACAGATAGTTTCCATTTTACTACATTTTGCTACTTTTATGTGATCGAGATGGCCGGCAGAATCGGCGCTTTGTGGTGATGACTCTTCAGGGCGTGAAGGGGTCACCGCAAAACGGCGGTTCTGGGCCTAAGACCCCGGTGTCCGAAAAGGAAAAAAAAAGGGGGGTCTTACAAAAAGGGCTTTAGCCCGCTATTGACCGCTTGGTCCAGCTGCACCTGCAAGCAACATACCACCGCACGGTGGCAAACAAGGCAACGGTCAGCAATGCTGACCAAATTATAACGATCCCGCCCCCAACTCGGGGCGGCGATGCTCCTTCCCTGCATTTCATTAGCACAAGCGAGCAATGCATTCAACCATAGCCATTTCAACACAGACGTTGGCTCGTACGGCCACACGTCCCGTGCACTCAGGGCACATTCTCGGTGAACCGGTCGATGTTACGTCAATTAAAGCCATTAACATTCCGAACTCACCACCGCCACTTAGACGGCCATTCCTATGAGCAATTCGTCTTCATGGTATTGGTCACGTCAATTTAAGCCATTGACCACCGAAGACCCCCATCTATGCCAATGGCGAGTGCCATGTAACTTTATGTCTCTTTAACCCGAACGACATAAAGCGGGTACGGCTCCATCTAACCCGTGATCACATCGCAACGACAATTTAAGCCATATGCGCGGGTCAAACTTTCATCGAGTCCCATTCTAACACAAGTCACATAACCCCGTTATGTTCCAGTTGGCTCTCAGGCCACCAAGTTGGCAAGACCTCGTGTCCGCCCAGTTTTTCGGGTGCACCTTTGGGTTAGTCCCCAAGGCTCCCCGCTGCAATCTACCGCGTAGAAAACCCGAAAAACACCCAATAGCACAGAGTCTTCTCCGGCCTTATGCAATGCAACATCACCGATCCGGACTAACATGCCCGGGTAGGCTTCACACAAAATGCCTACGTCCGTTCTCGCATACGGACTCTAAACAACGGGGACTTTACATATCTACCCGAAGGAACGCCACCAACTCTCCGCAAACTCGCGAGAGGGGGCTTCTTATGCTAAGAAAAGGAGCGATTCAAGCTCAAGATGAGGATCGTTACCCTTGCGTTCCTCTTTGGCGCCATCGAAAAGTAATCGGATAGAAATCACCGCACTTGCGTTGCCTCCGTGGATCCGGAGTCGGCTTGCGATTCGGAGCTCCGAAGCTCCTCCAATGGCAGATCTAGCTCCTCTTCCTCTTGCCTTAGCTCTTCTTTCTCCAAGGGTTTGGAGAGATGAAAAGGTGAAAAGTGAAGGATTTTCTAAGTCAATCCCGAGTATATCCTCTCAGGAACCAACCCCAGCCGTCGGATCTCAACCTAAGAAAACGAGCGGCTTTGATTCGGGGTTGAAATGCCCAATCTGGACCGAACACGGCCTGGCACACGTCCGTGTCCAGGGCCGTGTGCCGCATTCGCCGTCAAAATCGAATCTTCTGAACCCGCACACGGGTATCGAACACGCCCGTGTTCGAGCTGACACGCCCGTGTTCCAGCTGACACGGCCGTGTAGCCGGCCGTCTTCCCCATTATTTTCTCCCGTTTTCAACCCGAGCACTGCACGGGTTCTAGGACACGCCCGTGTCCTTGCCCGTGTCATATTGACACGCCTGGGCCCCAAGGCCGTGTACACGGGACATTTCGTCGAGGGAAGATCGACGACTCGATGACACGGCCTTGGACACGCCCGTGTCCTAGGCCGTGTGCCTTGACTCGACGATCGTCGAGTGAATCTCGACGATTTCACCTTGACGATCGTCGACGCGGGTCGACACGCCCTGCGACACGCCCGTGTCGCAGGCCGTGTACCCATTCTCGACGAATCGTCGAGCATAACTCGACGATTTCACGGCTAAGTGTCGACACGGGTCGACACGCCCGTGTCGCAGGCCGTGTGCCCATTCTCGACGAATCGTCGAGAATAACTCGACGACTTCGCGGCTAAGTGTCGACACACGCTTGACACGCCCTGGGACACGCCCGTATCCCAGGCCGTGTGCCTTCAGCCAGAAACCAAAACTGGCCCAAAACGTCCCCCTTTGCTCCTTTGAGTTTCGGGGCGTTACATATACAAACCAAGTTTGGACCTTGGTGGAACCATCTGAAGGGATACGACCCATTTGGTCCAATTTGGTCTTTAAGATGAAGACTGATATGCAAGGGAAAGTACAGACATTCAAAGGGCGATTAGTGGCTAAAGGTTTTAAGCAAATTCATGGTGTTGACTATGACGAGACCTTTTCTCATGTTGCTATATAAAGTCTATCAGAATTTTTCTTACTATTCATGCATATTAAGACTATGAGATTTGGCAAATGGATATCAAAATGACTTTCCTTAATGGAAACCTCCTTTATTAAATGTACAGGACACAACCCGATTTAGTATCTCCAAATGAAGCCACAAAAATATGCAAGATGTATAGATTCATTTATGCATTGAAATAAACTTCTTGAACTTGGAATATATATTTTGATAACATAATCAAAGAGTTTGGTTTCATCAAGAATGAAGATGAGCCTTGTGTTTACAAGAAAATTAGTGGGAGCATTATTATCTTCCTGATATTTTATGTAGATGAAATACTTCTGATCAAAAATGACATTCTAACCATAAAGTTATTAAGAACAGCCTAGGGACTGCTTTTTTATTAAAGACTTGAGCCAAGTGACTTATATACTTTATTTTAAGATCTATAGAGATATATCAAAAAAGTTGTTAGGTTTCACCCAAAGTATATAAATATATATATTTAGAAGGTGTTGAAACGGTTCAACATGCTTTAGTCCATGAAGGGATTCTTACCCATGTCTCATGGTGTAAGCCACTGTAAGGGCCAGTGTCCTAAATGTTTTAGAGATAAGGAATGTGTGAAGTTGATTTCATATGCTCTGGTAATTAGATCAATCATTTATGCGATGTTGTGTACCTTACCCGATGTCTCATATGCTTTGTGAATAACTATCAAATATCAATCTGATCCCGGTGATGGTCACTAGACAGCAGTAAAGAATATCCTGAAGTACTTGAGAAGGACTAAGGATGTATTCTTGGTATTTGTTGGAGAGTAAGAGCTTGTTGTAAATGGTTACACGGATGCTAGTTTCAAGTCTTAGTGAGGTTTTTTCTTTTTCCTGAATGGAGGAGTTGTGAGTTGGAATAGTTCCAAGTAAAAGATAGTTGTTGATTCTATAACAGAGGCCAAGTATATCAGTACTGCAAAAGCGGCAAAGGAGGCTGTGTGGATTAGGAAATTCATCGATGAGCTTGATGTAGTTCCTAGCATTGTTGATCTCATAATTCCTTATTGTGATAATAATGGTGTTATTGCACTTGCTAAGAACCCTAGATCTTATCAACGCTCCAAACAATTGCATCGTTGGTTCCATCTTGTTCAAAAGATTCTCGATCGAGGAGATATGAGGATATGTAGAGTACTTATTGAGAAAAATATTATAGATCCATTAACGAATCCGCTTGCATAGTGAAAGAAAGATTATCCGACAAGATTAATGGGTATTAAATACCTATGTGATCGACTCTAGTGGGAGTCTTGTGGATTGTATATTTGTCAGTTTTAATTTATATGATGAATATAGTACTTTGAATTTCATTTTATGTTTATGACAATTTCTTTTATTATGTCATTTTTTTTATGTGATAGATTTATTAACGAAATAAATGACCTTAGGATATTTGCTTTCATAGAAATTAGAGTGTGTGACTTGAATGTGACCTTTGTTTATAGGAAGCTTTATTCTTAAATAGTCCCTGACTGACATCATCTTAGAAATCTAGGCGATGATGATACATTAATGCTAGTTTGTGCGTTGACTGATGAATTGTTCTCATAGGTCATGATATTGTGATATCAAGTCATCACATAAGTACTTGTTAGTGAACAAGTTATACTGGACAGACCCACCATAAGACTATTTTGTGTATTGTTATACGAACGTATCACAAATAGATCTCATGTCGTTGTGGTGTTTGTTGTTTTTAGACCTGAAGTCACATAATTCATTAAGTGAGGAAGAGCATGCTTTGATGTCATCAAATGTCTTCCTTGAGAAAGGTTGATGATAACAATGGTTATTGTATATGTTATGAATCATTTTGGTGTTTTTGTATGGACATAAATGAGATATGTCCTCTTATATGACAAAAGTTGCATCCATGGCCATCTTGGTGGAAAGAGACTGAAAATGCATGATCGTATTTGGTTGAGTTAATATATGATATTGGCCTCACCAATTTCTAAAAAAACATTCTAGATCAAGAAATTGAGTTTGAATAATTATGAGGGTGACACAATACATACCTCAAGTTCAATCCGGTTGTATGTAACAAAAGGATATGACAACACTATTACATTGGTCACAAAAGGCTTGTTGAGTTATGAACTCTTATTGTTTGGAAAACAAGGATGTATTGCTAGATGTCATTCATTCCTTGAGGGACCTTTCTTGATACATTCTAAATCAAGTGAGAGACTGTTAGTACTTTTTTTTGGTGATCTGGAAGTAGTTAAACAGTTAGTCTCGCTACCAACCCGATATGACCCTATATGGTAGCACATTAGAGTGTTTGGAGAAATTGGAAGAAGGGTTGTGCTGGCATCACTCATATGGGATATGAGTAAATGAACAATCCTATGACCTGAAGAAAACTAGAGGATTGCGTCTAGTGTGTATCGACTCACGTCGAGTGCGTATCGACGCACGTTGACTAGCTGCCGGCAGAGCCGAACTCGTGTTGACGCGGTTCCTATATCGACGCTACGACGAGCAAATGTCGACGTTACGTCGACTTCTATTCAACACAAGTGTGTCAACTGCGTGTCGACGCAAGGTGCATCGAGTGTCGTTGAATTCTTGTCCACGTTGTGTCGAGTTCTAACTGATGCACGTCGACTGTGTATCGACGTATATCGTCACATCTCATGTTTTGGCGGATTTCTAAAGGGCTACGACTGTTTGTTTCATATCCTTTGGTATAAATAGACTTGAAAAAGATTTTTTCATAAGTGCGCCTTCTGTGTGAGCTTTTGAAGTCGTCACTAAAGCCCAACCATAGATCCATTCGTGACTTCTTTTTGTCGCCGCCTCTACTGAAAACGTATCTGGCAATTTGTGGAGACGCATAGTGCTCTACTTTTCCGATCTAGTTTTTGTGTGACAAGATCTTGGGGTTCTCTTTCACTCAGGTGGATACCTGTAAAGTCGCAGATTTATTTCTATGTGAACTCAGCAGCCTAATGTTAGACAGCTTTTTGCACTATATATTTGAAACATCTTAATTGAGTAAAGACTAAATTTCATTCAGATATTATGCATTTGTTGTTCAGTTTATTTCTTCATTCATAAATATTGCAAGATCCTTTATTGTTTAGAGGTTTTCTTATATAATTATTCCACTACGCACATGTGATGTGTTGTTCTACTCATGTATAGAAAACACAATATTAACTTTTCTACAAATGTATTTTGAATAGTTGTATACAATTTGAAAATACTTGATTTGAGGGCTATACAGAGATATATTTTATATTGTTTTGGTTTGGAAGAATAAACTTTTAATTATCCTCAAAGAAAATTCTACTTACATGCACGAATCTCACCTATAGATTTTTATTTGAATGAGGAACTTTCAAACTGATTTCACAAAAATATATACATTTGTAAAAATATTGTTTTTTTAGATTTATGTTAGGTTGGATGCGCCTGGCTATAGCAAGCTTAGATTCGCGCATAGAAGTCGGAATCAAGTAAATAATAATTCGGCAATTGTTTGCATTGTTATACGGACACACCAATTGTTAATTTCTCCATGCATGAATGCTTGAAATTATTGTTTTTTCGGACCAACTTCGATCTCACATTTAAAGTAATTCAACTCCACGAGACAAATTCCCATTAACTCAATTTTCCTTCATATCTATAAATGCATATATACATATCAGATTGCATATACAATTTGAACTTAGAATAGACACCCTCGGAATGGCTTTTACAATCGCCTTCCTCACCCTCTTGACAGCCCTCCTCGCCAGCGCTGCCACGGGTGATTATGTTCTCTACAATGGCGAGGTCCTCATGCCCGGCCAGAACCTCACCAACGGGGCTCATCACCTCCCCATGCAAACAAACTGTGACCTCGTCCTCCATCACTCCGGCAAACCCGTCTGGAATTCTAACACCTCCATCATCGCCTCCGTCACTAGCACCGACTGCTACGCAACGCTTAAACAGAATGGTGAGTTTGTCGTCCGTCGAGACGTCCACTACATCCTGTAGACCAGCGCTAAGAAGACCAAGAAGAGAAAGTTTGCCCTCGTGCTCGACACCGCCGGCCATCTCGGCATCTACGGCCAACGTCGCTGGACCAGCAACAACCCAAAGGAAATCACCAGCCCGCCTGCCACCCTTCCAGGTCAAGTATTGCCGACATCCGAGTACATATTGCACTCCGGTCGGCGGCTGATGCTTGGGAGGAAGCTCAAGTATGGGGAGTTCGAGTTCGGGCTTAGCAGGTTTTGATTTCTCCCTAATATATGATTTTATGTATTACACTGCACGAGTGCTTCTGCACCGGAAACTCTTATGCGTCTGCGACATTTCCTCTGTCCATGCTGCACTACTCCAGGGCAAACTGCAGATGGAAGGGCAACACATGCTGTGGGAAGGACCGTCGAAGTGCATAGTCCGTGCACCCGATCGTGAGCGCGCACGGGCAAAAATACTGTCGTAACCAATGTACACACGCAGCCATATTGGAGAGCCACGTTGCACTCGTATATTATTGTTATCAATTTATGAAAGAAATATGTAAAATAAAAAACAAATCATGTTCCTCACAATTATATTAATCCACTGATAGATAATAGTTCACATGTAAGCTAAAAGTTACGTAATGTGAAAATGTAAAAGGTAATTAAGAATTGTATTCCAACAAATTACTCACAAAATGTGTAAATTATACTTAAAATTTGGGTAAAAAAAATCAAATACCTCTCATCACATCGTCATAAATATGCTTTGATTAATTATAGGCATGTCCCTGACTCAGTCAAGACGTACACCACACGGACACTGTCTAAAATCCAACTCCTTCCATAGGAGGTGTAATTTATCTTTATAAGCCTCTGTCTAAAATCCCACGGACACTCATTCGGCCAAATGGGCTAACTTCCAATTTTTTACATTTTGGCACCATATATTTACAAATCTACCTCCACCATGCATGTTGGATTTCCCCAACATACAAAGGTCCAAATGGCCTGAACCTTTTACCATGGTAATATCATGACACAATGGTCATGCCACCCAAATTTGGAGGCATTTGGCACGGAGAATCTTCCTATATTGCATTTATTTAATAAATGATTTTCTTTTAAAACTATAGAAAAATACATCCAAAAAAATCTTATTTTTTGACTAGACCTAAAAGTGTGGCATAAACACATGCATGTTCAAAATTTCATGACATGTCGACTTATGATTTGGCTTGGGCACTCATTTAAACATTGGCTCTAGCATAGGACCGATCTTAGTAGAATGGCTCAACATGGAGCAATATTGCTTCAAATTTCAAGTTTAAGGTGTCAAATTAAAGGTAAGACTTATATCTACCTTTTTGTGTTGGGCTTCATTTCTGAAAATGCCTCTAAGAGGCCTAAATAATTTATACAAGTGATTGCATAAACCGGGACAAAAAATAGACTTTTTAATTATTCCATAAAAATTCAAGGGCATCGGTTCATCTTCTCCAATGAGACTACGGTCCAGATTGCCCCAACCTGGACCAGCTAGATCTTGAATTACCCGGATTTCTGGCCGCCGCCACCACTGGCGATTGTCACCACCACCACCTCCATTGAGGTGGTAGCTTGCGTTTCCAGGCGGCATGGCCGTCGGAGGTGGCTCCTCCGGCGAACCCGAGCAAGGAGAAATGCTCGGTATGCTCACTCTCACATGTCATCAGGATTATTTGAGCCCAATATCTCTCCTAAAGAGCTAGACATCTAGCACAGAAGGAGAGGGGAGAAACAGGCCCTTAAACGAGCTTGACGATGGGTTTGGTGGTGATGCGCCATGGACGACCCTTGCTCCGGCGAGCAAGCTCGTTTGCTGATTCCTCCTTCTAATCCTCTACTCCTTAGGGTTCACAGAAGGTGATGATGGGGTGGAATAGAGGTGAGGCTGGATGGTTTAATGGCTTTGAATTAAGAGGAGTGGCAGAGCATGGGGTGCATGGCCGGCCGTGTAACACCCTCTATCCGTCACATAGCATATAGTAGTAGGTCCGCCCAGGGCCCGACGTCATATACTACAGACAGACCGGGTGGTTACTCAATGGAAACCATCCAACCAATCCAACGTCCTACATAGAGCATGAAAGATATGATACCTAAACACCTAGAGGGGGGGTGAATAGGTGACCTAATCCTTTTCTAACTTTGTTGGCAGCTACTTAGTTAAATCACAGAGTTCTAACTACTTTTGCACAGCAAACAGCAATAACAAAACATACACAGCACAATCACAGCACAGCACACAGTGTTTTATAGTGGTTCCCCAAGATATGGGTACATCCACTTTCCCCCTTCGCCTATCTAGCAGTGTACTAGATTCGGCCAAACTCCTGCACTGTCTCAGAACCCAAATTGGTTCCTACCTCAGGCCCAAAGCCTTACAACTCAGCTTTATCCCAAAGCCTACACTCAGCCAATCAAGGCTTACACTCAGCCAATCCAAGGCCTACACTCAGAGATCTCAATCTCCTACACTAAGGCAAACAAGCCCTACCCTCAGCCTTTATAAATATAGGCTTACAATCACTCAGATCCAAAGGATCCTACAAGTTAAAAAGATATTACAAAATACAACTCTACAACTCAGAATAATAAGAGAGGAGTTGAGAGATTCTTGATGAGTTCTTGGAAGAACTCAGCTGGATTCAACCTGACTTAGCTTTCTTCAAACCTTCTTGAGTAAAACTGAATAAGGCTGAATCCTCTGCAGTTGTTCCTTGACCTCTGCCACTTAAGAATCAGAATTGAATCTGAATCCTTCTTCTCATCATAGTTCTAGAGACCGATTTCTTGGATGGAGCCCTCTCTCTCCAACTTCTTCGATCTGCACTTAGATTGCAAGATCTTCTTGTATTGATACTCTGTGTACTACTTTTCTGATTACTTGAATAATCTGTACTTGTTAATCACTTGATCAACTCTTCCAACTACTTCAACAACAACAGTTTCTGTAAACTGTGGATGCCTATTTATAGGCCTTCTTCATGGTAACCGGCTGGTCCGGTTCATAACTGACTTCTGACATCTCTGACAGTTGCTGTAGACCGGCTGGATCGGCAGCTGTCATGTCAACCAGTCACTTCTTGAAAATCTCTAACAGTCAGTAAGTGTCGAGACTTTCTGTCTTTAAGTGTCGACACTTATAGTCCAAGTGTCGACACATGTTGTGTAAGTGTCGACACAAGTCTACAAGGTGTCGACACATTTCCTTGTATGTCTCGACACAGATTCTTCTGCATGTGTCGACACTAAAATTGAGTGTCGACACAAGTACTTGTTCTTCTAGCTTTTGCTGAATTCTTCTAAGTGTCGACACATCTCCTTTGTGTCGACACAACTTCTTGTGTTGAATCTGTCTAGTGTCGACACTACTTCTTTGTGTCGACACATAGTCTTCTATGTTGAAACTTGCTGAGTGTCGACACAGCTCCTTGTGTCGACACACCTTCTTGTTATTGAGACTTCAGCTGAGTGTCGACACATTCACATAGTGTCGACACTTGTACTTAAAATAATTTGTTGTTCTTTCTGTTCTTTGCTAAGTGTCGACACAGCTCCATGTGTCGACACTTTCTTCAAGTGTTGAGTCTTTAGCTGTGTGTCGACACATTTTTCTGGGTGTCGACACATACTTCAAATGTTGACTCTTCTGTTGAGTGTCGACACATTGTGTTGAGTGTCGACACTTTCTTCAAATGCTGACTCTTCTGCATAGTGTCGACACATTGTGTTGAGTGTCGACACTTGTACTTAGACTCTGCAGACTTTTGCTGAGTGTTGACACAGCTCCAAGTGTCGACACTTTCTGGTGTAGACACAGCTTCACTGGGTGTCGACACAGCTCCTTGTGTCGACACTTTCTGTCTGGTGTCGACTCTGCATCCCAGGTGTCGACACAATGACTCCAAGTGTCGACACTGCTTGTCTGGGTGTCGACACAAGTCTTCTTGAGTGTCGACACTTTCCCTCTGAGTGTCGACACATGGACTTAGAAACTTATTGCTTCAGTCCAGTGATTTCTTAACCTGCACAAATAACTCAAACATACATCAAATATATTATGATGTATATCATTGAGTTGGGTGAGACTTCTTCAAATCAGGTACATTTGACCAATGTACCCAACAATCGCCCCCTATTTGGAGAAGTCATAACCCTTAGTCAATGATATACACCATCCATAATTAAAATTACAAAATGATGTACAGCAGATTATAAACAGCAGGGTAAACATAAACATGTAATAAATTCACACATGTATACACATTCAGCATTGCAGAACAAATAAGAAATAGATACTGCTCAGAACAACCATGAAATATATTTATCATATATTGTTCTAATATTTTTAATACACCTTTAATGGTTTACAAAAATGTTTTACATTCAACAGATTTCAACAAGCTTCAAGTTAAATTCCTAATCTATTTCTGATCAGGTTCTTTGATAACTATTCCCTTTCCAGCTTGAACTTGAGCTTTGACAGGGGCTTCAGTAGGTTCAGCAATAGCAGGCTTCTTTCCTTTTAAGTCCTTCTTTTGCAGCTCTTCTGCTTTGATTTTCTGCCTCTCAAAGTAGTGATATGGCTTGAAGAAGTACTTGCTAGGCTCCACAGCAGTAGGAGGTAGCTTTCCCATCTTAGCCTTTCTTCTGAATTGTACTATAGCCTCCTGCCTTATTTCATGTTTCCTCCATTCTGCCTCAGAGAACCATTTGTTCCTATCATTCATGTTATCTTTAACAGCTTTCCAGGCAGTTAGAATTATATTTCTAGAGGTAGGGCTCCATTGCTCAAAATCTGGCTTTTGTTCTGCTTGTTCCCTAAACCTCTTTTTAGACAACCTTGTCTCTTCTTCTTTGTTCAGAGCCTCTTGCAGAGCTTCAGAAATAGGTTGAACAACCTTCTCAATATGAACATTGGCCTTGCCCTTAGTTGGCCTATACATTGTGCTGACATCTGCTTGAACCATGTCAAAATCTGGAGGTGGATATATCACTTGAGCTACTTCTTGTTGCTCACCTCCAAGATATGCAGTTTGTATTCCTGATTCAGCCACATTATCATCATCACAAAGTGGAGGATAGCCCAGTGTAGCTCTGATGGAGTTAGATATCCATTTGGCATGGTCAGAGCTAGCTTTGACTAATACTCTATCCCCCTTTATGACTTCTCTGGCCATATGGTCTCTGACATCATCCTTTTGAAACCTTATCTGACTGTCCAAGTATCTGATGCCCTCTTTAAAGTAAGGTCTGAGCTTAGTAAGCTGTTCAGAGATGGCCTTCTGGGAATTTTTAATGGCAGTCTTGACAGCAGAAATCTCAGCTTGAAATACCTTATCAAAGTCAGCCTTAGCAGCAGCAGCAGATGGTGAAGGTTCAGCAGTCTTATTCTTCAACTCAGTGACTATAGCATTATGGGAGGCAGTCAAATTATCATTCATTCTTAACTGATTCTCCAGCACATATCCTTGCTTTACTGCTATATCATCTACCTGAGTCTTGATCTTCTCCTGATGAGTTGCCAAATAGACCACTGCATTCCCACCCTTGTGGAAGCAGTCAGTCATTTCCTTCTTGTTCAGATTCATCTCAAATCTTATAGATTTGATATCTTGTGCAAGATAAAACTGTAGGGACTTGTGCCCTTCATCTACATAAGCCTCTATTGCCTTCCTTTGCTCATCCAACTTGATCTGCATGGCAATCATCAAAGCACTATAATCAACTGTTGGAGCTTGTTGAACTATAGGCTGTGGGGCAATGGATTGCAAGGCTTTCTTGTAACTCTGACTTCTTCTTTTAAAAACATAGAGTTTCTTCTTCTTGGCCCTAGCACTCTCCTCATCCTCAGAGGCAGAAGTGCTTGCAATATCAACCCTGTCCTTAGGGCTTTGAGGTTTGTCAGCTGGCACAGCAGTTGCCTTTTCAGTTTCCAGCCTAATAGGCTCTTCCAGAACTTCCATGTGCTCCCCCTCAGCATCAGCACTCTTATCTTCAGCATCAATTTCTTTGTCAAAATCTTCCTGATCCAAATTTAGAAACAAATCTTCCATTGTAAATTCATGAGGGGATGGAGCTGGAGACAGTCTTTGCTCTTCAACCACTGACTCAGGTACCACTTCTTGTTCAGCAGATTTGTCTTCTAAAACAACATCTGGAACTTGACTGTTTAGCTGAGTTTGCTGATGGACATCAGACAAATCAGAATCTAATATAGAAAAATCTAAAGTGTTTAGTTCAGAGAGTACCTCTTGTATAATGGAGGTGGCTTGTTCACTCTCCAGTGTAGAGGGTTCTACTACACCTGGAAGCTCCCCCTGACTGTGATCCCTATGGATGGGGCTAGCTGGAGGCAGCTCCCCCTGGATCTCAGCAGTCTCTTGAGGAGCAGGAGTCTTTACTACTGTCTCTTCCTCTTGCTCATCAGGTGTGAACACCACCTGTTCTTCACTCTCAGAACTGCTTGAGGACTCTTGTGCCACAACAGCAGTTTTCCTTTTCTTCCTGGGAGGAGTGACTTTCTCTGTAACTGGCTTCTCAGGGGTAGGCATGTCCTTTGACAACACCCTTTCCCATCTAGAAAAGATCCTTTGATCCATCTTCCTCATGTGATTGATCTTACTTCCAGCAGCAGAGCTCATTACCTCTGGTATGGTACCAGCTAGGTAGAGACTGATAATCCTGCCCAGGTTGGGCTTTTTCAGACTTTCCTTTATTTTCTCATAAACTATCATAGACCAATCTGTTCTTAGGGTGAATATTATTCTGGTCATGACATTGAACATGGAGGCTGACACCCTGTCATGCCCTCCTGGCTTACTGAGGATAACCTTTCCCACAATCTCTGACATGAACTTTCCTTGGTTGTTCATGCCTTTCCTATTAAACACAGAACCTATCTTCAGTTTGGGATCAAGTCCACACCAAACTAATGCTTCCCTAATCTTGGAGGCAGTTACTTCTTCTTCATCTTGATTCTTAGGTAGCTGGAGTACCTTCCTCAGACTTTTTGGTGAAATCTTGACCTTGGATCCATGAACTCTGGATTTGATTCTGTATCCAGATTCATCAACTGCAGCTCCAGTTAGGAATTCTAGCACTTCCTTCTTCCAAATCTTTGTTGGTTCTGAAACCAAGTATTCTAGTCCAGAATTGGCGACTAGGGTTATCACCGATTTGATTTCTTGATCTGCGTCGTCGAACGCACCGCGCACTAGCTCATAGCCCTCGTTCACGTTCTCCTCAAGCTTAGGAGCCATTAGGGTTTGGAGAATTAGTCTTGAGAAAAGAGAGGTGTCGACACAGGAGTGATGGTCTCGAAACTTTGAAAGCGTGTCGACAAACAAAGATAGAACCCTATTTATACCTTTCTGATTTTGAAGATGAACAGGCGGGACAGCTAGCTAAACATGTGTCGACACTGGCAATAAGTGTCGACACTGACTAATAATGTCTCGACACACATGTGTCGACACAAGTTTAGTCAACAGATATTAGGTGTCGACACTTGGTTATGTGTCGACACAACATAACTCGACACATCGTCGAGACTTTACTTAGAAAATTCTGAGTAAAACATAAGTGTCGACACCATATTGGATGTGTCGACACCTACTTGACATGTGTCGACACAAACATTCTGAAGTGTCAACACCACATTCCTAGATATGTCGACACGTTTTTCCTGAAGTGTCGACACCACTATTCTGTGTCGACATAGACTTGTCTATGTGTCGACACTTTTTTACTTAGCCAATTTTCTATTCTGTAAACTTAGTCTAAGTTTATCATACCTAGTTCAATTTTGAATCTATTGAACTTAGCTTCTTCTAATGGCTTAGTAAACATATCAGCTACTTGTTCATCTGTTTTAACATATTCAAGTGAAATATCTTCTCTTTCTACATGTTCTCTAAGAAAGTGATATTTAATCTCAATATGTTTAGTTCTACTATGAGATACAGGGTTATTAGCTATTGAAATAGCACTTGTAGAATCACAGTAAAGTGGAGTTCTACTTACCTGAAATCCATAGTCCTCTAGCTGATGTTGAATCCACAGAAGTTGAGCACAGCAACTTCCTGCAGCCACATATTCTGACTTAGCTGTGGAGATAGCCACACTAGTTTGCTTTTTGCTGCTCCATGAAATTAGTCTTCCACCTAGGAATTGACAGGTTCCAGTAGTGCTCTTTCTATCCTCTTTGCATCCTGCAAAGTCTGCATCTGAATAACCTGTTAGATCAAAGTCTCCATTCTTAGGGTACCAGAGGCCTAGATAGGGAGTGCCCTTTAGATATCTCAAAATTCTCTTGACAGCAGTCAAGTGAGACTCTTTAGGGCAGGCTTGATACCTTGCACAAACACATGTAGCATACATGATGTCTGGTCTACTAGCAGTCAAGTATAATAGGGAGCCAACTATCCCTCTATACAAGGTTTCATCTACAGGTTTCCCTGCATCATCCTTGCTAAGAGACATACTTGACCCCATAGGAGTCTTCATGGTACTGGATGAATCCATACCATACTTCCTTATGAGTTCTAGGGTGAACTTTGACTGACAAATGGACAAACCACTCTCAGTCTGTTTAACTTGGAGACCCAAGAAAAACTTCAGCTCTCCCATACTACTCATTTCAAACTGACCTTGCATAAGTTTTGCAAACTTTTTGCAAAGGCTGCTTTCAGTAGACCCAAATATAATGTCATCTACATATATTTGGACTAGTATGACATTGCCTCTAGATTCCCTAAGGAATAGAGTCTTATCTATTTTCCCCCTTGAGAACTTGTTCTCAATGAGGAAACTAGATAGGGTTTCATACCAAGCCCTATGGGCTTGCTTTAACCCATATAAAGCTTTCCTAAGTCTATAGACATAATGAGGTAGAGTTGGATCAACAAAACCTGAAGGCTGCTCCACATAGACTTTTTCTTTCAAATTACCATTTAGGAATGCTGACTTGACATCCATTTGATATACCTTGAATCCTTGATAGGTTGCATAGGCCAAGAACATTCTTATGGATTCCAGTCTGGCTACTGGAGCAAAGGTTTGATCAAAATCAATACCTTCTTCTTGCTTATATCCTTTAGCAACCAGTCTAGCCTTGTTCTTAATGATGACTCCTTGTTCATCCATGTTATTCCTGTAGATCCACTTAACTCCTATTACATTGTGGTCTTTAGGTTTAGGAACAAGTTCCCAAACCTTGCACCTCTTGAACTGATTAAGCTCTTCTTGCATTGCTTCAGTCCATTGTGGATCTTGTATTGCTTCTTCAAATTTCTTAGGTTCAACTTGTGACAGAAAGCTGGAATAGATTGCAGCATCCTGATTTCTGCTCCTAGTTTGAAATCCTTGTCTTGGATCTCCAATAATCAGCTCTACTGGATGATCTCTAAGATGCCTGTGGGCTGGAGGCATCCTCACTTCTGGGTTAACCACTTCAGCATCTGCATCATGCTGTATATCTTGGAATTCTTCAGCAACTGGCACATGTAGTTCTCCCCCTGGACAACAGCTACTCTCCTCAACTTGCTGTCTTGCAGCTGGCACCTCTTCTATAGTAAGCTTGTCCAATTCCTTTGTCAAACCTGTGGGGCTGCATACATTGCTAGACAACTCATTGTTAATAAGTTTTGTCTCATCAAAAACTACATGCACTGATTCTTCTACAACTTGTGTAGTCAAGTTGTAGACTCTATAAGCCTTACTATTATTGTTGTACCCAACAAAAATTCCCTCTTGGGACTTGGCAGCAAACTTAGTTAAGTAAAACTTCCCATTGTTAAGTATGAAGCATTTGCAACCAAAGATCCTAAAATAGGATAGGTTTGGTTTCCTGCCTTTCACAACTTCATAGGGGGTCTTGTTTAGCCTTTTAGTGATGGTAGCCCTATTTATAACATGGCATGCAGTGTTAACTTCTTCAGCCCAGAAATATTCTGGTAGTGATGTATCACTTAGTAGGGTCCTACCAGCCTCTATCAAGGTCCTATTTTTCCTTTCAGCAATGTCATTTTGTTGAGGTGTTCTAGGTGAAGAGAATTCTTGAAATATCCCAAAGTCTTCACATAGTTTTGTCATGCTTTCAGATTGAAACTCAGTACCATGGTCACTTCTAATTTTGACCACAGTACTATTAAGTTCATTCTGAATTTGCTTGACAAAGCTGTAGAAGACACTAGGTGTTTCAGATTTCTGTCTCAAGAAGAACACCCAGGAAAACCTTGAGTAGTCATCAACAACTACAAAGGTATAGACCTTCCTACCTAAGATGTGAACTGGCATTGGACCAAAGAGATCCATATGCAAGAGGTATAAACACCTCACAGCATCTTTGTTATCTATGCTTCTAAAGTTGGATTTAGTCTGTCTGCCCTTTTGACAAGCTGAGCAAATACCATCTTTAACACACTTAACTTGAGGATCATTCCTCACTAACTCTTTGCTAAAGAGTTTGCTAATTGTCTTGTAGTTAAGATGGGCCAGCCTCTTGTGCCATTTGACACAATGAGAGACTGTCTCATCAGCTACAAGACAAACTGGAGAACCATTGTTCTCAATCATAATGTCTAGGCAGTAGACATTTCTCTTCTTATAACCTGTCAAGATAATCTCTTGATCACTTGACCTCTTGATATGACAACCATTTTTAACAAATGAGATGCCATACCCTACATCACTTAATTGACTTATACTTATTAGGTTGTGTTTCAACCCTTTAACATAAGCCACTTGAGTAATGGTAACTAAGTTTGAAGAAATGTTACCAAACCCTTTGATGATTCCTTTTTCAGAACCACCAAAGGTCACTTTAGGACCATTTTTGATTGGAATGTAGTCCTTCAGTAGACCCCTAGTTCCAGTCATATGTCTGGAACATCCACTGTCCAAGTACCATGTAGGAGTATGTCCACTTGGACTTACCTGCAAAACAGATTAATGGACCTTAGAACCCAAAGCAATCTTGGGTCCTTGGTACTTGTTAGTCTGTAACTTGACAAAGCTACCTACTGGCTTTCCACCAGGTAGCTTGCTACTCACCTTGGTACTGGCATTGTACCAACAGTCCATTGCAAAATGACCAATCTTGCCACAGCACCAGCATTCAAACTTGTTGTATCTTTGCTTAGGTACTTCCTTGGCTGTCTTGACTACAGCAGGTTTGTTGAATGTTGGGGCTTTGCCCTTGGACTTAGACTTGGACTGCTCAGTCCCTACAGGTCTAACAAAACCCAGTCCAGCCTTGCCTTTATGATGAACAAATTCATCAATTAAAGGTAGCACTGATTTAGGTTTTGAAAACCTAGCAACAAGCTCTCTTTCTTTCTGAAGATTGATCTCCAGTCTCTTAATTTGATCATTCTTATAGGTGATAGTTCTCATCTGAATCACAGTAATGTGTTTCAGCCTGGCTACCTCATTCAATTTTTGATCAAATTGTTTCTCAAAATCTGTTGCAACAGCCTTAAGATCAGCAATCTCCTTTGCCTGACTTTTGGCTAGGGTCTTGTATTTCTTGTAGACTTGCAACAGCACCTTATATTCATCTATAAGCTGATGAATATCTTCCTCAGACTCAGATACATTCTCATCACTTGATGAAAAAGAATCTGATTCTGAACTAGAACAAGAATCTGAATTTAAACTTGAACTTTGTACCTGACTGGGTCCTGGCTGCTCCAGGATTTTGGCACTGTCTGTCAAAGCCATTAGCCCTTGGCAATGACTGTCTTCTTGTTCATAAATTGACTCCAAGATCTCCATGAATTCTTCCTCTTCTTCTTCTGCATACAACCCTATGTAAGCTTCAGCCTCAGACTCAGTTTCTGAAGAAGATATATCTGATAGAGTCTTTTCCTTCTTAGCAACAAAAGACTTTTCTTTCTTCCCTTTGAAGTGAGTCTTTTTCCTGTCACCAGATTCCTTTCTCTTCTCTGGACAATCTGCAACAACATGGCCCTGTCTATTGCAGCAATAACAAACAATCTTTGAACCAGTTGCCTTGCTTGATTTTGTCCTTCTCTTGTCATTCTTTGAAGATCTCTTTTTCTGATAAGAGTCTTCCTTTCCTTGTGATGTTGAAGGCCTTGACTTCCACTGTTTCTTTTTCAAAAACTTCTGAAAGTGTCTGGTGAAAGCAGCAAAGTCTTCATCACTTTCACTGCTCTTAGACTTTGTGCTGTCAGACTCATCAGACTCTGATTCAACTACCTCTAGAGGTGGAGTTGAAGACTTATTCCTGCACTTTCTGGGAACTTCTGTCTTGAAAGCAACAGTTCTTTCTTTGTGCTCAGTCCTTGTAGATTTCTCCTCCTCTTTTCTCACTGTTAACTGCATTTCATAAGACAATAGCTTGTCAAACAGTGTGGGAGGTGGAATTTCCCCCAACTTAGCCATTTCTCTTATGACACAGATCTTGGTGTCCCAATCTTTGGTTAGGGACCTTAAGAACTTGTCATTTAGTTCATAGTTAGTGAACTCTCTTCCATAAGACATGAGTTCATTAACTATTCTGTAAAATTTCTTATAGCACTCAGTGATGCTATCACTCTTTCCTTGCCTAAAGCTCTCATACTCCTGATTTAGCAAGGACTTCCTATCTTGCCTAACTTCTTCAGAACTTTCCATATAGACAATGAGAGTATCCCACATCTCTTTTGCTGTCTTACAGTGAATTAAGTTCTGAAAAGTGGCATCATCAATGGCACTCACTATTATGTTTTGTGCCCTCTTGTCCATGGTGGCCAGGACAATTTCATCCTTAGTCATCTCAGAGAAATCCTTTGGAGTTCTCTGATTTGCATCCAATACTGAAATCTTCATTGGCACATAAGGCTCTTCCTTTACTGTGATGTATATTCTAGGGTCAGAGGCTTCCATAAATATCCTTACCCTCTCTTTCCAGATCCCAAAGATCTCCTTTCTTTTTTGTTTATTTTCATGGAACCCAATTCCTTGTGATTCTCATAAGAACCCATGTTTCTTGATGTTCTTGATTTTCTTGAAACTGTGTAATACCTTACTCTAAATCTGCCAAACAGGATTTCCTCAGGCTGTTAGTCTTTGTTTTGAGTAACCTGGCTTTGATACCACTTGAAAGATATGGTACCTAAACACCTAGAGGGGGGTGAATAGGTGACCTAATCCTTTTCTAACTTTGTTGGCAGCTACTTAGTTAAATCACAGAGTTCTAACTACTTTTGCACAGCAAACAGCAATAACAAAACATACACAGCACAATCACAGCACAGCACATAGTGTTTTATAGTGGTTCCCCAAGATATGGGTACATCCACTTTCCCCCTTCGCCTATCTAGCAGTGTACTAGATTCGGCCAAACTCCTGCACTGTCTCAGAACCCAAATTGGTTCCTACCTCAGGCCCAAAGCCTTACAACTCAGCTTTATCCCAAAGCCTACACTCAGCCAATCAAGGCTTACACTCAGCCAATCCAAGGCCTACACTCAGAGATCTCAATCTCCTACACTCAGGCAAACAAGCCCTACCCTCAACCTTTATAAATATAGGCTTACAATCACTCAGATCCAAAGGATCCTACAAGTTAAAAAGATATTACAAAATACAACTCTACAACTCAGAATAATAAGAGAGGAGTTGAGAGATTCTTGATGAGTTCTTGGAAGAACTCAGCTGGATTCACCCTGACTTAGCTTTCTTCAAAGCTTCTTGAGTAGAACTGAATAAGGCTGAATCCTCTGCAGTTGTTCCTTGACCTCTGCCACTTAAGAATCAGAATTGAATCTGAATCCTTCTTCTCAGCCTAGTTCCAGAGACTGATTTCTTGGATGGAGCCCTCTTTCTCCAACTTCTTCGATCTGCACTTACACTGCAAGATCTTCTTGTATTGATACTCTGTGTACTACTTTTCTGATTACTTGAATAATCTGTACTTGTTAATCACTTGATCAACTCTTCCAACTACTTCAACAACAACAGTTTCTGTAAACTGTGGATGCCTATTTATAGGCCTTCTTCATGGTAACCGGCTGGTCCGGTTCATAACTGACTTCTAACATCTCTGACAGTTGCTGTAGACCGGCTGGATCGGCAGCTGTCATGTCAACTAGTCACTTCTTGAAAATCTCTAACAGTTAGTAAGTGTCGAGACTTTCTGTCTTTAAGTGTCGACACTTATAGTCCAAGTGTCGACACATGTTGTGTAAGTGTCGACACAAGTCTACAAGGTGTCGACACATTTCCTTGTATGTCTCGACACAGATTCTTCTGCATGTGTCGACACTAAAATTGAGTGTCGACACAAGTACTTGTTCTTCTAGCTTTTGCTGAATTCTTCTAAGTGTCGACACATCTCCTTTGTGTCGACACAACTTCTTGTGTTGAATCTGTCTAGTGTCGACACTGCTTCTTGGTGTCGACACATAGTCTTCTATGTTGAAACTTGCTGAGTGTCGACACAGCTCCTTGTGTCGACACACCTTCTTGTTGTTGAGACTTCAGCTGAGTGTCGACACATTCCCATAGTGTCGACACTTGTACTTAGAATAATTTGTTGTTCTTTCTGTTCTTTGCTAAGTGTCGACACAGCTCCATGTGTCGACACTTTCTTCAAGTGTTGAGTCTTTAGCTGTGTGTCGACACATTGTTCTGGGTGTCGACACATACTTCAAATGTTGACTCTTCTGTTGAGTGTCGACACATTGTGTTGAGTGTCGACACTTTCTTCAAATGCTGACTCTTCTGCATAGTGTCGACACATTGTGTTGAGTGTCGACACTTGTACTTAGACTCTGCAGACTTTTGCTGAGTGTTGACACAGCTCCAAGTGTCGACACTTTCTGGTGTAGACACAGCTTCACTGGGTGTCGACACAGCTCCTTGTGTCGACACTTTCTGTCTGGTGTCGACTCTGCATCCCAGGTGTCGACACAATGACTCCAAGTGTCGACACTGCTTGTCTGGGTGTCGACACAAGTCTTCTTGAGTGTCGACACTTTCCCTCTGAGTGTCGACACATGGACTTAGAAACTTATTGCTTCAGTCCAGTGATTTCTTAACCTGCACAAATAACTCAAACATACATCAAATACATTATGATGTATATCATTGAGTTGGGTGAGACTTCTTCAAATCAGGTACATTTGACCAATGTACCCAACAGAGCATTCTAGCGGAAGCAGTTTATATAAGTTGCAATTAAGAACCCAGCACAAAGAGCACGGATGTCCACTAATATACCAAATAGGAATGTAGTATATACACAAGTACTGGCCTTAAGGCCTTACAAAATTGTTTAAGTAATATTACATGATTTGCAAACCACGACACGCAGGTCAGTCATACATGAATAAAAGCAATAAACACTCCAATTAGGCCTTCGAGGGCCGGCTTCACAATTTGGGCTTTAGCCCGCTATTGACCGCTTGGTCCAGCAGCACCTGCAAGCAACAAAACCACCACACGGTGCCAAATAAAGGGCAACGGTCAGCAATGTTGACCAATTTATAACGATCTCGCCCCCAACTCGGGGCGGCGATGCTCCTTCCCAGCATTTTATTAGCATAAGCGAGCATTGTATAAATATTCATTTCATCACAGGCGTAGGCTCACACGGCCACACACCCCGTGCACTTAGGGCACATTCTCGGTGAACACAGTCAAAGTGTGCCGACTCACCACCGTCCCTTTGGACGGCCAAATAATGAGCAATTTGTCTTCCCGGCATGAGTCACGGTAATTAAAACCATAGACCGCCGAAGACCCTCATCTATGCCAGTGCCACGTAACCTTAGGTCTCTTTAACTGAACGACGTAGAACGGGTACGGTTCCATCTAACCCGTGCTCACATCGCAACGTTAATTCAAAACATATGCGCAGGTCATACTTCTCCCGAGTCCTGTTTCTGTCACACAGTTCACATAACCCGATTATGTTCAAGTTGGCTCTCAGACCTCCAAGTTGGCAAGATCACGTATCTGCCCAGTTTTCCGGATACACCTTTGGGTTAATCCCCAAGGCTCCCTGTTGCAATCTACCATGTAGAAAACCCGAAAAACACCCAATCGCACGGAGTCTTCTACGGCATTTATGCAATGCAACATCACCGATCCAGACCAACATGTCCGGGTAGGCTTCACACATCATGCCTATGTCCGTTCTCGCTAACGGACTCTACACAACGGGGACTATTCATGTCTACCCGTAGTAACGCCTCCAACTCACTGCAAACTCGCGAGAGCGGGCTTCCTATGCAAAGAAGGAGAGCTTCACATGCTCAAGTAGAGAATCGTTACCCTAGCGTTCTTCCTTCGCGCTATGGAAAAGTAAGCGGATGAAAAGCACCGCAATCTCTTTGCCTCCGTAGTTCCGAAGTCGGCTCGCGATTTGGAGCTTTGAAGCTCCTCCAATGGCCGGATCTAGCTTCTTCTTCCTCCTTTGCTCTCACCTCTCTCTTGATTTAGAAAGAGAACCACTCAAGTAAAAATGAGGGTTTCAAGGGTCCAATCTGGTGTATATCCCATTAGGAATAACCCCCAGCCGTTGGATCCCAAATTAAAGAAACGAACGGCCTTGATTCGGGCCTGAAAAGTAATACCTGGGCGGAATACGGCTTGACACACGCCCGTGTCCAGGGCCGTGTCCCCCATTCGCCGTCAAAATCGACGCACCTGGAATAACACACGAACATCCAACATGCCCGTGTTCGACCTGACACGCCAGTGTTCCAACGGACACGGCCCTGTGGTCGGCCGTGTGCCTCCATCGACACAGCCCCGAAAATAACCCGAGACTCACATGGGTATTGGACACGCCCGTGTCCTAACCCGTCTCTACTCGAACACGCCTGGGTGCCAGGCCGTGTTCATGGTCTCTACACTTCATCGAGCGAAGTTTGTCAACCACATGACACGGCATTGGACAAGCACGTGTCCTAGGCCGTGTGCCTGGTCTCGACACAACTTCGAGCGAAATTCGTCGACTCCAAGACACGGCCTTGGACACGCCCGTGTCATGGGCCGTGTGCCTTGTCTCGACACATCATCGTGCGAAATTCGTTGACTCCACGGGCCGATTATCGATACGGGCTCGACAGGCCCTGAGACACGCCCGTGTCTCAGGCCGTGTTCTCTGCTCGACGATTGTCGACTCAAAAATCGTGGACCTCTCGACCAAATCGTCGACTCCAGCCTGACACGCCCTGGGACACGCTTGTGTCCCAGGCCATGTGCCTACTGCCAGAATCCAATTTTGGCCCAAAACGCCTCCCATCGCTCTTTTGAGTTTCGGGGTGTTACAACTCTCCCCCTCTTAAAAGAAATTCGTCCACGAAATTATATAAAGGAAAGACATGTACAAAATTAAATTGTACCTGAGCGGAACAACTCCGGATACTCGTCAAGCATAGTCTGCTCTCATTCCCAAGAGAGCTCCTCCCGACCTAAATTGTCCCATCGAACCTTGACCATCATGATCTCTTTATTACGTAGCCGCATGACCTCCGAGTCCTCTATCCGCACGGGCTTGACTCTAGTCGTCAACCCACTATCCACCGGCCCTTGATCAACCGCGATCACTTGTGAAGGCTCTTGCACAGCCTTCCGTAGCACCGAAATATGGAATACATCATGTAAACCACTAAGCTCCACTGAAAGCTTCAACCGATAGGCTGCTTCACCAACCCGCTCCAAAACCTCAAACGGCCCCAGGTACCTCGGGCTTAGCTTTTTAAATCGCCGCACCCGCGAGACAACCTTGAATGGCTTGATCTTTAAGTACACATAGTCGCCCACAGCGAACTCCACGTTCTTGTGCTTGACATTATAGTACTTTGCTTGCCGGTCCTGAGCGATAAGCAACCTCTCCCGAATGGTATGCACCAACGAAGTAGCATCGTCCACTTCTAATCGCTTATACAACTTTGACTCACCCGTTTCTAGCCAAGACAACGACGTGCAACATTTTCTACCATATGGGGCCTCGAAGGGCGTCATTTGAATACTCGCTTGGTAGCTATTATTTTACGCAAACTCCACCAAATAAAGATGGTCTTCATATTACTTTCCAAAGTCTAGGACACACATGCGGAGCAAGTCTTCCATAGTTCTATTGACCCTCTCGGTCTGCCTATCCGTTTGTGGATGGAAGGCTGTGCTGAATTTTAACTTTATTTCCAACATTTGCTGCACCAGCCTCCAATCATTGGATGTGAACCGCCCATCTTGGTCGCTCACGATTCTGCGGGGCACACCATGAAGCCGTACAATATTATCCACATACATTTTTGCCAACTTCTCCACCGGATCATCCTTCCTATGCGGGATGAAATTTGACAGCTTCGTTAGCCGATCTACGACCACCCAGATGGCGTCGTTCCCCTTTTGCGACCTTGGAAAACCGTGCACAAATTTCATAGAGATGTCGTCGAATTTCCACTCCGGAATAGGCAAGGACTTAAGAAATCCTCCCGGCTTTTGGCATTCCGCCTTCACCAAGGCGCAAGTTTGGCACTTCGCCACGTAGAGCGCCACATCCTTCTTCAAACCCGGCCACCAAAACAGTTTCTTGACATCGCGGTACATCTTCGTGCTCCCCGGGTAAATTGCGTACTTAGTATGTTGTGCCTCGTACAACAATTCCACCCGCAAATTGCCCACACTTGGGACCCACATACGACCGTCTTTCCAAAGCAATCCGTCCTCCACAATGAAATGGGAATTTGACACATCCAGAGCCTCTACCATGAACTGCTTCATATGGACATCCAAATCCAAAGCCTGTCGAATCCGATCAGCCAGGTCATATTGGACTTCAGTCCAATTCAGTACTGCTTCAGCACTTGATTGCTTATCCATACAAACAATCTCAGACGCCTCCAACTCCCGCACCAACCGCTCATCATGCACCGATAGCCAATTGGCTTGAGCTGGGGCTCGGCGACTCAACGCGTCCGGAACCGCATTACCTTTACCAGGTATGTAGTGGATCTTGAATGTATAGTACCCCAGGAACTCCATCCATCTTTGCTGTCGCATATTCAGATCTTTCTGATCAATCAGATACTTCAGGCTCTTGTGATCGGTGTAGATATCAATCTTCACAACGTACAAATAGTGTATCCACAGATTCAAGGCAAAATTCACAGCCTCTAACTCCAAGTCATGGACCGGATAATTCCTCTCGTGCACTTTTAGCTGTCTCGAGCCATAAGCTATCACACTTCCGTGTTGCAGTAGCACGCAACCCAAACCGCTGCCCGAAGCATCTCTATAAATCTCATATCCTTCGGTCCCACTCGGCGAACTCAGCACGGGCATCGTGGTCAACCGACATTTCAACTTCTCAAAAGCTCGCGCGCACTCTGGCGTCCAAACAAACTTCTGCTCCTTCCTCATCAAAGTAGTGAGAGGTAACGCTATCCGTGAGAAGTTCTCTACGAAGCGCCTATAATAGCCGGCAAGCCCCAGAAAGCTCCAGACTTCCGCTACCGTAGAAAGCTTAGGCCACTCCCGTATCACAACAATCTTCGTCGGATCCACCGCAATACCCTCTCCACTCACTATATGACCGAGGAACGCCACTGAGGATAACCAAACCTTGCACTTCGAGAACATGGCATACAATTAATTCCTCCTTAGCGTCTCCAAAACCAAATGAAGATGCTTGAAGTGATCTTCCTCACTCTGCGAGTACACCAAAATATCTTCAATTAAGACGATCACAAAATGGTCCAAGTACTCCCTGAAGGTCCTGTTCATCAGATCCATGAACACTGACGGCGCATTAGTCAGCCCAAACGGCATGACCGTAAACTCGTAATGCTCGTATCTCGTACTGAACGTTGTCTTCAATATATCACTCTCCCTTATTCGCAGCTGATAGTACCCAGACTTGAGATCCAACTTTGAGTACACCATCGACCCAACCAACTGATCAAAAAGATCATCGATTCGGGGGATCGGTTACTTGTTCTTTTCCGTCAATTTGTTGAGCTCCCGATAATCAATACATAACCTCAAGCTTCCGTCCTTCTTCTTAACAAAGAGGACCGGCGAGCTCCAAGGCGAAGAACTTGGGCGCACATACCATTGCTCCAACAACTCTTGCAGTTGAACCTTCAGCTCTGCCATTTCTTTAGGCGCTAGCCGATATGGAGAGCGTGACACAGGCTTTGCACCTGGTACGAGCTCTATCGCAAAATCTATCTCACGTTGAGGTGGGGCTCCAGGAAGATCTCTAGGGAACACATCAGGGTACTCCGATACCACTGAAGTACTATCCAACGCGGGCTTCGGCTTTGCAACCTCTACTAGTGTAAAGAACAGTTCTGCACCGGCACGAACCGCCTTCACCACCTGAAGAGCAGACCTCAACGTCTTGCTCGACCCCTTCAAGCCCGTAAAAGTCGTCTCACGACTTGCTCCCAACTTGACTTCCTTGCGACCGCAATCAATATAGGATTGCTGCTCCAAGAGCATTCCATGCCAAATATAACGTCGAACTCCACCAACGGTAGTAACGACGCCTGTAGATCGAACTCTTGATTTCCAATGCAAATCTTAACACCGCAGATTCTATCCGTGCGCATCGAACACCTATTGGGCAACAACACATCCAACTTATCCTTTGCCATCGAAGAAGGGACTCCGATGCGTGATATAAATCCTTCGGACACGAAGGAGTGTGAAGCTCCCGTATCGAAGAGTGCTCTCGCCGGATTTTCACAAATCAAAATAAATCCTAAACAAGCAGTGGTAAGGTAACATGTGCATAACAAGTATTTAAAGAAATTAACTTGCTATAAATTAAACTGTACCTGTCACCACATCCGCCTGTTTGATGGCCTCCTGTTGGCCAAGATTATACACCCTTAGTTGGGCCGGAGCATAGTGGGACGCGGTTGACTCCACCGCCTTGCCCTTCTCTTCATAAGTCGCTCCCGGCTTCCTTTCGGACTTGGGACGTCAGCTCCAACAATAGGGGGCAAAGTGCCCCGACTTTCCACAAGTGAAACATGCACCCAGGGTTCGACCCGTAGTCGCCCCAGAAGCAGCAGAAGAAGGAGATGGACCCGAAGTCCTATGCTTCTTAAAGAATCTCCGATAGCCGGACTTTGAAGTAGTAGGAACTTTGAACTCAGATTTCTTATCACCAATGCTCTTCTTTGCTTGTACATTCTTCATGTCCTTCTCCAAGTACCGGGCCGTGTTGACCAAGGTTAAGAAACCATGCGTCATCGGCCCCGAGAGTAGTAAACTCAACTCATCTCTCTACCCTCTGTTGAATCGATTTGTCTTGCGCTCCTCGCCCGCAATGGTGGAGCTAGCATATCGACTAAATCGAGTAAACTCGTGGAGATATTCATCCACCCTACTGTCCCCTTATACCAACTTCAGGAACTCGTTCTCCATCAAAATCCTCTGAGTAGAAGGGAGGTACCTTGCTAAGAACAATCCCAAGAACTCTTCCATCGGGACGTTTGTAAGTTGTCTACCCCAAAAATGATGCAGCTCCAATCCTTCCCACCACAATCTCGCTTCACCGTCCAAAAGGAACGTAGCAATGGTGGTCATTTGCCACTCTTCCGTCTCCATTGCTGTCATGACTCTCTTCACCCTGGACAGCCAGTCTTCAGCTTGAGATGGGGTTCCCAACCCCGAGAATACCGGAGGATTAAAGCTCATTACATGCTTGAGCTGTCTCTCGGTTGCCCTCCTTGGCACCAACGGCTCCACTACTACATGTTCCACTCTCCTCGGCTCAGCCTCTTGCAGCAGTACCTGCTCCATCACAGGAGCGGGCTGCTGCGTTTGCCTTGCAGGCTGCGCATTAATCATGGCCAATACTGCTTCGGCCAACAAT
This sequence comes from Platanthera guangdongensis, assembly GCA_039583875.1. Lineage (NCBI taxonomy): Eukaryota > Viridiplantae > Streptophyta > Magnoliopsida > Asparagales > Orchidaceae > Platanthera > Platanthera guangdongensis. The sequence continues at coordinate 133,886,612 of CM077162.1, read as the reverse complement.
CGTATGGTCTCAGCCGATAGAGGTGTTGCAGGAGCTTCATTAGGTGCACTGCTAGCATCAGAAACTCGACGTTCCGACGACACAGCACCACTTCTGGTCACCTATAGTGGTACAAAACACCGTTAAGCGACCAAATAAAATTACAAACTGCAATTATAGGAACACACAGGTTCCCCAAACACGTGTATTTTCATTCCTAAGTGGACATTCATGGGTTCTTTTACTGTTATAAAGATTACGCACACACATGTGCTCACCACCCCTTAAAAAGAATTCGTCCACGAATTCATTTTAAGCCCGACCAAAACCAGTAGTCTGATACCAAATTGTAACACCCCTATCCGTCATATAGCATATAGCAGTAGGTCCGGTCGGGGCCCGACGCCATATACTACAGACAGACCGGGTGGTTACTCAATGGAAACCATCCAACCAATCCAACGTCCTATAGAGAGCATTCTAGCGGAAGCAGTTTATGTAAGTTGTAATTAGGAACCCCGCACAAAGAGCACGAATGTCCACTAATATACCAAATAGGAATGTAGTACATACACAAGTACTGGCCTTAAGGCCTTACAAAATTGTTTCCTTAATACTACATGATTTACAAACCACGGCACACAGGCCGATCATACATGAATAAAAGCAGTAAACACTCCAATTAGGCCTTCGAGGGCCGGCTTCGCAATTTGGGCTTTAGCCTGCTATTGACCGCTTGGTCTAGCAACACCTGCAAGCAACAAAACCACCGCACGGTGGCAAACAAAGGTCAACCGTCAGCAATGCTGACCAAATTATAACGATCCCGCCCCCAACTCGGGGCGACGATGCTCCTTCCCTGCATTTTATTAGCATAAGCGAGCATTGTATAAATATTCATTTCATCACAGGCGTAGGCTCACACGGCCACACACCCCGTGCACTTAGGGCACATTCTCGGTGAACACAGTCAAAGTCTACCGACTCACCACCATCCCTTTGGACGGCCAAACAATGAGCAATTTGTCTTCCCGGCATGGGTCACGGTAATTAAATCCATAGACCGCCGAAGACCCTCATCTATGCCAATGGCAAGTGCCACGTAACCTTAGGTATCTTTAACCGAACGACATAGAATGGGTACGGTTCCATCTAACCCGTGCTCACATCGCAACATTAATTCAAAACATATGCGCAGGTCAAACTTCTCCCGAGTCCCATTTCCATCACACGTTTCACATAACCCGATTATGTTCAAGTTGGCTCTCAGGCCTCCAAGTTGGCAAGATCACATATTTGCCTAGTTTTCCGGGTGCACCTTAGGGTTAATCCCCAAGGCTCCCTATTGCAATCTACCATGTAGAAAACCCGAAAAACACCCAATCGCACGGAGTCTTCTCCGGTATTTATGCAATGCAACATCACCGATCCAGGCCAACATGTCCGGGTAGGCTTCACACATCATGCCTATGTCCGTTCTCGCTTACGAACTCTACACAACGAGGACTATTCATGTATACCCTTAGGAACACCTCCAACTCACCGCAAACTCGCAAGAGCGGGCTTCCTATGCAAAGAAGGAGAGCTTCACATGCTCAAGTAGAGAATCGTTACCCTAGCGTTCTTCCTTGGCGCCATGGAAAAGTAAGCGGATGAAAAGCACTGCACTCTCTTTGCGTCCGTAGATCCGAAGTCGGCTCGCGATTTGGAGCTTCAAAGCTCCTCTAATGGCCGGATCTAGCTTCTTCTTCCTCCTTTGCTCTCACCTCTCTCTTGATTTAGAAAGAGAACCACTCAAGTAAAAATGAGGGTTCCAAGGGTCCATTCCGGTGTATATCCCAACAGGAATAACCCCCAGCCGTTGGATTCCAAATTAAAGAAACGAACGGCCTTGATTCGGGCCTGAAAAGTAATACCTGGGCCGAACATGGCCTGACATACGCCTGTGTCCAGTGTCGTGTCCCCCATTCGCCGTCAAAATCGACGTGCCTGAAACAACACATGGGCATCCAACACGCCCGTGTTTGACCTGACACGCCCGTGTTCCAGCAGACACGGCCGTGTGGTCAGCCGTGTGCCTCCATCGACACAGCCACGAAAACATCCCGAGACTCACACGAGTATTGGACACGACCGTGTCCTAACCCGTGTCTACTCGAACACGCCTGGGCACCAGGCCGTGTTCACATTCTCAACACTTCGTCGTGTGAAGTTCGTCGACCACCCGACACGGCCTTGGACACGCCCATGTCCTAGGCCGTGTGCCTTGTATTGACACATCGTCGAACAAAATTCATCGACTACATGACCGGGCTTGGACACGCCCGTGTCCTTGGTCGTGTGCCTTGTCTCGACACATCGTCGAGCGAAATTCGTCGACTACCCGGATCGATCGTCGACACGGGCTCGACACGCCCGTATCTCAGGTCGTGTTCTCTGCTCGACGATCATCAACTCAAAAATCGTCGACCTCTATACCAAATCGTCGACTCCAGCCTGACACGCCCTGGGACACGCCCGTGTCCCAGGCCGTGTGCGTGCGAGAATCCAATTTTGGACCAAAATTCCTCCTGTCGCTCTTTTGAGTTTCGGGGCGTTACAGGCCGTCATTGAGCATGATTCTCCCCACCCATGCAGCCACGTGTCAGCCATATATTTGACCGTCAATCATCGCCATAAATATGTTTTCTTGAAATTATGAATAGTTTATATTGTTTTACTGTAAAGATAAATGTCACAACACCATTTTATCCTGAACTCTGTTCGGCACATATTCAAGTGAACCGGTCAACATAATATTTTTGACTGAAAAATTCCAAGTACAAAACGTTGAGTGGTGTTGACACAACTCAACGCCGCCAGCAATCTTAAATCAAGGCATTGAGTGGTCTCGACACCATAAAATGCTGCATTGATTGGTGTTGACACCACTCAGCACCGCTATAAACTTAAGTCAAGGAGTTGACTAGTGTCGACACGACTCAACGCCCCGTTGAGTGGTGTTGACACCACTCAACACTGGCAGAATTATTAATTCAAGGCGTTTAGTGGTGTCGACACCACTCAACAACGCATTGAGTGGCGTTGATAACACTCAACGCCGCCAGCAAACTTAAGTCAAGGCATTGAGTGGTGTCGACACCACTCAACGTTGCGTTGAGTGGTGTCGACACCACTCAACGCCGCCAGCAATCTTAAGTCAAGGTATTGAGTGGTGTCAACACCACTCAACACCACATTGAGTGGTGTTGACACCACTCAATGCCTCCAGCAATCTTAAGTCAAGGCGTTGAGTGGTGTCTACACCACTCAACATCGCGTTGAGTGGTTTTGACACCACTCAACGCCGCCAGCATCGCGCAGCGTCTAAGTAAAAATGCGTCGAGACCACTTAATGCCACATTGAGTGGTGTCGAGTTCACTCGAGGCTTTGTTGAATGGCGTCGAGATCACTGGACGCCTAAAGTTTACCGAGTATTTTCTATGTTATATTCGTCAAGTGGCATCGTGTTTACTCGACCCACTCGATGTTTCCCGAGCTTGAGTCAATTTTATTGTCTCAAACCGTGTTCAAGGGTCCTAGCATGAAATGGAAT